>CP053461.1:189221700-189788825 GCA_022644695.1 Cenchrus purpureus | reverse complement strand
GGACACATGAAGGTCCTGAGTGTTGAAAAAAATATATATATATACATATATATAGAGAGATAGCCATGCTCTCAAAAGATTCTTATACAAAAGGGAGAATCATGCAAAAAGGAGTTCCATAACCTAGATGGTGATAACTAGTATCCATTCCAGGGCTAGTGTCCACCTCACCATCAACCAACATTCATCATATATGTATGGTAATATCTAGCACCCACTTTGGGCCTAGTATCCACCTTACCATACTCACCATACCCATACACGTGCACATCTTGATCTGATCGTATGATTTGATTTTCTCTGTGGATCTAGTTTTTGACTTTGCAATATATGTGATACAAGTATGCTTTACCTTTATCCTACCTTGAGCTCCAAATACAGCCAGTATTAGAAGTAGGAGGGTGAAAGGCAATCTAATGCCTTAGTGAGGACATATACACATTGAGCGATCAGGAGAATCAAAGAAGGAGGCGGGCGGTTCTTTTCTTTAAAATTATTAAGAAAACCCCAAGTGTGCTTGACCAACGGGTGCTTAAAGACTCGATTCATGGTCATTTCCTTATCAACTACCAAGATGGCATTGTAGCCAATCCACAGAGTTCACAAGAGCAAGGTATGACCAGGAATAACTCCTATGCTTGTCTTATAACTTTGGTTTAAACCCATGTGATCTTCCCTTTCGCTCGGGATGAACAAAGGGCAAGTGTAGGGGAGTTGTTGACGGCTGTTAAGTACCTAATTTAGGGCTGTCAATCCCGACATTTTATCATAAGAACTAAGCATCCACACTAGAATAGGGGTTTAAACTAACAATTTCCACAAGTGGCTATGCTAAGTTGAATGCAGGTGTTTAGCATAAGAAATGGAGAGAAAAGACACCCTCATGATCCTAGCAAGTTAGGCTCAGCCAATGAGGGGTTGCATGCAACCATCCCCTGGATCCATGACATCACCAATCCAAGGGAGGAAGCCTCGGCGAATCAGAAGCCGCCATGCAGGCATCACATGGATCCCATGGCCCACCAGAGTGCCTAAACCACCTCCAAATCACGTGGACACCGGGAACCAACCTCAGGACCCACATAACAGCCACCAGGAGGAAGCACACCCCGAGTGGGGCCCTGAGGTCGGCCGACCATGGGTCAGCCGAACGTGGTGCTCGGTCGTGGTCCTAGAAGCTATCCTCGGGGTGTTTGGGTGCTCTCACACTGGTTGCTCAAGCCTATAAATAGGAGGAGAGGGGGGCAAGAGGATGAACACACTTGAAGCCATTTCTCACCTTTGCCTCTTTCTCCCTCTCTCATTCTCTCTTGGTGGAGGTGAAACCTCATCCCACCATGAGTGTGTGTGTGTGGAGGATCTAGACTAGGTGGTGCTAGGTAGGGAGGATTGTGTGGATGAGTAGAGGTGAGGTGGTGATGATCCGTTCATCATCCATCATCCCCTTGTATCTCGTGAGCGATGTTGTTCTTCATTTAGACTAAAGTGAGTATTTCAGTATTTTCTATTTAGACTAAAGTGGCTCTCATGCATGAATGAATTGTTCTTGAGTTCTTCGTTCGTTCATCATTTAGAGGCTCGCGTTCTTCATGAACGTGCTTCCTCGATCTCGTTGATGAGTAGTTATTCATACTTTTGCATTTGTTCATAAGTTAGAGGCTCGTGTTCTTCACGAACACGACCCTAGATCTTCTGTTATCATCGCATAAGTTTGCATTCCGTTTGTGTGATTGTCTGTCTATTAGAATATATTGAAGCTCATGCATATCTGATTTAGATCAAGTATCAATCATATCTCCTCGCGTGAATCGATTTGTGGACGAGTAAGGTCTAGCTCAACCTCACGGGTTCGTCGCTTCGTATTTATATGGAGTGCTATAGTGTTTCTACGGACGTCGAGCGTAGTGCTATAGTAGTAGTCATCGGTGTAGGACGTGGTGTCTAGGCTGGTTATCCTTGAATGCCACCGTATCCACGGTTTGTCTTGGGGTAGGCAGCGGTAGTGACAGCGTTGGACCCTCTGAAATCCCCCACGTTCGGATATAGCATGTAGGCAACCATTTGCCGTGAACCAACTATTATAGCCAGGAGGGGCGGTGTCCGGCGAGATCTTATCCGAGCTTGTTCCTCTCTAGAGTCGAGAACCTCGGAGACTTCACATCACTCACCTACCTCGGAGGGTGTGTGCCTTGGATAGTCACTCGTAGAGTCCCCATACCGTTCCTTGGATTCGATACCCTTGGGAATACTCACGAGGTGAAGTGCTACAACGGTGTATCCGCGCTATGATTCGTTCGCACCCGTCGGAGATACCCGGTGATTCTTACACGCTCACGCTAACCCGGCGCCATAGTGGTGACGTTAAGAAATACCAACACTAGGAGATGATCAAAGTATGAATTCTTCATCATCAAAAGCAAAGAAGTATCGACGGTCACATTGGTCTTCATCATTTATCCCATCGATGCATGTGCCATGGAATGCTTATTCAATTATAAATAATTTCAATCCATGATTTTGGTATAACCCTTGGTCTCCTTTTTGCAACTATTAATAATATGCTTGTGATGCACCAAGGAGCTACGGTTGGCCGCCATGACCACACCAGGACTTCAGTTGTTAGATATGTTGTTTAGAAGCCGATATATCAGTTTTAAACATGTTGTAATTACTAGAATTTTATTTCGGTTACCATAGCATTCATAAAGAGTCTAGAATCCATCATATCGGCGATATATTGTTCATTATCGTCTTTAGATGATTCTGACCATTAATAATGTTTTCTGGCACGCAGGCTTTACCAGAAAACATGGAGCATATGTTCGCATCCAAAATTGGCAGTGTCTGGGCGAAACCGGTTAGACCGCCCCACCAACCCGGTTTGACCGCCCTGGTCAAAGTCCTTAAAAGGTAATTTGGACTTCACCATTGGATAGGTCTCGTCGAGTAGATGAAGATTCATATGAGGAACATCCAAATCGGAGTCCGGGTGAGAGAGAGATAAGGCTTCCGGAAGATCTGCACGTCGGGCACGCAGTTAGACCACGTCCCTAGAGCGGTTAGACCGCTTGCCAAATACGAGTTAGAGTTGTATTTTGACTTGGTTTTGTAAGGGTTTCGACTCCTAATGGGGCAAGACCTCCCCTCCCTATAATTATAAAGAGTCATGGCCGATTGAAAGAATCTACAATCGAATCTATCATATTTATCCTTTATCATTTTTACCTTTCTTTCTTGTTCCCTTACTTTTCCAACCTATCATGTTGTTCTTCTCTCGTCTCTATGGCGTTTGAGGATGTCCTAGCTAGCCTGCCGAGCCTAGGACAACCCAAGGTGTGCTTGCCCCGACGGCATCCCTCCCGGGCGAGTGTTCATTGGTCTTCTCGCCGGATATCCCAGCAGGTCCGGTCTGATCGGCCTGTTGACACCGGATTTGGCAAAATCCCATTTCCCGTTGAGATACAAGATTGATAGCGTTTGGGGTTACATGCAGGACCACACACAGAGCATGCACACATGGGGAAATCGGCAAGGAGAGGCAGAGTTAGGAATCAGCCAGCAGTGGAGATCACGGATGAATACAAGGTTTCTTACAGTTTACAATATGATTAGCATCTTGGCCGGAATATTTTATAATAAAGGAAGCAGGATGACATCAGGGAAGAGAGAACTTTTTTTTGACAACAAGGGAAGAGAGAACTTTGTATGAGGCATGGAATCCAGGAGCTCTACATTCAATAAATACAGCGGATTTGTGGACCAGATCCATGTACAAAAATCGGCTAATACAACAATCGGCTGGTTCTATGGCCCAACATAACGATCGGCCGATTCAATAAATTTCTATAGGAGTCTGGCCTTGAGACTTAATTGGCGGCGGTTGGTGTATGCAATATAACTGCTATGCATGATCAGTCAAAGCAAGGAAGGAAGGAAAGGTAATCTCTATATCTCTCTCTCTCTATATATATATATATATATATATATATATATATATATATATATATATATATATATATATATATATATATATATATATATACTACTAAAAAGAATGAAGTGGAGATAAAAACATGGTACGTCATTTGGCCCTCGGACGACCGCGATGTCCCCCCGCTCGGCCCCCGCGCCCCCTCCAGTCCCACCCTCCCTCCGTGATCGTAGCCTCCTACCGCAGTATCCCATTTTGCCCTGCCTCTACCGCCCCCTCGCTTCCCCACACACCCGCCTCCCCTCCCGCGCCTTCGCTGCCGCCGTCCAGTCCCCCACGACATCCACGCCGAGCGCACCCCCGCGTCGCTGCCTCCTCCTGCGGCATCAAAGCCGTCACCTCGACCTCTCCACTACCCCCTCAAACCCTAGACCCCGATTCCGCCGTCGCATCACTAATCCGCAACTTCGTCGTGCGCGGCCTCCGACAAACCTAGGGTGCGGACTCCGAACACAGTGCGGACTCCGAACACAGGGTGCGGACTCCGACGACCATCGCGGATGTGCCGCCCCAGCCACCCCTCCTGCCCTCCATCATTTTTCCCCAAATCTACTTCCCATCTCCCATTCATCGACGGTAGCGCCTAGGTTTAGCTTTTGCTATACTGATGTTTGATACCTCCCCTTGGTGGAGTCTGAGTCTAATACAGCAATACACGGTACATGGGCTAGGCCTGTCTCGGCTCACAGGCCGGCAAGGATACATGGCACTTGACCCATTACTAGCCATAGGCCAAATTCTACGGATCTTGGGCTCATGCCGGTGAGGAGCCGACGGCGCGCGGTGGAGGCTGAGCAGCGCGAAAGCGAGGGAGGAGCGGCGGTCGGACCGGCGTGGCGAGGAGGGCCAGCGAGGCAGGTGGGGAGAGATCGGGCGGCGTGTTGAGCCGTGGAGGTCGGCCGGACTATGCATCTGCGGTGGAGGCGGAGGGAGGATGGCGGCGAGAGGAGAGCGGCTTCGACGATGGGGTCAGCGGGTAAAGACCCACCCCGACCGAATCGAGCGGTCGACATTACGAGCTTACGAGGATCTCGATGGTTATCGGGCTAAGCGGCGTGGCGCAATAACAGCTCGAAGTTTCTGCGGTTTCGTCTCGTAGAGATGCGTCGAGACCATCCACACGTGTTCCTCTATTTACTCCTTCAAAGCGAATATGTTGTTCTGGTCATCGAGATTCTTTCCTTCATCTCTAATTTTCCCACCCATCTTTCTTTAAAACTCTCCTTTATGGCCCACACACATTTTTTATTCCCCTCCCACACCACCGCCACCTCCACTTCCAGCTGCTCCCCTTGTCCCCACCCCTATCACTCTCTCCCTCCTCCTCTCTCTCATCACTCCCTCGCGGATATCCCATGCTCGAGGGCCCTCCGGTGGCGGAGGCTCGCTTGGTGGCCGGCGTGATGGCGGTCACACCTCCCCTGCTCCCTTCCCCTCTCACTCTCCCCTCTTCCCGAGTGCCTCACTCCCCGGCTTCGTCTGAATCGAGCGCCTCTCTCCTTGGCTTCGTCCGGATCGAGCAGCCCCAAGGCCGGCGGATCTCCGTCAATGGCCATGCCCCAGCCAGAGCGCTGGCTCGGTGGCGGCGTGCCAGCATGGTGGCCGAGGAGAAGTGGAGCAGGACCAGTCGGGTGATGTGGAGCAGGGGCAGAGCTTCCTCCACGGCGGTGGGAAGAACAGGGCCGACAGCGGGCCTGTCACGGTGAGGCCGGTTGCAGCTGCTCCGTGACGACGACGACGGTCGACGGCGTCCACAGCTGCACGGCGTCCCCTACTCCCTCCTCTCCGAGGCGTGTGCGCTGTGTGCCGGCCACGGGGCTCGGCCTCGTCTGCGTCGCCGGTGGAGCTCGAGGCGTCCAGGCTAGCGGAGGAGCAGGGCGGAGGTGGAGGAGGCGGTAGGGCTCGATCCAGGAGGCGCCCTCTCCGGTGGTGCTCCCCCAAACTCCGTCCCCGCGCTCGGCAGCCACCGCCTTCTCCTGCTCGCACGCGCCGGCCGCGGCGGGGACGGTGACCGGAGCGGCCTCCTCCTCCTCCTGCTGCCCCGACTCGAGGTCGGCCCCGTCCCCTCCCTGTCCGCCGGCGGGAGAACCAGGCGGCCCCTCTCCGACTGCGTCAAGCTCGGGAAGGAGCAGGGTCCCCGGCGGCGGCGTGAGGGGATCCGACTTCGGGCGGCGGTGGGAGCGGGGCTACAGCGGCGGCGTCTGCTCCGTCGCCGTCATCGCCTCTGCTCTCCTCCCCCTCTCTCTCTCATGGCGTGCACGCTGCTCCGGATCCGGCCTCTTCTTCCCTCGAGCGGCGGCAGCGCAGGAGCAGTGGTGGCAGTGCAGGAGCTCCGACTTCCGAGCACGGGCGCGACCGCGCGAGTTCGTTGGGGGCGGCGGCAGCGGTACACGTGGTGGGACTGGCGGAGGGATCGCGGAGCCTCTCCATCCCTTCGAATCTGGAGGAACCGGCTGCTCACGGGAGAATGGCAGGGGCTTTCCCGTCCCCCGCTGCAGCTGCTTTTACTGGGAACGGCTCCGGGAAAAGGATGGCGGGGGGATGCAGGAGACCGGTGCGGGTGGTCTCAAGCGTTCTGGCCAAAACTGGCATTTCCATGATTGACTATACGTAGCTCTCGTACCTGATTCGAACGGCCAGCTAGCTGAAAGGGATTGTTTGTTATGTCTCTTGTTTTCAATGATATGCTGATTATAAGCTAGTGCGTGTATATATATATATACACACACACTAATAGGTCAATATTCTGTTAAAAAATATAGAGACTATTTTCAGAAATATATACTGAACTTGATTTAGAAAAAAAAAAGGTTGAACCTGCTTTGTTCAAGCATCTCGTGAACCAAACTGTAGCCTACATACGGGATGCTCTATTCAAATTCCAGATTATGCCAAATGAGACACCATGTTTTGTTTTATTACTTTTTTGGGTGTATTTCTTCAGTTTTTTAACCCTTGAAGGCTTGAAAGGTTTTTGAAATGCAATATGAATAATGCCCACTTGACTTGTTTATGCGGTTTTTTTAAAGAATTACACAGTACAACGCACACGCTCACAACACGCACGTACACTCACCCCTATGAACACAAGTATGCAAATCCTACCCCTATGAGCACCTCTGAAGAACTGAGCACCGACAGATCTGGAGATTCTCGAAGTCACCATTGGCGCCTCATCGTCGACGGGAATGTCGCTTACCACTTAATGCATAACGTCGGAAAATCTCGAAATAAATTCATGAAAAGATGCGAGCACTAGGATTTGAACCCTGGTGGGTAGCATCTCACTGGACCGTCCTACCATTGGACTACAAGACCATTCACATTTATGCGGTTTCTTAAGTACTTGCAGTGTACCTAATAGCTTGATTACTTGAGCAGCTTAAATTCTAATGGCAACTGCTTGTCGACCGGGCATCCCTGGGCCCACCAACACATGTGAGCCATACCCGGGAGATGAGTTCTTACACACCTGGACTACTCAACTAGTGGGCCACGGTGCTGGTATCGTGGACCACAAGGCAAGACAAGACGGACAAGGACTTGTACTAAGACTAGGATAGCTTTCCATACCTTGTATAGGCTACTTCGAGTCCTACTCGATTAGTACTCTTGTACCAATCCGACTTGTAACCACGCCTCCCGTGGCATATAAAGGCGGCAGGACCCCTATCAAAACATACGCAATCAATACAGAGCCACACAGCATACAGGACATAGGGAATTACGCACATTGCGGCCCCAACCTGTCTAATTGTGTGCCCTGTGTCTCACCATCGTGTTCCTGATCTCGGCGAACCCCACCGCACAATCTACTACTTGGTGCCCGTCGTGGGCTCGATGTCTAAAAACACGGCGGTGGCGCGCGGTAGGAGATCTCGTCATTGATCCACTGCCGAACTCGATGGCTCTCGTCATCATCAAGCCGACCGTCGCTTTCCCAAGCGACACCTTCGTTTTCGGCTCTTGGGTTTGCGTTCTTGACGGTCGGATCGTTCTGCGTTTCTTAAGCGCCAACTCCGGAGTCAAAGCTCAAGTCCTCGACGCTTACGCAAGCTTCGATGGAAGAACTCGTCGAAAATTTTGGCAAAATTTCGATCTCTGACTCGCTCAGAGAACTCGAGTCGGAGTCCGAGTTCAACTCGACTTCGCCTCCTATGCAGCCTGAGTTGCTTTCTTCAGCTTCATAGCTTGCGCTCATCCTGGATAACATTCCAGCACCACCTCTCTTCGGTCATCGCCATGTCAGTGCCGCTTACCAAGCCGCATTGAAGCGCCTCATGTGCCGTGGCCTGAAGATCGTGCTCGAGTACTCTTTGGATTCAGACGTCAACCTCGACTACTATTCGGATTCATCTGAGTTCGAGTTCGACTACGGTTCGGATTCTGGTACAACAAGCTGCGAACTGCTCAAGGATTGGTGATCACATCGACACCTAAGGGTAGATTCGTCTACTGGCCTGAGCATGTGCCTGCTGATCTCACCTTGGATGATCAGGAGTGCTTTATCGCTTGTCTCGACAACTTACCTTTCCAGGAAGGCGTTAAGCTTGTTGATTACGACACCGATACTGAGCTCATTCAGAGTACGGGTACTTATTCATCGCATCGAGAAGTGTTTGTCGTTGATGCAACTACTCCGCAAGAGCATCGTGCCAATTATCGCTTTCCAGATGATGTATCTGATGATGAACTCTCTGCCAATGCTCCTGCTGATGAAACCGCGGAGGCCAAAACTACACGTCTCCAACGCAATGCTGATCGTGCAACCCTTTGTCGGGAACTCACGGAAGCTCTACCTACCCGTAATCTTCAAGAGGCTCTGGACGCGGTAGCTACTCGTGAATATCACACTCCAGAGGAAGCTATCAATGCGATCAATCTACTCAGTCGCTCTATGCCTCGTGGCGGGGCTGCTGAAGTCGTGAAGCTGGCGGAACTAGCCTACACTATGCTATGTCAGAATACCAGTGCTCCTAGTCACCATGGCAGCAGTGGAGGTGCTCATCATACCACACCCACTCCTCAACGCACACGTCCTGAAGCTAGCAACAAGGGCAAAGGCGATGATGGCGATGTCAAACAAGTCGAGACTCTCGCACGACGCTCGCAACAATCAACGCCGACGCTACCGGCGTGAGAAGCAAAAGGATGCTGATTCTGATTCTTTTCTTGCTTTCTCTGCTCGACTTCAAGCTCTATTTCTTCGGAGAAATTCAAGCCTTACGGTATCTCTAAGTATGATGGCAAGCAAGATCCAAGGCAGTGGTTGCGCTGCTATGCTCTATCCATCTCCAATGCTGGGGGCAATGATGATACTAAGTGTATCTATTTCCCTTTTGTCCTAGAGCAAGAGCCCCTCACATGGTTTGAGTCTCTCAAACGTGGCTCCATCGACAACTGGGGACAACTCAAGCATCGCTTCACCAGCAACTTCGCGGGTTCTCTGGGTCATCATGGTACTCGGATGGACCTTGCCCTGATCAAGCAAAAACAAGGCGAAACTCTTCACGAGTACATGCGCCGCTTCTTTGAGAAAAGGGCTACTGTTGTTGATGTTACCGAGAAAGAAGTCATTGATACCTTCCAGGACGGTTTCTATGACGATAGGCTTTTCCAAGACTTTCGCTCGCTCACCAAGCTCAAGGAGATGATCACTCACTGGGCGGACGAGGAAGACAAGGCTCGGAATCGGTTCAAGCATCTTCGCAACAACCAGAACAACAACAACAACAACAACAATGCTGGAGGAAGCGGTGGCAAGCAACAGGCAACCGCGGGTAATAACTACTCGAGCAACCTTTATCGCATAGCGCAAGCCCGACAACACTTGTTGCCATGGAATCTACCGCCAAGCTGAAGATGATCCTCATTGGGCAACATTGACCAGCGAAATGCCCATGGCACCCGGAGGCGATCATACTATAGGCGGTGTTACCAACCGGCGTGCGTTGAAGAACACACCCGAACCAATGCACCCAAACCCACTATTTCGCAAACACAAGGGGAAGAAGGCTAACACAGACAAAGACACTGGGTTTCAAAACCCCTCCAACACTATCAATGTCATATTTGGTGGAATTCCAACCAAACGCATGCGTAGCTCGCCTCGTGGAGATTATGTCCATCCAACCAAGCAGCTCCACTTTTCTCAAGGGGCGATCAATGGACTAGTTTCTCGAGGTGGATCCTGTGAGGACGATATCCTCCTCGGGCTTACCAAGGTTCTCATTGATGGTGGCAGCGGTCTCAATGTCCTCTTTGCCAAGACTTTGAAGAAGATGGGACTGGATATCACCAATATGCTTACCAAGACCAACTCACCGTTCTATGGTATCATCCCGGGCAATGCAGCTGTTCCTTTGGGTTCAGTTGTACTACCCGTTACCTTTGGGGCTAAGGATCACTACCGCACCGAGTACATCAAGTTTGAGGTTTCTGACTTGAGACTTCTTACCATGCCATCCTCGGGCTGGTCTCGCTAAGTTCATGGCTATCCCACTATGTGTATCTTGTACTCAAGATGCCGAGCCCCAAAGGAGTTCTTTCATTGCAAGGGGATCAGCGTTCTTACGACTGCGATACAGAAGTCGTAGAACTTGCCTTGACTACTCAAGTACCCAATGCAATGATAGAAGTCTTCAACTTTGCCGCTAAAAAGCTTGCTCCGGCGGTGGAGGTTCTGAAGGCCCGGCAACAACAACAACAAGCTGCACCATCGGTGATGTCTGCTCAAAGCCATTGACCTCGATGCGGTGGCGGCGGCAAGGCGACCATGATCGTGCGGCTTGATCCTAAATAGGAAGGCAGCGCTCTTCAACTTCCTTGGGCTATGATATCTTTGCATGGAAACCATCGACATGCGGTGTGCCCGGAGGTTGATCGAGCACTCACTCAACGTCGATCCTAATGCTACCCCAGAGACAACACCTTCGCCGCTTTGCGATGATCGCGGTCGCTATCAAGAAAGAGCTCGCTAAACTACTCACGGTGGCTTCATCCGGAAGTCTTTCACCGCAATGGCTTGCTAACCTGTGCTCGTCGGAAAGAAGAACTCTAACGATTAGAGGATGTGTGTTGACTACACCGATCTCAACAAGCATTGCCCCAAGGATCCTTTCGGGTTGCCGCGGATTGATCAAGTCATTGACTCTACGGTGGCGCTACTGCTTCCTAGATTGTTACTCGGCTATCATCAAATTGCAATCAAGGAATCGATCAAGAAGACCGCATTCATCACCCGTTTGGTGCTTATGTTACACAACAATGTCCTTCGGGTTGAAAAATCTGGTGCTACTTATCAAAGAGCTATCCAAGCGTGCTTCAAGAAGCAGCTTCACAAGAACGTGGAAGCATACGTGCATGACGTCGTTGCAAAGACTAGGATCCGGACATGCTTATCACGGATCTTGAGGAAACTTTAAACCCGCTACGTGAGTACCAATGGAAGCTCAACCCCAACAAATGCGTCTTTGGCGTATCATCTGGAAAACTACTCGGTTTCATCATTAGCCATCGTGGTATTGAAGCAAACCCGAAGATTACGCCATCTCCAACATGCAAGCTCGACTACTATCAAAGATGTCCGAGCTTATTGGTTGCATGGCGTCACTCAATCGCTTCATCTCGCGACTTGGAGAACGGGGTCTACCTTTCTTCAAGCTACTTAAGCGGCAAGAGAAATTTACATGGACAAGCTGAAGGCGATCAAGCTCTTTCTCACTCAAGGAGTTTTATCCAAGCCTCCAGTCCTCACAGCTCCTCTGCCCAATGAAGAGCTCTTGCTCTACATTGCTGCGACTACTAATGTCGTCAGTACTGCTATTGTCGTTGAGCGGCAGGAGGAAGGCCACGGCTACCTTGTCCAGAGGCCAGTCTATTTCGTCAGTGAAGTCCTCTCAGAGTCCAAGGCTCGCTACCCTCCAGTACAAAGCTACTCTATCACGGTTACGATTACTTCACGGAAGCTCCGCCACTACTTGGATGAATACAAGATTTCTGTGGTCACTAGCTACCCGCTTGGCGAGATATTGCACAACCGGGATTCCACAGGACGGATTTCTAAATGGGCTGTAGAGCTTGGCGCTCTATCGCTCGAGTTCAAGTCTCGCACTACTATCAAGTCTCAAGCCTTGGTTGATATCATGGCTGAGTGGCGAGAAAATCAAGTCCCAACTCCAATTGAGTGTCCAGAACATTGGGTCATGTATTTTGATGGTTCCCTCAAGTAGGAAGGCGCAGGTGCCGGGGTACTTCTGATTTCTCCCAAGGGTGAGCAACTTAAATATGTTTTGCAGATCTTCTGGAAGGTCTCAAACAATAAGTGAATATGAAGCTCTCTTGCACGGTCTTCGCGCTTTCTCTTGGCATTACACGACTACTTGTCTATGGTGATTCTTTGGTGGTCATCAATCAAGTCAACGATTCTTGGGATCGTAATGCTGAGAATATGGATGCGTACTGTCAGGAGGTACACAAACTTGAGAACAAATTCCATGGTCTCGAGTTCCATCATGTGGTCCGTGACAACAATGTTGCTGCGGATGTCTTGTCGAAGCTGGGATCTACACGAGCTCAAGTGCTAGGTGGAATCTTCGTCCATGAACTCCACAAACCATCAATTCCGGAGCAATCATCTACACGTGCGACTACTTCAGTTCAACCTAATCGAGAAGTGCTTATGATTGATGTGGACTGGAGAACTCCTTTCATCGACTACATTAAACATCGGTTGATTCCACGAAGACAAGTCGAGCCGAGCGCATCTCACGCGTCAAGGCTTATGCTCTAGTCGAGATCAACTCTACAAGCGAGGCGCAAGTTCTGATGTACTCATGAAGTGCGTTTCTCGCGAAGAAGGCAAGGAAATCTTGGAGGAGACACACAACGGAATCTGTGGCAATCACGCTTCTTCCCGCACCTTGGTGGGAAAAGTGTTCGGCGTGCTTTCTCTTGGCCTACAGCTCTTGCGATGCGAGAGGAACTAGTCAAGAAGTGCCAAGGATGCCAATTCTTCGCCAAGCAACAACACGTTCCAGCCTACAAGCTCATCACGATACCACCAACTTGGCCTTTCGCTTCTGGTCCTCTCCCAAATGCGCCGAGGAGGATTCAACAGAGTTCGTGGCTATCGACAAGTTTACCAAGTGGATTGAGGTCAAGCCTGTTACCTACCCCAAGGCTGATAGAGTCCTCGATGCACTACCCAATGCACTCTGGGGGCTGCGTACTCAGCCTACTACCCCCACAGGGCAGTCACCTTACTTCGGTCTCTGGCTCAAGCTATTTTTCGCGATGTCATGTGGTGTTCTCCGACGGTTGATCAGTACGAAGAAGGCGTAGCTGAAGAAACAAGACAGACAGATGTCAACGGTCTTGAGGAAGCTCGCTGCAACGCACTCGTTCAATCCGCTCGATATCTTGAGAAGATTCGCCGCTACCATGACCGCAATGCTAAGGAACGCTCCTTCAACGTTGATGATTTAGTCCTTCGTCGCATCCAGAATACGACAGGGCTACACAAACTCAACTCGCCATGGGAAGGTCCTTTTTGTGTTGCAAAGGTTACTGGCCCAAGCTCATATCGTCTTCAAACTCTTGAAGGCGAGGAAGTCGACAACTATTGGAACATCGACCAGCTTTGTCGCTTTTACTCGTAGGGGGTTTCAACAACCCTCTCCAGACGGCTACGGCTGTAAACAACTCGTAGGGGGCATCATCAACCCTCTCCAGGCAGCTTCGGTTGCAACCACTCAATAGGCAGCTACGGTTGTGCCACCACTCGTGGGGATCAAGATAATCCTCTCCGAGTTTGGATGTATCTTTTCGTGGCTTTCACCGCGAGCACCCGTAGGGGGCTTCATCAACCCTCTCCAGGCAGTCTCATTCTGCGACCTCATAGGGAGTCATGATAACTCTCTCCAGACGATCCTGTATCGTATAGGGCAATAAGTGGCACATGCTGTCCATGTCTCTATTTTCAATAAGAGGCTTGCCTAGAGTAACACCCTTCCGTAGGGTCTCGGTGGAACTCTCATACAAGTTGCTTTGACAAAGATGAGTTCATCACACTATCTCCTCGGTCTTACTCGTTCTTCGAAACATCCTTGCGAGTACTCTCTCACTAGGCTCATAGCCTCAAAGGTACTTAAGACATTATAAACTTTGTACAATGTATTCAGTAATAAAGTTGTTTATCCTATATATCGACTTGTTACTATCTTTTACTTATTCACAACAAAGCCCTCTTTCACGCTGCTACATGCCTAAGGTGTTCAACTCGTTGTGAATAAGTTCTTTTGAGTACTCTCTCACTAGGCTTATAGCCTCGAGGTACTTAAGACATTGTAAACTACGTACAATGTGCTACTCTTAGCTTATTTCACGACAAGGTCTTCTTTTACGCTGCTACAGCTAAGGTGTTCAACTCGTCGTGATTAAGCTAACGTTCTTCGGAACATGTATACACTTGAGTACTTTTACTCGTGTATCGTATCTCTTTTTGCAGCCACACACTCAATACCAACTCGAGTACATGGCCAACACATAAGCATACAAGGGATCCAGATAATTGACTTATTCAAGTTTTCAATTATATTACATAAACACTTGTTCGGGATTACACTTGTTTTTTCCCTAGTGTTTCTACTCTACAGGTACATCTAACGGAGATCGATGAACATGGAGATTGCTTCCGCGATTGGAGAAGTCTGTTGCATCAGTTCATTAAGCCTGTCATCGGAGCAATCTCCGGATCTGCCGTTCATGATGACCGTGAGATCTGCCTCGGCATAGAAAGACTTGATGAAGCTCAAGACTTGATTCGGGATTGTGCAAGCCAGCCTCTGAGCGTATTCCAGAATCTTCTTCGGCGTGTCCTTCAACCTTTCCACAAGTGGACGGTGAACTCCAGCAACCCGGCTCAAGAGATTGGCTCTTGGCTCTTGCTTCGTCAAGGCTTTCAATTTTGAGCGCAGGCCTTCGGCTTCTTCGATCTTGGTTTTGAGCGACTGCATGCAAGTCAACAAGTCATTCTAGCCCGCTAGGCGAATCTCCATCTCACGTTCAAGTTCGAAGCACCACACCTTATAATCGGCTTCAAGATCCATGCAAGCTGATTCTTCACGATTATAGGCCAGCTGCCAGTCCAGCGCCTTGTTCTTGAACTTATCAACCTCTTCAGTCAGCTCTGCAGAAGATCAAGGCTACTTATCAGATGCAGTGTGCAAGAACAAAGTACTCTATGATGAATTCAGAAAGGAGGAATACCTTTATTCTTGGTAGCGAGACTTGTTTTACCAACAACGTCATCTTTCCGCCGTCACCGGATCTCGTTGTGGTACTTGGCGGCGTTTGCATCAAGTCTTTCTTGCAGTTTCAGAGATAAGGCTTTTTGCTCCTTCAGCTGCTCTATAAGTTGCGTGACTTCCTCGATGTCCGCCACGTGTTGCTCAAGTAGTCGAGTCTTGCGTTTCGACTGCTTTTCTACTTCCTGCAACACACAAAGCAATACAAGAGTCAGAGACAAGTTATCTTTGGCTAAAAAGTACTCAACAAGAGACTACACACTTACCGCGAACAGCTTCTCGACGCTGTGGAACATCTCAGCATGCGCCTGCAAGTTATCCTCATCCAGGCACGAGTCGTCGTACGGCATTAAATCTTCTACCATGGACTGAGTACTTGTACTTGCTGCAGTATTTAGCGCTAGCAGAGAGCCGGGTCTTCAATGAGTGGCTCGTGCGGCATTATGTGGCCCTCCGGGTTGTCTTCGAGCACCAGTTGCGCATCTATTTGGCGCATGGGGGCTTCAGCAATCGGAACTTCTTCGTGGTGCATCCTGGCTTCTGGATTAGCCTCAAGCCTTCATTCTGCACGGCTTCAATATCATCGGATCTTGACCACGAGCATGGAAGCTACCTCCACGCTGCCTTGACCACGTCGCTCCGGAGGAAGCGCGGTGCACAGCGACATCGGCTTGATGGGTACTTCTTGGCACTCACGGAAGTACATCTTCTTGTTGCTCTTGAGAGTCTGGTCTCCTCCGGCACTACTTCCAAAGGCGCCCCACTTCACATTAGTGGATTTTCTGCATCAACAAGTTGGTCGACAAATTCAAAGTGAGCAATATTAATAAGTACTCGGTACTTGAGTACTTACAGAGCGAGGCACCGAGACTTCGGCCCCATGTCGAAAAAGAAGGTGCCGCCCGCACCTGCACACTCTCCACCGGTGGCACACTTTTACGGTACCGCTGCTTGTTGCTCGTGCGCAACCGTCTCCACAGTTGACACCGAACCACCTCGGGTTCTTTATTCTTGGGGGCTACTTGAGGGTACATTGGTTGCACTCTCAATAACTGCATGAAGTCAAAATTCAAGACATTACAGCGGAGAATAAGTATTCAATACGACATCGACTACTTAAAGGTTCTCCAACACTTACTGTAATGGAGGGGAGGCCTGTGATTTTCTTCACAGCCCGCTTCCCCACCGTGGTCCTCTTCTTCCGCGGCGGTAGTGTCACATCATCTGCGAGAGATGATGCTGGTCTCTTCAACGCTCCCGCAGCGAGGCCACAGGGATTGGCACCCCAGTACCACGTGGCGGCTTTTCACTTCAAAATCTTTGTTGAAGTGTTTGGCCGTCTTAAATCGCTTGAGGCGTCCTCCACCAAGACTTCTTCTTCTTCCCCTTGAGCAGATCGACTATTCTCGGAGGCTTGAGCTTCAACTCCTGTTGGCTCTCCCTCTGGGGTCTGTAGTGGATCCTCGGGACGAGGAGGGTTGGACACAAATTTCAAGACATCCTCCTGCAACAGCCAATATTAGCTACACGACTACTTCTAATAAGTACTCGGGGGCTAGTTTTCGGAAACTCACCATACGCGGAGGGTTGTCAGCACTATATTCCTGGACGGCTGCAGGAATTCCGTGAAGATTCTTGAAGATCTTCTGCAGCCTTTCCATAACGAGATCATCACTGATCTCTTCGGCAGATAGCCTCGAGCCATCATCAGCTCCAGTGTACTCGTACCCAAGATGTTCCCGCTGCATCAAGGGTTGTACCCGTCGCTTCATGAAACTGAAAGCCACTCTCGTGATCAAGCCTTGCGCCTTCTTCTGCGCAATCTTTGCCAATAGCTCTAGAATCTGAATGCACTTCTGCATCGTCGATTCATCCTTCCAGAGCCTGTCATACACCGCGAACATCTTTGGGCTTCGGTGAGGCGGGGCATTGTCGATGTAGAACCACTTGTTCTTCCAATCTTGATTCGAGTCAATCAAGTCGTACTTGAAGTACAATTCTTGTGCCTTCTGGAGCATCGAACACCGGCTCCACCGACTACAACTGGGAAGTTGGCGTTGGGTTGCGGAAGATCTTCCTAAACAGAGCCCAATGTGGGCGATTCCAAGAAAGCTTCGAAGTGCACGTCTGCGCAATCGGAAGATCTTTGTTGAGATTGAGGTGCACATGCTCCAGCTTGAAGAAGTCGAGGAAGCCTCAAGAAGTCCGATGATGATGTCAACCCACGCTCGACGAATTGCCGAACATTAGGATTTCATCCGGGCTTTTGTCCATCGGCCACGCATCTCCGGCGGCAGAGCTCCAGCCAGCAATAGCTTTCTCACGCAGCAACCCGCCGAGGGCCTTGATATCTTCTTCCCTCATCTTGGACTTCTTCCAAGAGGCGGCGGCTCGGGGCTTCGTGATGACCACTTTTCTTGTACTTGATTCCCAAGTGATTTTGCCATGGCGGACTTCCTCTTGACCCTTGGGACCACCGGCTTCATCCTATCATCACGAGTCTTCTTTCGCATTGACTCGAGGGCTACGAGGGGTGGGCGCAAACTCTTGGTGGTGTGGATGCTCGAACCCTGCGGCGGTTACGGATGCTAAGGTTTTCTGGATCTAAGGCGAATGGGAGGCGGTGAAACCCTAAGGGATACCTTGGTGTTATAAAACCAAAACCCTAACGGTTCGACACGGTGACCCTTCGTATTCAGCAGTTGGTTTCACAGCAAAATCTTGGCTAAGTCGAGCACTAAAATCCAAGACACTCGGCTCCATCTCGGGGCTCAACTACTCGATGGAATTGGATTTCACTCAGCCTGATTTTCGAATTCAGGCCACTATTCTACGGTCGATTGGACCCTTCAATTCGAGAAAGTACTCGACTCAAGGCTCGAGGGCTCCGTGCCACGTGTCCTTGAGTTTTCTCGATTTTACGGGATTATTTGACGAAGACTGATTGACCCTCGGCTTGAATTGTCAATTCGAACTAAGGCTCGGGGCTACATCCATATAGGATGCGATTTTGCAAATCACATCCTATATTATTTCTTCGGATTTTGAGGATTTTTGAGCAAGATCAAAGAATAGATGATTGACCCACAGCTTGAATCCTGGATTCGACCTAAGGCTCGGGGGCTACATTCCATATGGAATGCGATTTCAGTAATCGCATTTCCATATGGACCTTTAATGCAAAGATTTCAAGAACGAAGCGGGTATTATTGAAGACCTTCAAGGGAAGTACTCGGAGACGCTTGGGAACAACTCGAGAAGACTTCAAGAGTACTCGTGGAGTTAGGAGAACCTTCCGCCTCTTGATGATTCAAGTACTATTCAAGATTGAAGCTTGTAGAACTCGGGGACGCTTGTGAACTACTCGTGGAGACCTTCAAGACTACTTGGAGCATTGCACTCAACTACAAAGTACTCGGGGGCTTGTCGGCCAGGCATCCCTGGGCCCACCAACACATGTGGGCCATACCCGGGAGATGAGTTCTTACACACCTGGACTACTCGACTAGTGGGCCACGGTGCTGGTATCGTGGACCACAAGGCAAGACAAGATGGATAAGGACTTGTACTAAGACTATGATAGCTTTCCATACCTTGTATAGACTACTCCGAGACCTACTCGAATAGTACTCTCGTACCAATCCGACTTGTAACCCTGCCTCCCGTGGCATATAAGGTGAGGCAGAGACCCCTCTCAAAACATACGCAATCAATACGAGCCACATACACGGGCGAGGGAATTCGCACATTGCGGCCCGAACTGTCTAATTGTGTGCCCCGTGTCTCACCATCGTGTTCCTGATCTCGGTGAGCCCCACTGCACAATCTACTACTTCGGGTACCCATCGTAGGCTCGGTGTCTAAAACACTGACACTGTTGTCTGCTGAAAAATGTTCTTATACATTTGATATAGCTTATTATACTAAATGAGCTTAAATAAAATCAACAATACACAAATTTAATTATTGCCACATGGTATGGCAAGTGGCCACTAATAAACTGTTGCCACATTAGATGATATTTTAAAAAAAAAGAGTTGTTAGTGAAAGTGACAGATAAGCATGATGCCATAATTATTTGGCATTTTGATTCTACAGGTGTCTAACTATTCATTCAGTGTGAACATCACTTTATTATAAAGAGATATATGTTCAACTCATGTGATGTCACTAATAGTGCATCATTTTTTAAAATAACAAATATTTTTTACACTGCATTTTAAGCCAGGATAACAAACATTTTGAACTATTTCTTTGGATTTTTGAAAATAATAGGACACTATTCAAGGACAACATAGCTAAGGGCGCGTTTAGTTCTCCTAAATTTCACTGACTACCCGTCACATCAAACTTCGGACACTAATTAGGAGTATTAAATGTAGATTAACGACAAAACTCATTCCACAACCCCTACCTTAATTTTCGAGACGAATCTAATGAACTTAATTATGTCATGATTAGACAATGGCATGCTACAGTAAACAATCTCTAATGACAGATTAATTAGACTTAATGGATTCGTCTCGGAATTTTCCATCCATTCATGTAATTGGTTTTATAATTAGTCGATGTTTACTACCTCTAATAGAGCTGAAAAGACACCCCAAAATTTCAGGGGAACTAAACGCGAGCCTAAGAGGCGTCCCGTGGATGAAATAACAAGCTTGCTTTGTGTGGAGGATATTCTGAATATGTTGCTTGGACGTCAAGCTTTCTTTATGGAGGAGATTCTGAATATGTTGATTGGACGTTTAACGGTTATCGCTATTTCAAGTGATGCGTTATTACAAGTAGTGGCATGAAACATTAATTTGTTTGTAAATACAGAGAATCTGAAGGCGTTCTCCTTTTCATTTATTTGTCTGGATTGTGGAATAAGGCCGGACCTCTGCTGATGCAATTACACAGAGAGTGAAACATTTTACAGTCCTTGCTCTGAGTCAAAACCAACAGGCAACGAGCAGTACTCCTCTAGTCCTCTGTCTTTGTTTTGTGAAACATCTATATATGGTCTGTATGCATAGGTACCATTCATCATCACCAGAAGCAAACAATTGACTAGTCACTACAATTAATTTGTGTCATCTAATTCCATAAGCATGTTATTATTAAAAAAACATATACTTTTCATGGAAGTAGCTAGTATCCACATGGATTTATCTCTATAATTGATCAGATGGCTGCATAGCCTTCAGACTTGGGTGATATTTTCTCGATCCTGTTCCCCGATGGAAAAAGTAGTTTAAATGCTGCTAGATGAAGACGACGACGGAAACATGAGACTAGTCAGATCATCGTGAAATTCACGCACTTTTCCATGTTTGCCTCGAACTAGATGCATGTTAGGACAAGATATTTAGTTTGATTTTCATTGTCGAATTCAGTAATGGCAGGACTAAGACAACAGAAACCCACCACTCGATGTTGAAGGACCGATTAGGCGAACCAGAAGGGGGGAGTGAATGGGAGTCGATAAAAATTCTTCTCGAATGAGATGAGAACTCCAACAAGATGAACACGGCTTCCAAATCGCGTCTCCGACTCAACTACCCAAGTTGGCCAAGACCACGCAGCCACTGGAGTGCTACTGGTCCTAGGAGCCAACACACAACCGGTCAGACCGGTCGCGCCTGGGCAGCTCGGGATGAACAGTGTCCGCGAGTCAATTCCCCCAAATCCAACTCCCGATCTCCCGATTCGCTCCACGGATTCGCACAAGACTTTGGGGATAGTAGGAATACCTCATGAGCACTCCATAGCCAAGATTTGGTCCACCAAAACTTGTTGAATCAAGAGGAATCGAAGGATTTCCGCCAAGAACACCACGAACACTAGAACCACGAAAACCCCAAAATTGAGCCCCTTTACTCACAGATTTGGGAGGGAATCAAAGGAAAAGAACCACGAGGGTTCATGCATACATCTCCACCAAATCCCAAAGAGAAAGGTCTCAAAACCGCCACAAGAAATTCGCCAAGAAAAGCCTTGAAAATCACCAAAAGGAGAAACGGAAAGACACAACCAAGCCTTGAGGAACCAGAATCATCTATACATACCAAAGAGGTTCATACAAGGTCTAGCTTGCCACTTTGATCATCCTTCCCTCTCACAAGATCTCACCATGAAGCTCTCAAGCTAGTCCTACGAAAATCCTAAGGAAAATAGGAAAACTAAATGAGCTAGGGTTCCAAGAGATGGCTGCCATCCTCTCACCCCTTGGGTTATATGGAGGCAACCGAAGACTAAAATACCCTTACTAGCTAACTAGGGATACATGCCCCTCAAGGGCGAAATCGGAAAACTTTGTCTTCGCACCATCGGACGGATGCCCAACGACCGCAAACTTGCTTAGCCTCGACGCAAGCCTTGCGATCCCGACGCGTGTCCTCCGCTTGAAGATTAGGGCTGCGTCGTCGCACCGATCGAGGCCGGTACCCACCGGTCGGCCGTCTGAGCTCTGCACCTCCGTCTTGGTTCTTGGTCTTGGCTTTGTGGATCAACCAAGGAACCCGGTGGTTTTACGGTGAACCGGAAACCCCGCGAACTCGGTGTAGCCTCCGCCAATCACCACTCATGACTCGGCTCCCACGTAGTCCCGGCTCGACCTTGGTTTTGAGGCTCAACCAAGAAACCGTCCATGACTTCATCTTGCCGTTCTTGCCACCCTGCGGCCCACACTTGACCCGCTGGCCACCGGGTCCCTCGAACCAAGCCTACTTGTCTTCCACACCTGGAGGCCCCACCGCACCACCTTTCACGCTTGTTCTTCACCTGCACCTGCACCCGTCAAGCCGCAACCGCACCTGCAATACTTAGCCAAGAATCACCACACCACGTTGTCAATCACTCATCACACCGTGAAGCGACCATCCACCGTCCTCAACCACACCGGCTCTCAATCTCCCTTGATGAGTGCATTGACAACACACACGTTTTGGTAACCAAGAGAAAAGGAAAGAAAAGAGACGACTAAAAGAAACTCCAACAAGCGATCGAAAAGCCAAAGAAAGGCAAAGAGCAAGATCACTTGAAGAAGACAAGTCTCTTTTAGGCAAGGGCAACGGCTCGACACATCCGAGACAAAACCATGCTCAAGCAAAGAGCACAAACCACCAATCCAAAGCTCGAAAACCACAAAGAGCTCCCCGCACACATGCAAGCTCCCCGAACCAATGCAACTCCCCGACGAATGCATGCAAACCACTTGACAAACAGAGTACGTCGATCAACACCACCGGTCGAATGGTGCTCAACATATGAACAGAACCGAGCGCTCGACTCGACCGTAGGTGACATCAACCGGTCAAACCGGTGCACAACAGAGGCCAGAAAAGGCTCGAAACCACCTGAAAACCTTCCAAATGCATTCAGTAGGCCAAAACATGCTCAAACTTCTCCCCCTTGTTGACAATGCATGAATCAAGCCAAAAATGCAAAAATGCAACCTAAAGCTTCTCAAATAGACAAAATTCAACAAGGGATGCTACACATGTCCAAATGAGTAAGTTAGATACTCTATAGCTTCATAAAGACTTAAACTTCATGATCACCAAGTTTCACAACCATTGGGCGACGCTAAGATAGAATTGAGCAATTTTGCGAAAAATCACCCTCTCATGAGCAAAACATGTCAAAATGGCAAAGCCACACAAACTTCATGCTAGGACAACCATTCTAAGCATAAGACCATCATAAACACCCACAAGCACCTCATGTCATGTCAAAGCCACCGAGCCATGTGCCTACTTCTATATATGAGACTTCTCATTGGTAGGCATCATGCAACGATTTAGCACCCAAAGCAAATTAAAATAAGCACATATGACATGGGAGCACATTTTCCAAGCAATTTACATTTCATTTTCAGATTTATAATTGGTACATGAAATGTCTCATGACAAAGGAACTTATGCCCCTCCACAAGATGAAGCATGGGGCTAAACATTCATGATGGCAAATGAGCCTTTGGCCCCATATGATCAAAATAAGCTATCCAACCACAAATTAAGCATAGCCAAGGCACAAAAACATGTCAAGATCATGTAAAGGCATTTACTCACAAGAGAGCATATATATATGAATTTTTTCAAAAACATAGCCATCAACCATGGATATAAGCCAAGATTATCAAGAGCTAAGCCAAACTAACCATAGCTTACCAAATTAGCTCACAAAGACATATATATCATTCCATGGTGAACAATGTATATAGGAGAAGCCTTCCTAAACAATGCATATGATACAAAATGCATGCAACCTAAGATACAAAGATGCCTATACATCATGTTACATATGCCATGCCAAATGCAAGAAATGCACAAAGGAAAGCTATACATATGTTACAAAGGAGCTCCCACACACCAACTCAAGAAATCAAACAAACACCAAGCTCCCCCCGCAAACGAGTGAAAGTTGCTTGATCTAGGGGTTTGGTGAAAATATCGGCTAGTTGGTCATGTGTGGGTACATAGATCAAAGCTATCTTCCCTTTCTATGTTGTCTCGAAATGATACATCACTTCTATGTGCTTGGTTTTGGAATGGAGCACTGGGTTTTTTGCAACGCTTATGGCACTGGTGCTATCACAAAGAAGTGGGACATGGGTATACTCCTCACCAAAGTCACTCATGGTGTATGAGATCCAAAGGAGCCGAGAGCAACAACTAGTCACCACACATACTGCCTCGGTAGTGGATTGAGCAACACTTGATCGCTTATGGGAGGACCAAGACACCAAAGAAGAACCCAAGAACCGGCAAGTCCCGTAAGTGGACTTCCTATCCAACCGACACCCGGCAAAATCCGTCTGAAAATCCATGAAGCGCCAAAGAAGAAGACGCAGAGTACCAAAGGCCAAAGTCGGGAGTGTGTCGCAAATACCTGAAAATGCGCTTGACGCTTGTCTGCGAAGTCCTCGAGGCGCTTGAAAACGAGCGCACATCACATACCGAGAATTGGATGTCCGGCCGTCGCCGTCAAGTAGAGGAGTGACCCGATCATGCTCCGGTACTCCTTCTGGTCCACGTGTTCACCTTCCTCGTCCGCATCAAGAGCTATAGTCGTACTCATAGGCCGCCATGGCCTTGGAGTCCTCCATCTTGAACTTCCTCACAATGTCCTTGGTGTACTTAGCTTGGTGCACAAATGTTCCTTCCTTTGATTGCTTGATTTGTAGCCCGAGGAAGAACGCAACTCGCCCATCATGCTCATCTCAAATTCCTGCTCATGTCTTACGCAAACCTTGCAACAAGAGAGTTAGAGCCACCAAAGACAATATCATCCACGTATACCGCACAATCGGGATATCTCCGCCTCGCTCGAGGAGAAACAAGGTCCGGTCGACCTTCCCCATCTCAAACCCTCTCTCAAACAGAACCCCTCAACCTACCATACCAAGCTCTAGGCGCCGCTTCAACCCATACCCTTCCTCAACTTGTACACCCTTGGGGTACTTCTCACTCTCAAACCCGGTGGTTGCCTCACAAACACCTCTTCCTCCAACACACCGCTCAGAAAGCACTCTTCACATCCATCCGTACAACTTGAACCCTTTAGCCACGGAAAAGGCTAGAAGGATCTGATCGCCTCCAAACGAGCTACAGTGAGTAAAGTCTCCTCGTAGTCGATCCTCTTTCTCGATCAGACTCGAGCAACAAGTCTTGACTTGTTCCTCACCACTTCTCCTTTCTCTCCTCTTTATTTTTCCACACCTATTTTGTCCCAATCGCTTACACCGGAGGAGGGTCAACCAACACCCAAACTTGGTTCCTCTCAAAATTCTCCAACTCCTCATGCATCGAATTAACCCAATTATGATCAGATAACGCGTGTCCAATATCTTTGGGCTCAAAGGTGGCAACAAAAGCAGCATGAGCGAAATGAGAATTGTTCAACCCTCGACCGTAGTACGCTCATTCATGTCGCGATGATTCTCAAGCCGGGTGATCCACTTGACCGCCGGGAGGTTCTCGCCTTGATGCTACCTCCCCTCAACAGCAGCTTCGCCTTGATCTGGATTTGTCATTGTAGGTGTGGGAGAGGGTCCGTTCTCGATCGTCATCGAAGTAGTAGGTACATGTTCAGCTGAGGGCACCACACCGCCATCTTCATCATCTCCATGTTCATGCTCCTCCTCCTGAAAGATCTCCTCGCCAAGTTCGCGTCACCGCACACTCAAAAACAAGCTGACTACGTGGCTGTGTCTCGTCGAAGGTTACCTCGCAAGTCTCCACGATTTGGTTAGTTTCAAGATTGAGCACACGAAATGCTCTAGAATGAGATGCATAACCAAAGAAAATGCCATCGAGGACCTAGCCTCGAACTTGTCCAACTTCTTCCCTTTCTTCGTAATGAAGCATTTACAACCAAAGACATGGAAGTGACTCACCTTGGGTGTGCGACTGCGCATCAACTCGTAATGTGTTTTCTTTTTGTGAACCCCGAGGTAGATCCTGTTCGACACATATCACGCGGTATTGACCGCCTCAGAGAACCTTCTTGAGTCCTATGCTCGTCGAGCATCGTCCGAAACCATCTCGCACAAGGTCCTGTTTTTCCTTTCCACCACGCCATTACGGGAGGCGATCTGGACTCAGCGATGTTCAAGACCCAAGTCATGGCAAAAGGTTTCAAGCGAGAGTTTTTGAATTCGAGCCATTGTCACGCGGATCGCTCAGATGGCATCTCCGTCTCTCGCTTTCTTAACCTCAAGACAAGATCTCAAACAAAACCAAACGTCTCCCTTTCTCCTCAAGAAAGAACACCCACGCATACCGAGAGTAGTCGCCCACCACAACAAGGACATACCACTTCCCACCCGCAGATCGCACACGAGCCGGGCCAACAAGGTCCATATGGAGCAGCTCGCATGGACGCCATCATCACATCGGTGAGAGGCGGGTGAGAAGAGGCTACCTCTTGGCATGCCTACACGGCACACAAACCAACTCTTTCTCAAACCTCAACCGTGGCAATCCTCGCACCAAATTGAGTTTACTCAAGCGAGACAAAAGGTCAAAGCTCAAGTGACCCAACTTCCTATGTCACTTCCACAACTCACTCAAGAACCAGCCAAGAAGCAACGCTCCACACCGTAAGACGAGAGAAATCAGCTCGAACACTTGACCCTGAACGACCATGCAAACAAGATCAACCCGAGAATCTAAAATCCGAGAACCACCAGGCCGAAACAACACCTCAAAACCCTCATCCAACAACTGGGACACAGAAAGCAAATTGTATCCAAGCGATTGAACAAGAGCGACACGCCTAAGAGTGATCTTGTCACTTACGTTAATCTCACCTTCTGACAGCACACGCCCTCGCCCATTGTCCCCAAAGGTGATGTACTTCTTTGTCACACCAAGGACGAGACTTGAGAACCACCCTTGTCTCCGGTCATATGCCTCGAGCAACCGGAGTCAATCAACCAAATGTTCTTCAAGTCTCCCACCTGAAATTCAAAAGCGAGCACGTGAGTGAACAAACGACTCAGCACTGGGGTTAGTACCAAAAGAGTAAAACCAAGGTTGAGAGCCATTTGCTCCAAAGTGGGGTTAGCACAAACCAAATCATCACGCCTATCAAAGCTACCACCACTGTAACCACTACGAGGGAACCAACCCTCACTAGCTGGAGGAGGACGAAAGCCACGAAAGGGAAACCGTGGATCGTTCCTCCTCTCCATCTCAAAGCTACGACTCCTCCCACCCCTGTATTGAGCACGAGGTGGAGAACGCCTAGCAACCGACCACCGCAAACTTTCCGGACCAACCACTAGAACCACGACCTCCGTAACCAAACCGAGCATCCTCACACACCGGTCTGGCCGGGTGTAGCTCGGCCAGCAGCAGCACCTGCAGCCTTCCGGTCTCCCCAAGCCGGAACCGTCCTCACACTTGCCTTGGCCCTGGGCATCTGCATACGAGGCTCAGGTACACCATTAGAGAGGTGGTACCTGTCCTTGTTAGCCCACTCTCTAGCCATTCTCTCCCACGCTTCCTCTTGAAGGAAAACTCATCCTGTGACCATCTCTCCCACAATACCCACAATGGAACTTTATGGGCGTGGCTTAGGCTTTGGCTTGGGTTGGGGCTGCCCACTCGGCTTCTCACCCTTCTTCTCTCCTTCCTCACCTCCCTTTGGGCTCACAAACTTTACTGGTTTCTGAAAATCATTTGTTGGATGAGGGAATATGGGTGGATCTAGAGTAGTGTCAAGTTTGTTTCTGAGATGGTTAGGCTTGGGCTCAAACTTGTTCTTGTATCTGCTTGGTGGTGGGATAGGAATCTCTCCAACTCTCTCAACTCCCTCACCATCGTTCTCTCCAAGCTTGTCACCCCAAGTGCGACCATCATAGCGTTTGAAAGCCGCTATCATGATACCAAGCTGAGGCTCCTGACCCGACAACCAGCTCATACATTTTCTCAGCTCATCATTCTCATCTTGCAAGCGATCAACATAATGTGCAAGCTCCAAATTCTTAACCGTATGCAATTCACAAGTAGAGCAAGAAGTGGAATAGGCTCTTTCAACTTAGCCTCAAGCGAAAACAGTGTAAGTATGCATCTCATCAATCTTTCCATGCAAAAGGGCAAGAAGTGCAAGCACCTAGCAAAGGTGTCTAGACTTAAGCTCACCACTTCAACCCTAAGCATATCTAGTTCATCACAAGTAGAAGCATGCTTATCCTTAAGAGCAAGAAGATCGCCTAGGTACACAGAGCAATCACAGAATCAATCTCATCGAAACCACAGGAGAAGCCTTGCGAATCAATCTCAAGCTTAGCATCTAGGCTCGGGTTTCTAGCTCACCACGGTTCCTAGCATCTTCTAGTGAGGCCCTAAGCTCTTTCCTCATCTTCTTGGCCTCTAAGCATGTGATCGCGGTTGTCAAGCAAGTCAACCAACTCATCATTCTCCTTGCAAAGAAGAGAGCTCATCACATACCTCATCCTGAGTCGAGTCCGAGTCACTGGTGGCTCTTCTTCTCGCCGAGCTACGGGCCATACCGCAGAAGCCATCTCCGGCAGCTCAACCCGCTCAAGTTCTGGATGACTTCTTGTTCTTGCGCCGATCACCTTCATCTTCACCGCTACTCGAGCTCGAGGAAGAGTAGGCGGGAGTCGAGTCGACGCCGCCGCTCCGACCATTGCTCGGGCCTTTCCGCCTGACCATCCTTCTTCCTCGACCGCCGCCGTCCTTGTGCTTGTTCTTGTGCTTGTGATCGCCTCGATCGGTACTTGCGCCATCCTTGCTCGATCGGTCTGAGCTCCCTTGTAGCCGTCCTTGTTCTCCGCCTTCTCCGGCAATGCCGGCGAAAGTGTCCCGGCTTGTCAGACCGAAAGCACGTCCGTGTTGTCCTCCTCGTGTTCACCGGTTCTCGTGCAGCCTCTCGAACCGCTCGGTCAAGAACGCCACTCGTCCTCTCCAAGCACGCCGAACTCCTCGTCGGCAAAGACATCAAAGAAGACAGAGAGTACATCCCGGAGGATGCATTAGCGTTAGACTTAGCTCCTTTGCCGCCAACGAGAGAGCAGACTATGAGAATCGGTCGGGCTCTCGATCTTGGCTGTCATACCACGGTCCAACTCACCGACTTGAGCTTGAGCTTCGAGAACAGCTCGTTCACCGTCAAGGTGTCATACTTCTGGACTCAACAATAGCCTCAAACTTCCCGTCCCATACAGACGATCCAACGAGTGCAAGAGCTTCACGGCTCTATCATGATCATTGTATGGGAGGACGCCCACATTGGCTCTCATGTTGTTCAGAACCGCCGGAAAAGGGCATCGACGGACTCGGGGAGATGAGTGAAGTTCTCGTACTCTCAGAAGTCGCGTACATCCGAGCTGAACCTCGAGCGTTCCCAAAGATGAGCATCCTTCAACCGCTCCCAAATCCTACAAGCTAAGTCCTCTATCCGAACCCGATCGAATTCGGTGACACGAGCACCGAAACAAGTAGTCGACATTGTTGTTGGCTTCGAACATATCTCTCGATCCCGGAGCAAGGAAGTTCATCGGATGAACATAAGTTGTGTTCACCGTGACATCCCAAAGGATCTGACCCTTTCCGCGGAGGAACGCCGCCATCCGCCTTTGCCACATCTGGTAGTTCTTCCCATCGAAGTGCGGAGGACCCGAACCCCGTTCCTGGTATGCCATCTTTGGATCTTAGATTGGTAAGAGTCAATAAAGACCGAACCGGCACGATACCAATTGAAGGACCGATTAGGTGAACCAGGGGGGAGTGAATGGGAGCCGATAAAAATTCTTCTCGAAGGAGATGAGGACTCCAACAAGATGAACACGGCTTCCAAATCGCGTCTCCGACTCAACTACCCAAGTTGGCCAAGACCACGCAGCCACTAGAGTGCTACTGGTCCTAGGAGCCAACACACAACCCTCCGAGCCAGAACTCACCAAAACACACTGGAAACTTGCACGGCTTGTCGCTGTGTACACCGGCCGCGATGGCTACGGCCGGGCCGGTGGACACCGGCCAGTCGGGGCTACAGGCAACCGCAAAGCAAACGCGTTCTAGGAAGCCTCAGTGACTCCTCTAGGCCCTGGAACAAAAACCACTTTCGAAACACAACCTGAAAGGAAGAAGAATCCCTCACAAAACCTAGCAAAACAACTCCAAACACGCCAAGAACTGACCAGCAGGACCACGGGACAAAACCACACAGACAAGGCTATTCCCCGAGACAAATCCCACCAAAGGCTAGCACCGGTCGACGGTCAAGAGCACCGGTCGACCGTCGGCCCTGGCAGCTCGGGATGAACAGCCATGAGTCAATTCCCCCAAATCCAACTCCGATCTCCGATTCGCTCCACGGAGTTCGCACAAGACTTTGGGGATAGTAGGAATACCTCATGGGCACTCCATAGCCAAGATTTGGTCCACCAAAACTTGTTGAATCAAGAGGAATCGAAGGATTTCCGCCAAGAACACCACGAACCCTAGAACCACGAAAACCCCAAAATTGAGCCCTTTACTCACGATTTGGGAGGGAATCAAAGGAAAAGAACCACAAGGGTTCATGCATACATCCCCACCAAATCCCAAAGAGAAAGGTCTCAAAACCGCCACAAGAAATTCGCCAAGAAAAGCCTCCGAAAATCACCAAAAGGAGAAACGGAAAGACACAACCAAGCCTTGAGGAACCACGAATCATCTATACATACCAAAGAGGTTCATACAAGGTCTAGCTTGCCGCCCGATCATCCTTCCCTCTCACAAGATCTCACCATGAAGCTCTCAAGCTAGTCCTACGAAAATCCTAAGGAAAATAGGAAGGAAAATAGGAAAACTAAATGAGCTAGGGTTCCAAGAGATGGCTGCCATCCTCTCACCCCTTGGGTTATATGGAGGCAACCGAAAGACTAAAATACCCTTACTAGCTAACTAGGGATACATGCCCCTCAAGGGCGAAATCGGAAAACTTTGTCTTCGCACCATCGGACGGATGCCCAGCGACCGCAAACTTGCTTAGCCTCGACGCAAGCCTTGCGATCCCGACGCCGGTGCTCCTCACCGCCGATCGGGTACCCACCGTCGAGGCCCACCGCCGTCCGGTCACTCTGCACCTCCGCCTTCTTGTTCTTGGTCTTGGCTTTGTGGATCAACCAAGGAACCCGGTGGTTTTACGGTGAACCACTTTGAAACCGCTGAACTCGGTGTAGCCTCCGCCAATCACCACTCATGACTCGGCTCCCACGTAGTCCCGGCTCGACCTTGGTTTTGAGGCTCAACCAAGAAACCATCCATGACTTCATCTTGCCGTTCTTGCCACCCTGCGGCCCGCACTTGACCCTCACGCCACGGGTCCCTCAACCAAGCCTACTTGTCTTCTCACACCTAGAGGCCTCACCGCAACGACCTTTCGCGCTTGTTCTTCACCCGCACTGCACTCCAAGCCGCAACCTGCACCTGCAATACTTAGCCAAGAATCAATCCACACCACGTTGTCAATCACTCATCACACCAGGAAGCGACCATCCACCGGTCCTCGAACCACACCTGGCTCTCAGATGTGTTGCCAAATGTGGAGCCCACTGTTTTCAATTTATTTATTTTTGTCTTTCACGTTCTGTTACGTTCGTCTCCTAGATGTCCTCCACAAGTCCACATGCACTCAGGTATGTATTGTCTCTTTATTCTCCGTTCTCCATTACTTAGAGCTGGAGTTTGGGTCGTGCCGTGTGTAAGGAATCGGATGCTCGTAGCCTAAGAGGGACTGGGGGTGAATTAAGCAACTTAAAAACTTAGCCTATGGCTTATCACTATTTGCATCAAAGATAAACTAGAACATGCTATCTAGATGTGCAACTAAGATTGTTCTAGTGTGAAACTCCCATCTCAAAACAAGTTTTGCAACCTATAGCCAATCCTAGCAAGATACTACTCTAGGAAAGTAAAGGCAAGCAAGGATTGCAAGAATGTAATCTTGAGCGTAAAGGGGATGAGAGGAAGCAAACTCTTGACACGCAATTTATCCCGTGGTATCGGTAGGTACTAAGTCACCCCTAGTCCACGTTGTTGAAGCACTCTACACAAGAGTATTGCTTACCGGTCACCAAGTCTCTCCCAAGAGCACCACTTGACTTGCCACAAAGGCTTGCCACATAGGCACTCGCCAAGCTCCCTTGGTCACCTTGATGCCGCCTCCACTAAGGAGCTTCTCCACCAAGGGAAGGGGGTCTCCACGTCCCCCGCACAAAGTGTCCTCGCCGCTCCATACCAAGCCGGAGGGTCGAAGAAGTTTGCCGGAGAGCCACCTAGGCTCCAAGGCTTCCGGCGCACCTCGTACAACTTGATCCACTCGAGAATCACCTCACAAGGTAGGCACACCTTGCACTCACTTAGCTCTAAGCTAAACCTAACACTAAGCACACACACAAAGCATGTGCAAGTCTATGGATGAGCAATTTAGCACTTGGATGGCTTGAATATGATCTTCTATGAGTTTTGAACTCCTCTGCACTTCCACACACTCCAGCCACTCCAAATGGTGGAGTGGATAGTATAAATAGCCCAAAGGCGACCAAAGAGCCGTTGCTAACTGACCATGAAAACCATAGCGTCGGATGAACCGATGCTAGAATTCCAGGGCCATCGGTTCATCCGGTGCCCTCCATGTCACCTAGCCGTTGCATCTTTTCTGACACATATCCTCCAACGCTTGCCGGGGTCTCCTCGCTTAACCGTCGGTTCATCCGGTCGATGGAAATCTTCTCCGGCGTCTGTTAGCTAAAACGAGCCCGCTGGATGAACCGATGCTAGACTCCTTTTGACCGTCGGTTCATCCAGTGCTGAAGAGCTTCACGCCCGAACGTCTCTGTTAGCTGATTTGACGCCGTCGGATGAACCGCTGCTCACTCATCGGTTCATCCGGTGCTACTGATTTCTGTATGCTTGGTCTTTTGATTCATCCGGCGCAACTAGAATTGGGGGCGTCGGTTGATCCGGTGAACATAATGCTGACTCGAGTCTTCACGCAATGTACTACTTCATCCGGCCGTTGCACCGACACTATCTTCTAGTGTACCGTCGGTTCATCCGACGCTACTCTTTTCTTTCTTTTTCTTCCACGGTTCTGACCCTTGAAAAATACACTATCTTCTCATTTTGGCATATGGTATTTTTGCATCCTTGGGACCTAGAAGTGTCTACAAAGACATGCTAGACAATATGGTTAGTCCCATTAATCATGTTATCATTAATCACCAAAATCAAACTTGAACAAATGGCATATGAGGCCATGTTCGCTACACCGTGTCAAAGCACGACGCGGCACACAAAGAGCTCGATCCATGCACACGTGGATACGATGCTCCATGGTGTATGTACGTCTAACGCACGTAGATCTCTATAACACGCGCACGGTACAAAAGATGTGCCTAAGCTGACAAGGAGCCAGTCCGATATCGAGACCCATCTAATTAATATATTGTATTATGTGGTATAATAAAACATTAATCAAGGATTATGCTTGGGTGGCGGTCGGAGCTCTGACCGCAGGGCCATACCCAAGCGGATTTGTGCGGCCGTGTTGTTGAATCGAGTGGAGTGAAGTTATGCGACCGTGTTGATGCCCCAATTCAATGGGTCGATATTGCTTGTGTTGTTGTTACTATTATGCTCAATCGAGTGTTGCTCCTTGATTTTAATATAATCGGCAGCTCTCTGTCACGGCGGACAAGCTACTGAAGGATATGCGCATGGGCCGTAAGTAGTTGTTTTGGGCTTGCCTGCGTGCAATGCTTTAGCCCACGAGTATGTAACGGCCCATAATGGGCGGGTGGCCATGACCAGTTACTTAAACCGAGAGACTTGCGTGCGATAGGGGTTATGTTGGAAATGAACTCAAACTCATTCGCTATCTCATTTACGTGTTCTTCTGAGTTCTTCCCTTTTACCCCAAATTCCTGCTGAATCCTCCCCAATTTCCCTTCTATCCTGTCTAGATCATAACATTTGGTATCCAGAGCCACCAGCCAAACCGATCCCAAATTTTTCCGCACAAATTCCAACCCAGCCGTCAAATCTCCACTATGGCAGCGCGTAAACCATCAAAGCTCCAAGCTCGGATGGCGGAGGCGATCGAATCCTCTCTACCAAGTTCGCGGGTTGGCTACCCGCGTCGATGGAATTGATCCGTCTGCGAGAAGATTGGACAAGCTCTCCTTCATGGAATCGGCGCGAAGAAGCGACGAATCTGTTGCAGCTATCCTTCACAAGACCAATGATGCGGCGACGCGCTTGAGCTGACACGAGCACCAGCGTCACCATCGCCGCGACCCGCCTCGCCAACCGCCTGTGTGGATCAATCCCTTCCATCTCGAATCGGGCTCCACGGAGACACGGTAGCGCCCATCTGCGGCCGTGGAGGAGCGGCCAGGGGCACCGCACTCAACACGACCAGGGATGTAGGCGGTGGGATCACAGGATCTCATCACGCCACTCCCGGTCCGCAGGTATGGCTCGCTCCCAAATCCCCAAGTCGATTCTTACCGGTCCGGTAGCAATGCTAGTTCGAGTTATCACCACAAGCCTAAGATCTTGTTTCTGGTTTCGATGGGTCCAACCCTCGATTGTGGAAGGAGAAGTGTGAATCCTATTTTGAAATTTTTGGTGTTAGTGATGCTCTGAAGCCTAGGTTTGCGGCTCTCAATTTTTCCGGTGTTCTTTGAGGCTTGGTTGCAAACCATGGAGTTGCGTGGTCGCATTACTAGTTGGGAGGTGCTTCACAAGGCTATTTGTGATCGATTTGATAAGGATCGATACTCTTAACATGAAGCAGTTAGATAACCTCAAACAAACTACCTCATCACACCAGTGCTAAGTTTGAGCAGTTAGTCCATAACATCTTGCTGTATAATCCTTCCTATGATGATACTTTTCTTGTGGTGCGCTTTTACATGGGTTGAAAGATGAGATTCGTGCTCCTATAGCATTACATCGTCCAAAAGATGTAGATCTGCAAGTGCGCTCGCATTATTGCGGGAAGAAGAGCTAGAATCTAGGCGCAGAAATGCTTCCGGGAGAAGTGAACCCGAGAGAGTTTTCCAAGTCCGCAGCGATCGGGTTTTCACCGCATCGAGACAAAGCTAAAGTGCCATACAAGAGAGATGATTCCAAGAAAGGCGATAAAGTGACCTCGGATGACAAGATGCAAGCCCTGTTTTGCGCAAAAGCTCATAACCTCTGCTTCACATCCGGTGAGAAATGGAATGGCAAGAACCATAAATGCCCGAGAATGTACCAATACACATTGTTAGGAGATTATGGAGGTTTTACAAGGGATTCCAGTTCGATGATGATGCGATGATGAGGAGAAAGAGAATCTTGAAGACCTTGTAATGGCTGTTGATACATCTCAATATTAGGGCAGCAGCCAAAGAAAAGAAGAACTATGCATTTTAAAGGGAGGGTGGGTAAACAAGAGCTCTTAATCTGCTTTGGATTAAAAGCGGTCTTGGCACCTTCATAACTGAATCGTGGCAAAACAATATCAATCTAGATTACAGCCATGTGAGAGCCTCCAATTTGCTACGGTGATGGCACACCAATGATATCAGATCAGTTTATTCCCAATTTTCAGTGGTACATACAAGGAAATCCTTCTCTTATGATGTCGGTGCTACCTCTTAAGTGCTTTGACTTAATAATTGGAGCGGTGGTTGGAAGATCACAACCCACTTGGATTCATTGGAAGAAGAAGAAATGAAATTTCCTGAATGGCAAAGAGTTATGATACAAGGCATCAAGGATAATGTGTCCTCATGTAAGGGCATTTACGTATCCAAGTTAAGAGGCTTGTTGAAGAGATCAGCCATTGCACTGTGTAGGCGAGAGAGCTGTAACAAAAGCTGCTCAAGAGGAGCTGCACAAAATCTTACCTCTCGATATGGAATGAGAGAATTACTGAGATGCCAGACCAAGTGAAAAATGTTGTGATGAAATTTCAACACCTCTTTCGAGAGCCAACTGAATTACCTCGGTCAGACAGGATGATCATCACATTCCCTTCTGCCGAGCTCAGCCAATCAACATTAGACCCTACAAGTATTCTCCTCAGAAAACTGAAATTGAGAATCAAATTGCTGACATGCTAAGGAGGGTATCATTCAACCTGAGTTCAGGTCCTTTTGCATCACCAGTTTTACTTGTCAAGAAAAAGGATGGTACATGGCGTTTCTGTGTAGATTACAGGCATTTAAATGCTATCACGTGAAGAACAAACATCCTTTACCGGTGGTAGATGAACTCTTAGATGAGCTGGCTGGTGCTAGATGGTTCACTAAATTAGATTTCAGGGCTGGATATCATCGATAAGAGTAGCATGAAGATGAGATAAAAACTGCTTTCAAAACTCACAATGACCTTTTGAATTCAGGGTTATGCCATTTGGGCTCACAAATGCTCCAAAGATCTTTCCGAGTATCATGAACAAGATCTTTGCTCCTCTGCTAAGGAAAGGTGTGTTAGTTTTTATGGATGATATCCTGATCTACATCCCACTTTGGAGACACATGCTCACTTTTACAACAAGTCTTCCAGATTCTTCAAGATAACAAATTTTTAGTCAAGCTGTCCCGTGTGTTTGGGCAACAACAGTTGGAATATCTAGGTCATTTGGTCTCTGCTGAAGGAGGCCACAGAGCCATCTAAAATCACTCTTGTTCAACAATGGCCTCACCAACAAATGTGAAACACTTAAGGGATTTCTTGGGCTCAGGTATTATAGGAGGTTCATCAAACATTATGGTATGATTAGTTCACCTCTCACTCATTTGCTCAAGAAAGGAGTTCCTTTTGTGTGGACAAGTCAAACTCAGCATGCCTTTGAGTTACTCAAACAAGCTCTTACACAAGCCCGGTATTAGCTATACCTGATTTTGAAGCCATTCATCATTGAAACCGATGCGGTGATCGTGGATTTGGTGCTGTCTTAATGCAAGAGGGTCATCCTATATCTTATCTCGAGCAAACCCATTCATGGCAAGAATAAGGCCCTATCCACATATGAAAAAGAATGCATGGCTGTACTCTTGGCTGTGGAAAAATGGAGACCATATCTCCAAAGTCAGCAATTTATTATCATGACTGATCACAAGAGCTTGTTGTTTCTAACTGATCAAAAGGCCAACTCTAGACTTCAACAAAAAGCAATGCTTAAGCTGATGGATCTGAATTTTAAGATCCAATACAAGAAAGGAACACTAATCTGTGGCGATGCCTTATCCAGTACCACGATCACAATATTGTATCATCTATTTCCACTTGTATTCCGGCATGGATTGAGCAACTCAAAGAGGGATACATGGAAGATCCTGCAACTAAAACTCTTCTGGAGGAATTGTGCATCACTGAATCAAATGATAGAGGCTTTACCCTAGTGGATGGAGTCATCGGGTTGAAGGGCAAGGTATGGGTGGGGAACAATGCTCGGCTCAACGGCATATCTTACAGGCCCTGCATGCCGGTGGAGTGGGTGGTCATTCGAGGATTCGAGTGCAACCTTTAGCAGTCGATCTCTATTTGCTTGGCCTAAGTTGAAGGATTCAGTTATTGCTTATGTACAAGCTTGTGGTGTATGTCGAGCCAAAAGCGAACATGTCAAATTACGGTCTTTTTGCAACCTCTACCAGTGCCTAGCGAGCTTGGGCTGAAGTTAGTTTTGATTTTGTCGAAGGGTTACCCAAATCACAAAGCTTCAATGCTATACTAGTGGTAGTTGACAAGTTCACTAAGTATGGTCATTTCTTACCATTAGCTCACCCTTTTCTTGCTCTATCTGTGGCACTATACTTCAATCATGTGTATAAGCTACATGGACTTCCTGAATCTATAGTGTCGAGATAGAGATAAGGTGTTCACAAGCAACGTGGCGGAGCTATTCAAACTATCTCGACACTCGATTGCGCATGAGTTCCTCTTACCATCCTCAGACAGGATGGCCAAGCGAGCGCCTCAACCAATGTCGGAAGCTTTTCTCGGTGTTCAGTCCATGCTTGTCCTAAGGACTGGAGCAAGTGGATTTCATTGGCTGAATATTGGTATAACACAACTGTCCATAGTGCATTGGGTATCTCTCCTTTTGAAGCTCTATATGGACATCCACCACGCCATTTTGGTATTCTTGATCCTTGGACTGCACTATGCGACACGGCTGATTGGCTTTCAGAGAGGAATCTTCTCATCAACTTATTACAGCAACAATTGGGTCATGCTAGACAGAGAATGAAGGCCCAAGCAGATAAACATAGATCTGAAAGAACTTTTGCGATAGGTGATCAGTGTACTTAAAGCTCCAACCCCATATTCAATCTTGGTGGCAACAAGGAGTAACAACAAGTTGTCCTTCAGATTCTATGGACCTTATAAGGTGCTTTAGAAAGTTGGTGAGGTTGCTTATAAGCTGGAATTACCAGAAGGAGCTAAAATTCATCCTGTTGTACATGTGTCTCAGCTTAAAAGGCATGTCCCTCCAGACCAACAGGTGGATTCTGATCTCCTCTCTGTCTATTGCTTACAAGAGGATGTGGCTCAACCTCTGGCTATTCTGACCAAGACCTTGAAAGGCCAAGCCGGTGCTACCGCCTGGAAGGTATGTGTTCTGTGGGATACTCCATCCAAGTTGCTTACCTGGGAAGATGAAGCGGATTTGCGCAGAAGATTTCCACAAGCACCAGCTTGGGGACAAGCTGTCTCTAAAGGAGGAGGGAGTGTCACGACGGACAGGCTACTGAAGGATATGCGCATGGGCCGTAAGTAGTTGTTTTGGGCTTGCCTGCGTGCAATGCTTTAGCCCACGAGTATGTAATGGCCCATAATGGGTGGGTGGCCATGACCGGTTACTTAAACCAGAGACTTGTGTGCAGTAGGGGTTATGTTGGAAATGAACTCAAACTCATTACGCTATCACATTTCTGTGTTCTTCCTGAGTTCTTCCCCTTTTACCCCAAATTCCTGCTGAATCCTCCCCAATTTCCCCTTCTATCCTGTCTAGATCATAACATCCTGCTGGTTTGTTTCAAAATTAAAAAAAATTATGCTCAGGTCGGCACGACATGTCGTAGGCTGTGCTTCAGCCTGATGTTGCATGCTGAATCTTCTTGGCATATATGACTCGACACGAAGCAAGGTACGATCCAAAGTTGCACTCTCCATGGCAACATGGTTGATTCCAATGCACGACAAGCGTGGCAGACGGTTGATGCAACCACAATGCAAACACGTCATAAGTAGTAACATGGAAGCTAGTGGTAGAGCCAGCCATGACCCTTAGGGCCCCTTTGGCAACCCAAAATCCCGGTGGGATCCCTGAGTTTTTCCTGGGCCGCTCCCCCACCCCTATTTCCAGCCCCGGGCCACAAATCATGTCGTTTGGGAGCCCAACAACAGGGGGACGTCCAACCCTACCCTCGAGTTTTCCCTGGGCGAGCTCTCCCCACCTCCGGACTCCTGGCGCCGCCACCCCGTCGTTTCCCCGTCGTCCGCTCCACCACATCGCTGCCGCTCAACCACGCCCCACCCCGTCCGCTTCACCACGTCACCGCCGCTCCTCGTCATCGTCGAGGCGACTCGCCGCGTCGCCTTCCCCTCCGTTCCACCACGCCTCCTCCCTGTCTGCTCAACCACGTCGCCTCCCCGTCCGCTCCACCACGCCGTCAGCTCCACCACGTCGCCTCTTCGTCATCCCTCTGCTCCTCCACCGTCCCCAGTCCCGGAGGCACCGCCACCGCCGCTGCTGACGCCTCTCTGCGCATCTGCTTCCGTTGCTCGGTGGCAGCAACTTCCACACCACCGTTGCCTCCATCTTCACGGTCACGGTTTCCACCTCTGCCTTCGCACTGCAGCTTGGCATCTCTCGGTATGCTCAATTCTCCCTCCCCCATCTCCCCTTCCTCTCCCATTCTCCCCTTTGCTCTAGGGTTCTAAGAATAGATCTTCTGAAATTGATGATTTATTCCCCTATTTTATGTTACTCGGCATCTTGATCCATCGATTAGAATAAGATGTATATGAGTATCTAGCGTGTATTTACATAATGCCAGATGCTCACTGCCAAATCTTGAGAAATTGATGACTTCTTCCCCTGATTTCCTTCTTTCTGTTTATTGCTGATTCATTGATTAGATGCACTGCTATTTGATTTATTCTCTCTGCTTATTGCTGATCTAGTCTACCTGATCTTGTTCTCGCAGTGAGTATCTGGTAATCTTTCTGTTTTGAAATACAAACAGCCTGTGTAATGACTATTTGTAATTACCAAAGGTTTCCAGATGATAATGTTACTCTTTCTTGGATATTTGGAGCAAAATGAATCAACAAAGACTGATTTTTTAAGCTATTGTTGAAAATTGTATGATCTTGTTGTATGTATGAACCATGTCCTTGTCAGCTTCTTAAATTTGTTACTGGGCTATTTTAGAATTACGTGGCTGCTCTACCTATTATTTTTTAGTATGATGTCTGCAAGTGTCTCTTTGGCATGATCGTTCACCCTGGTTGTAACTAGGCTTCTGTGCCCGGGATTTTGCATCCCAGATATCCAAACTACTATATAATTTTAAGGCTCATAATAGTTCGTGTTATAGCAGTACTATGGTCTATTCTACTATAGACCTTTGGTGACATTGAGCTATGCTTTGAGCACAATGCTTAATTATATGATGAACTGTTTCTGCCAACTTGAGTGGACCTAAACTATGCATTGGAATGTTTAACGTTTTTTCTAGTTAGAAGTTAGAACTGAAGTAACTTTGTGACAGAGATAATCATGCTAAATGCTTCAGCTTATCAACTCATGCTAAATGCATGGTTTGCTTTTTGATGGAATAGGATCAGCTAGTAGAATCATTTTCTTTTTTGCTTAAATGCAGATTACAAGAACTGAATTTTCTTGTAATCTGTAATTTTCTTGGTAGCAGTGTTACCAACTTCGAATTTTCTTGTAATCTGTAATTTTCTTGGTAGCAGTTGTTGGGTATTTTAGCGACACACGAAATAAATCCGCAAGCGCACAGATACTGTTATAGCTTTCACCTCAGAGTATTCCAAGGGTATCGGATCCAAGGGAACGTGTGTGCACTAACCGTACTAGTCGGTCCAAGGACACACCGGATAAGAGGAAAGGATAGAGATGATTCCTAAAGATAGCACTATAGATGAGATTAAAGGTCGATCTCTAGATAGAACTTGGCTTAGGGTACCGTTAGCCCTGACTTAACAGGTGACTCGACGCCGGATCTATGTGGAATGGAGCTCGACTATATCCACATGGAGGATCAACGAGGGCCGACGGGCTATCACCACCACCGGACTGCCTCTACCTAACCTTGGGATAAGTAACGAATGATAACCGGTAGCGTGACACAACGTCTACATTGTGGTTACTGCCGTAGACAACAGACTACAGCACTCAGTACTTATAGAACTACGACCACGGAAGAGAACTGATCTCACTCACTATAGGTACTACTAGCTTATACTAGAGGCATGCAAGAGAGCACTTGACTCCGTACTATGCTTCCAACATATACGAACGACTTGCAGCAGACGGACGCATAAACCCAGGATCTACGCACTAGCAGAGGAAAAAGTCTACTCATGCAACCTAGCATAAACTATTAGAAAGGAATCACGAACACACTTTATTCTAATCAGAGCATGCAAGCATCTCCACTTTATTCTAATAGACAAGTCATACAAACATGATACAAACTTGTGCCCCTAATCAACTAGATCGAGGGGGCGTGTTCGTGAAGAACACGCCTCTAAATGATGAACAGTGTGAAGAACACAAGAACATATCACTCAAGTATGAATAACACTTTAGTCTAAATAGAAAATGCAGAAGTACTCACTTTACTCTAATTAAACAACGAAGCATCCATAGAGATACAAATCCCTCTCTCACTCTCCTATTCTCTAATCTACCCAGGAGAGGCCTCTCCTTTGAAGGGAAGCTCTCATCCTTGGGTGGAGTGGTGTGTCTCAAATGGGAGCCCCTCCTCCTATTTATAGAGGAGGGGGTGGCTTGCTAAGAAGCCAAATGCTCTCCAAGATGTGCAGCCATCCTTGGGCACCACCAATTGGAGAGCGACACGTGGCGAGGTATCTTGCAATGCACTCCTCTCTAGCTTCCAGGGGAAGGAACCAAACCGACCTTGTACCGACCAATCAACAGGCGCCATGTCACCAATCCACCCCAGAACATTGCAAGGGATCAACCAGGAGGCACCACATGGAAGCAGATGGCTTAACGGAGACCAAAGGGTTCGGCCGAACCTAGGTTCGGCCGCCCACCTCCTTGGCCCTTTCTGGGTGATCGATATGTGGCCCCTTATGACGGTTCAGTGCATGCCAAGTTTTGAGGTGGTTTGGGTCTCGGTGGGCCCTTGATCCCGTGCTGCACGTGGCGGTGTCTGATTCGCCGAGAGTTGCTTCACATGGATTGATGAGGTGTCATGGACACATGGCATCCAATGTGGCACACGTCGCCACGTGGCCTGGTGTGGGTCCCACCGAGCTCACAAGATATCGGGAGTATGATCTTGTCTTGTGCATATCTTTCCCATCCGGACTCCGAAGTAGACAAATGATATATCCATTTCGATCATCTCGACGAGCCCGTTGCAATGGTTCAGTCCAAATTGGCATTTGATATTGTTTATGATGACGTCCTTTAATAGCCATTGGACTACTTGCTCTCAACTGTACCTTTTAGTACGCATTTCGGTGCATCCTGCAACAAAAGCTAGAAACACCAACACTTGTGGAAATCATTAGTATCAAGCCCTATTCTAGTGTTGATGATCCTTTTACCATTATATTATGCAGGTATTGACGGTGTAAAAGTGGTACTTAATAGCCGTCAACAACACCCCCACACTTGACCTTTGCTCGTCCTCGAGTGAAGGAGAAAGGATCAAGTTGAGACATGATATCCAAAGGTATAAAGCGAGCATAAGAGATATTCCAAACCATACCTTACACTTGTGAACTCTGTGAAGTGTCTATCATGCCATCTTGGGTAGTTGAGGAATGGAACAGTCATGACTCAAATCACTTCTGCTCATCATGTCAAGTAACTTGGGGTTTTGCAATAAGTTTTCAAAACAAAACCTTGCTTAGCTCCTCATTTGATTCTCTCAAATCGCTCAATGTGTATATGTCCTCACCAAGGCATTAGATATGCCTTTCTTTCATCCTACTTCTAATGATGGCTATATGTGGAGCTCAGGGTAAGATAAAAGATAAAGCATACTTGTATCACATATATTGCAAAGTCAAAGACCGGATCCAAGGAGAAAATCAAGTCATACAATCGGATCAAGATGTGCACATGTATGGATGTGATGGATATGGTAAGGTGGATACTAATGGGTGCTAGATATTACCATATTTATGATGAATGTTGTGGTGATGGTAAGGCTGACACTAGGCCCGGAATGGGTGCTAGTTATTACCATCAAATTTATTGGAACTCCATTTCGCATGATTCCATCTCTCTTTTTTCTTCTTTCTTTTGGACATGGGCTATCTTTTTTTCACTTTTTTCATGCTTTGAGCATTTTTTGACTCATGCCTTGAGCATTTTTTTTTCTCTTTTTTTTTCTTGCATAGCCCATGTCTCTTTTTCAAGAATACTTTTGGAGAGAGAGATCACACCACACACGGAGCTTTATGAAATGGATGGATGATACAATGCTAACTTCCAATGTAGAAGCATAGCAAGGGGATATGGAGTGCACATGGATCTTGATCATGAAAGCATGAAAAGAATTCTCACAAGGGTCACAACAATTTGACAAAGCTCAATACAATAACAAGCAGCATATGAGTCTAAGGTTTTCAACTATGAACATCATATGGCTTTGGTAGGACTTTGGCATATCAAAGAGGAGCTTTGCAAATGGTTTTCAAGTTTTCAAATAAACTTCCCAAGCACTCAAACATTTAGAGAGAAGATCATATCATCAAACCATATCACAAACATCAACTACTTAGATGAGCATGAGTTCCCTAATGATATTTGTTCACAAGCATCAAGAAAATAAGTATGGAATAAAACATATGCAAGACAACCACAGGAAACATGTAGGGCAAGCAGAGCACGATTCCATGAGTTCAATTTTAGCAGATAAGAATTGAAACTCATTCAAACTCATGAATCAGGGAGAGTGAGATAATGTTGCACATACCATCGCTCTTGAAGGATATAGGGATTAAGGAGAACCCGGTGGTGATTGGTGACCCATAGGGCAGCCGGCTCACTCTAGTTTACGTTGTCCCTTGTCATGAAAGCGTAGTCGATGTTGTGCAACGCCTGTGTGGGAGATCTCAAGTGTGTATGTCGATGATAAGCTTGGGAGATCTCCCCCACACTTGTTCATGTACTTGGTGTTGTCTTCAAACAAAGGAAAAACAAAAGATGGACTCTTCTGGTTCGAGAACCAGTGAGCCTTTATTCAAATTCAAATATATTTTTTTTGTTTTTTTTATATTCACCATGAGATACCTCAAACAAGGCTGAGATGCCTTGGCTTACCTTCCCATTTGAATCAAGCTCGATGACTTACCCCATTTGAATTCAAAATTCCTGCAAGGGTTAGTCTGCATATACAACTAATATCCATGCATGCATTAACTATAAGGTTCATCAATCAAACTCGACACCATGTCTTGTTTGATTGAAGAAGATGGTTTTAACCTAAGCACCATGCTTAATTTAAAACAACCTATGAATGCACATAGCTAAACATGCACTCAAACCATAGCATTGCAAACATAGATAAAGGAAGCATAAAAGCATGATCAAGCATATCCAAAGGGAGATAAACATGAGAATAAGATGGTGAACCTCGGGCAACCTCCCGGAAGGGCTTTGTTTAAAGTCAAAAGCAGGACGTACCTAGCTAGTTGGGCAAGATGCAAGAGCTAACATCATCTCCAAACCAGGATAAGATTTTGTGAGAGGGGAACTTTACTCGGGATACTCACATACCTCCCCCACACTTGAAGTTTGCATTGCTAGGCAACAAAACTCAAGTGTGCGAAGATCAAGCTTCCTTTAGTAAATGTTCTCTCACCCAAAACTTACCAAAGTGTTGTAGTTGATGTAGCTCACATGTTCTTAGGCATCAGCTGTCCACCGTTCTTCTCAATCTCCACCTGAAAGGTTAGCGACCAAAAATACTCGAAGGACAACCTTATCCTAAAAACATGCTCTTGTTTTTTATTTGAAAAGAGGAAATAAAACAAACCTATGTTAATCCAGGCTATCTCCTGGTAGTGCTTTGTTTATGGTCATAAGATCGACCCTGGGAACTTCTTCTTGCACCTATCATTGGTGATGTCATTCCCGTCTCACCACCAAATTTCAATGTATCATGGAAGCTTCAGCTGCAAGGTTAGTGCCACAGTGCATACACGAAATCTACAATGCTTATGGTAAACATATGCATCTACAACCATCCTTCTAAACTTTTTACAGGAGAGGACCATAAGGCGGTTGTAGCCCCCGTGCATGCTCCGTGCACTGAGCATAGCTGACTCTGGAGAAGGATGATGCAAGCATGGTTCCTGAGGTATATCAAGAGTGAAGCTACCATGCTTGTCAATGGAATCCTTTCCTCCGGACTCCAGAGTCGGTGCCTCATAGATTTCCATGGTCCATGAATTCTCCATCACAAGAGATGCATCGTGGAAGCTCGATGTTGATTCTTGATCAAGGTCAAGAACAACATAATGCGGGCCAGTGGGAAGAGGCTCAAACTCGGTCGAGGGTGATGATGATCGTTCGTCTTCACAAAGGCGAAGAGGGTCTTCCGAGTCGTAATCCCGAGGAGTAGAGAATTCTACACCCTCAACGAGAACAGGCTCGGACGATGAGAACGGAGATACATGCATCGTCTCCTCTAGCGAGTCTTGCTTGGGAAGAGGCTTTGCCATAGAACTTTCGGAAAACAAGGGAGTGGTGGCAGAAGTGGCTTCCCTAAGCTTTTCATCTAGGCTCCCTCGAGATGCATCGAGAAGTTTTTCTATAGGGAAGCCTAGGAGGAGATCAAGATCGAGGATATCAAAGATATGGAAGTCTAGAGTGACCTCAATCTTGTCTATGGTGAGCGGCACGACACATGCAATCCCCCGACACTCAAGAATGTGTCCCGAGGGACAACTCTTGAGGAGTTTGTTGGATGGTCTCAGCGTAATGTTGCCCAAAAGAGTGTACGCTAGGTGCCACGGCATGACATTAACCTCCATAGTGGGGTTAAGATGGGCTTCTACGATAATTCCTTTTATGGAACAAGAAACAATCGTAGAGGGTGAACAAATCCAAAGTGCTTCGGAAAAGTGTACCACTCCAATCAACCACTTCTTCTCCATGGCCTCCATGATAGATGTTTCATTTGGAGGATCGGGAGGCAAAGGAGGTACCGTAGGCCTAGGGGAAGGTTCTGTCAAAAGATTCCTAGATTGAAAGATATGGACAGAAAAGACTTCCTCTCCTAATTGGGCATTAGAGAGATTCAAGGTGTTTTTGTAATTCCTAGAAGGGTCATCCTCGAATTGGAATGCGAACTCCGAAGGTTGAATTTCTTCTTCCTTCAGTGTTCTTGGTTCAGGAGAGAGCTCAACAGACGAATCTTGGGATGTGGGAATCATTGGTTCTGATTCGGTTGTTGAGAGACTCTCATGGCTCGACACGAACTCTTTGTGGAGGGGTTCAGACTCAGCTATGAAAGAGGTATTTTCAGAAATTCTCTCTAAGATTTCTATAGCTTCATCTGAAGTCCTTTCACAAAAGAATCCCCCAGAGGTGAAGTCGAGATATTGGGCGGAGTCCTGATCGAGACCTATGTAAAAGTGCTGAAGTAGCACTACATCGGGTATCGATAGGACAGAGCCTAGTTTCACCAAGAGTGAAAATCTAGCCCAGGCCACACCTAAAGATTCCTTCTCATTCTATTGGAAGGATACGATAGCCCTTCGTAGAGCATACATCTGGGTCATGGAGAAGAACTTAAGACAAAATTTGTCTATAAGGTCACCCCAACTCCCGTTCATGCTACCCACGGTTTTCGTGTACCATTGTTTAGCCCCTTTTACAAGAGAGAAGGGAAACAACTTCCACTTAAGGGTATCGTGTGACATGCCTGCAATGGCGATGCATGAACACACTTGCTCAAACTCCCGCAGATGGTGGTATGGGTTATCACTACTTAACCCAGAGAAGGAAAGTTCCTGAACCTTAGTGATATAATCAGAAGGGATTTCATAGCCAGATGTGAGAATCGGGTGCTCAGAAGGTGGTGGCTCTAAGAATTTCCCTCTCGGAGCGGAGAAGCTTAAAATGGCGGGCTGCTCCATGATAACGGGGGTGAATGTAGAAATAAAGAAAAATGAAAAGATACGAGGACCACTGGGTACGAAGATAGATATAGAAGTTCCCACTCGCCACGAGCTTGTTGGGTATTTTAGCGACACACGAAATAAATCCTCAAGCGAACGGATACTGTTGTAGCTTTCACCTCAGAGTATTCCAAGGGTATCAAATCCAAGGGAACGTGTGTGCACTAACTTCGTACTAGTCGGTCCAAGGACACACCCAGATAAGAGGAAAGGATAGAGATGATTCCTAAAGATAGCACTATAGATGAGATTAAAGGTCGATCTCTAGATAGAACTTGGCTTAGGGTACCGTTTGCCCTGACTTAACAGGTGACTCCAGCACGCGGATCTATGTGGAACGGAGCTCTGACTATATCCAACGGTGCGGAGGATCAACAAGGGCTGACGGCTGTCACCACCACTTGACCGCCTCTACCTAACCTTGGGATAAGCGAACGAATGATAACCGGTGGCGTGACACAACGCTCACATTGTGGTTACCGCCAGAGCTAGCCACTACGACTGCTGTACTTATAGAACTACGACCACGGAAGAGAACTGATCTCACTCACTATAGGTACTACTAGCTTATACTAGAGGCATGCAAGAGAGCACTTGACTGCATTTATGCTTCCAACGATACGAACGACACTTGCAGCAGACGGACGATAAACCCGTGGATCTACGCGACTAGCAGAGGAAAAGTCTACCCATGCAACCTAGCATAAACTATTAGAAAGGAATCACGAACACACTTTATTCTAATCAGAGCATGCAAGCATCTCCACTTTATTCTAATAGACAAGTCATACAAACATGATACAAACTTGTGCCCCTAATCAACTAGATTGAGGGGGCGTGTTCATGAAGAACACGCGCCTCTAAATGATGAACAGGCGAAGAACACAAGAACATATCACTCAAGTATGAATAACACTTTAGTCTAAATAGAAAATGCAGAAGTACTCACTTTACTCTAATTGAACAATGAAGCATCCATAGAGATACAAATCCCTCTCTCACTCTCCTATTCTCTAATCTACCAAGGAGAGGTCTCTCCTTTGAAGGGAAGCTCTCATCCTTGGGTGGAGTGGTGTGTCTCAAATGGGAGCCCCTCCCCTCCTATTTATAGAGGAGGGTGGCTTAAGCCAAATGCTCTCCAAGATGTGCAGCCATCCTTGGGTGCCACCAATAGGAGAGCGACACGTGGCGAGGTATCTTGCAATGCACTCTTCTCTAGCTTCCAGGGGAAGGAACCAAACCGACCTTGTACCGACCAATCAACGGTCACCATGTCACCAATCCACCCCGGAACGTTGCAAGGGATCAACCAGGAGGCACCACGTGGAAGCAGATGGCGAACGGAGACCAAAAGGGTTCGGCCGAACCTAGGTCGGATGACCCTGGCCCACCTCCTTTTGGCCCGTGCTTTCTCTGGGTGACTGATATGTGGCCGCTTATGATGGTTCCAGGTGCATGCCGAGTTTTGAGGTGGTTTGGGTCTCTGGTGGGCCCTTGGATCCTGGTGCTGCACACGTGGTGGTGTCTGATTCGCCGAGAGTTGCTTCACATGGATTGATGAGGTGTCATGGACACATGACATCCAATGTGGCACACGTCACCACGTGGCCTGGTGTGGGTCCCACCGAGCTCACAAGATATCGGGAGTATGATCTTGTCTTGTGCATATCTTTCCCATCCGGACTCCGAAGTAGACAAATGATATATCTATTTTGATCGTCTCGACGAGCCCGTCGCAATGGTGTAGTCCAAATTGGCATTTGAGATTGTTTATGATGACGTCCTTTAATAGCCATTAGACTACTTGCTCTCAACTGTACCTTTTAGTACGCATTTCGGTGCATCCTGGAACAAAAGCTAGAAACACCAACACTTGTGGAAATCATTAGTATCAAGCCCTATTCTAGTGTTGATGATCCTTTTACCATTATATTATGCAGGTATTGACCGTGTAAAAGTGGTACTTAACAGCCGTCAACAGCAGTGTGTTAACATCATGTTGTCCATTATTTTGCCCTACAACTAAAATTGCATTTGCTCCTGATCATCTCTGTTGATATTTGCAGCCTTTAAAATTAAGACATTATGAATACTAGTTGCAAGTGCATACCTAGCTAGTGACTAGCTATTTTGCTGGTATAATTATTGTAGGTAGGAAATTAGTCACCTTGCAACAACAAATGTTCCCAACAAATATCCATGGCATAGTGCTAATTGTTCTACAGAAATCCCTAACTGCAATGACCTACATGCCTGCACTAATATAATCACAAGGATAACCAATTCACAATCTGTCTTAAGCTCTAAGCATATCTGCTGTTGCTGATCTGACCCCCATGTCACATTTTACTTTCCTTCAATACATATTGTCCCACTAATACTCTTTGTTGTATAATGATGATTGCATATGGTTGTCTCTATATACAACATTGTATTGCTACTTTATCTTTGTCATATGTTATAAGTAAAATATTGCTTGTGAGTATGTGGCAGGTCTGTTATATGTATGTTACTATGTATCAAATTCACCACTGCAGACTGGTTATTTTGGTCTGAACATTTTGTTCTTATTACAATGCTTATTCAGACATGCCAGTTCATTCAGGGCTTTGTGCACACTTATAAAATCATCTATTTGATTAGAAAAATGGACATCTGTTTGTTGTGTACCATCCTAATCTTAGTATGAAATGTTGCATGTTCCACATTGATCTTGATTTCTGGTTCTATTGCCAGTAATCGTGATCCTACTATTCTGCTGAAAATGTTATATCTAGAAAACATGGGAAGGTTATTGTGTTGTGCTAATGGAGGAGTGTACGCCTTTAAAACCTTGAGCTTAATTGCTAGTTTTGCTATGTATAAAAAAACACAATTGTACCTTTTCTTGCTTGACAACCTGTAACACCCCGTGTTTTTGCTTAGTGTCAACTAGTGCTAATGATCATCTTAATCAAGTCTTTAGCTATCCATGGTCAACACTTGGTCAAACCCTAGCCCAAAACCCTAGTCAACCACTTGACCTCTCTAGCTCTTCTAGAACTTTTGCCGCGTTCTCCAAAATTCACCTACACACTTCATTTTCTCCCAATATAAAAGTTGTGCAGTTTGTCGAGGCACACAACTTTCATGTTGAGTGGCATTGCCAATTCGGAGTGCAAAAGGGTGAAAAACCTTAGTCAACGCTCATAGATACTGTTTCTGTGCACCGAGAAAATCCACATCTTGCTCAGCAGTTCAAGCAAAATCCAGTGGTCAAAACACCTACCAGCCTTTGTAAAAGTTGTAGAGGGTCACTAGATCTACAACTTTGGTATTCTCTGCCTTGGGCACTTTGGTTACAAATTTTGGAGAAAAACGCGACTGAACAGGGCTACTTGAAAAGGTAGAAGGCAGGCGTCGAAACAAGACGATGTCGGCACAAGACGCCCACGTTGGCTTCGCCGCCGTACCTCGAGCGCGCACACCGAGGCACCCCAGGGACCGCCGGTCCGAGGCCGTCTCCGGGGGCACTGTGCTCCTAAGCGTGGTGACGCGCGCCTCGCCCCTAGGCCGGTGCCACGTGGCGCCCGCGCACCCGCCGGCGCCTGCACCGCCTTCCTCCATTGGCCCTGCCGTCATGCGACATCCACCGCCTCCACGCCATACCGCGACTCCTGTTGTTGACAAGGGTCGAGTGAACCGCCTCTCCACGCCTCGCCGTGCCTATAAAAACCCCCATTCATCTCCTCTGCGTGAGCTTGCACACCGCCGCCGTCCGCCATTGCCGCCGCCGTGGTGAAACCTTCCTCCGCTTGCTCCCCCGAGCCGTCAAGCACTGAGCTTCATCCCTAGGCCTCACTCACTGCCCCCCACACGCCAAGACATGGCCTAGCTCCGCCCCATCGTCATTGCCGCGGCGCCCACCGTGACCTCGCCGTCGCCACTCGTCGGAGCTCTCTCCGGCCGAACCACCGACTCCAATCGGCTTGTGGTGAGCTGAATCACACCCCCGGCTTGCTTGTTTGCCTGCCGACTCTCGCCGGCGAACTCGCCGCCACGGAGGGCACATCTGTGAAAACTAGAACCGCTAGGGACCCCGTGTGAAAGCCGAGGCATACAAGTGAAAGGCCAAATAGTTCTAGGGTCTGTTCTGAAAGAAGATTCTTAAGTCTTTTACCCCTAGGTCCAGTGACTTGGAAAATCCATATAAAATCACAGAAAAATTGTAAAAATACAAAACCAATTTTGTTGGCTTTCTTGTGAGTAGTCCTACATCTTTTGCAAAGCATGACCATACTTTTGAGTTATAGTTTTTGCATGAGCTGAATTTTGGATATGTTGTTGTAGATACCATGTGTAGGCTCTGTACAAAAATTGGCACAAAGTTATGGAGTAAATCTTTTATTATGATTTATCTTGTATTTATGCTATATCTGTCTTAATGATTTTTGTAGCAAAAATTAAATAGATTTTGGAGCTCAACTTCTGATTACAGTCTTATAATGCCTAGATGCACCTTTACTGATTTAATCATGATTTTTGGACTGTTACAAATATTTATTCCTGATTTATGCTTGTTTTTAATCATAAATGCTTAGTTCAAGATCTAAAATAGCTCTTGATGTGTTTGTTGGTTTCCTAGCCTTGTTTTAGATCAGAGATGGTGTAGGAGAAAGTTTAGGTCCGTATGGCTTATTTATTTTGTATGCATTTATCTCATTTTGGTAGCTAGAAATGGTATGTTGTGGTAATATTTATTTTCATAGCTCAAATATGTGTGCTTGCTGTTCAGTGGCTATGAGTTGAATTAGTGGGCTCAGTGAGCATCATCAATGGCTTTTCATAAAGTATTTTGATGAATAAAAGTGGAGAAGCCACTTTAAGCATGATAATAAGTTAAATTGGAAAATCATCCTTTTTATCTTTTTGAACCCTATGGATGTGTTGTGAAAATAAATTCAGAGTTGAAAACCACCTCCTTGCTGTTTGTGCAAATAAATTAATTATTTATTTAAATATGTACACAATCACTATAAAGAGAAGAATAAATAAAGCCCTTCATAATAATCTTTAAAAGGAAAAGTGATGAATATTTTGTCAAGGTGATTTTGGTCAACCATGTGCTTCTTGTTGTCATGTGTTGCTGTTTTTGTTTAAATTAAATTAAATTCATCACTAATTATTGCATATGCATCCTCCGTGTAGAAGTTCCCGACGGTAGCTATACGCCTGCATCTCCGACGAGGACGAGGGAGCAGGAGGAGACGTGCACTACGTGTCCGTAGATCAAGACCCGGACCAAAGTCCGAAAGTTTGTTTGACTACTTGTACTGACGAAGGCAAGCCCCGGTTTAAACATTAACCTATGTGTTTCTTTTAAGCTTCTGAATTTATCATTGCTTATCTATGTGCATTTACGTTCAGGAGTTGAATTGAAACCCTAGTTGCATGATCCTTAAGTACCTATGATCTTTTACTAGTATGCTAGGTCGCTAGTGGCTATGCTCTAAGGATCCGGTACAAGTCGAGTGATGTTCGTCACTCGCGAGAATAGGATCTCCTTTATGGAATCACCATATTGATTAATGGATTGCTCATGTGGTAAGAGCATGGGATTTGGGCTCCGGTCCAGTGGCTTCGTGGGCTAAGTGTTTGAACGTACTAAGCACTTGTCGGAAATGGGCACGGTAAGCCTAGTACCTAAATGAGGCGGTGCGGGAACTTTGTGCTACTAATCTTACAGTTATGCCCCGCTCGCCACCGAGTACAAGCGTGAGACTGGGTGACCTTGGTGGCGTAGCCCAAGAAACCTTGTACTTAAGATCAGAACATCTCGATCCCAATCCGAGGAATGACGGAACCGCCGTTGGTAAACTCTTAGTGAGGGCACCTCCCGTGTGTTTAGGTCTACCTTGCAAGGTTTAAATCAATCGATTGTCGGCCTCTCACCGTTATCTGAGACTACTTAATCTCGCCATGATATCCCTTTATGATGGAACTTTGTGAATATTGTTATTTGATTAATTGTATTGTACAACTTATGATTGCAATAGTTGCTTATCTAGTAATGATTACTTCTACTAGAACTTGAGCTAAAATGTGAAAGTAAGGATTCACTACTTAGTAGCTTTTGGCAAAACAAACCCACTAGCCAAAAGCCTTGCATGATTAGAGGTAAAGTCTTTTATTTTAGACGGGTAAGCCTTCTTTGAGTATTAGCATACTCGACTTGCTTTTAAATGTTGTTTCCGGTGTAATGCATGTGATGTGTGGCCTGGAGAGATTCCACCCGGCTGGGAGCTGGAATGGGTGGATGATGACGAGTGATTGTATCATGGACGGCCTCCTATGATACTTGTCGCATCGCTTAGTTATTTCATTGTTTTAATAAACTCGAACCATTTACTTTCATGTCAAGAACCATGGTTTGTAATAATGGACCCTACAGGGAAGAATTGTTTTAATTTGTAAGGCACTCTGGACTCTCCTTCGTGGGAGTTTTAATGTATACGTTTCGATCCTCTGTGTGTGTGATTTAGTGATGACCCAAGACACACTCAACAGGATGATTCGTTATTATCGCTTAATGACCAAATGGAGTGGTTTAGGCGATAGTACGGAATTATCTCGGATGGGGTTGTCACAGTTGGCATTAGAGCATCCGTATGCACCAAAGTGATTAGATTAATACTAATCACATGATTTACAATAAAACTTGCCAAGATTGGTTGGATTTTGAAGATACGTTGGATCGTTAAGGAATGATCTAGATCGAGAGGTCCTAGAGGGAATTTTGGGTTCTTTAAGGTGGCATAAGAATCTATGGTTTATTTTGCTAACTCCCAGCACTTTATGTCAGACTTACTTTCTTGCACAACCAAACTAGATGAAGCCACGTGTTTTATACGTGTGCTGTGCCGCATCACGGGAATGCGAGGGTTGATGGAGTGATCTATTCCACGGATCCCATCTTCTCGTCTGGTTGCTCACGTGTCTTATACATGCGCTTTCCGTATGAAAGTCATACGAAGGATGACGTGCTCTATTCAAGATGAACATGTCATGGGTTGTGATGTCGCCACATTTTGCCATACGTGTGCATTCCGCATTGCGATTATGCGAGGCAAGGATACACTCCATTCAAACGGAGGGTGTCCGAGGTTGGACGCTGTCCATGCAGCGGCTTGATGCATGGATACCGTTTCTATAGTGAATGGTAATGTATGTGGGACGCTTGGTGACATGCTGGCACGGAAGGTTCTTTTGCAGGTACACTAACCACGTTAGTGCGATCGCTTTGAGCGACGAGTAGCTCCGACTAGTTATTATAGGAGAGTCGATTATAAGCTTGCCACCGCACTAACTACGCCTTTTGAGTTTCATGTTCGTGAGATCGTTTAAGACGTGTGCATCATGATAAAATCTTGTTGAACCTAAAAACTTGTTGTTGCATGTTGTGTTACGTTTCCTAGGGGGATTGCTTGATCTTAGAAAAGGTTATCCTCTCATTTTGATCTTAGGTAGTTTCTGCCAGATTTTGTTGCTGTCAGTTTATGATTTTTTTAGAGCCAAATCTATGATGAATCTGACTAGGCACCATTTATGAAAGTTGTTTCTTATCAAATTTAGCATCTTCTGTGAATTTCTCATGATTTTAGGAATTTTCAATCTGGAGTTATGATCAGATTAGTAAGTCTCTGTCCTGCTGTTTTTTGGGTAACCTTCCTCTGAAAATGGAATTTTTCGAGCATGTTCCCATCTAATCTAGATATACCTTTGAATACCAAAAATGTGCATAATTATGTCTCTGAGTTGCTGTAGAAATTTGGGAATTTTTGGGGCTCTGGTTTTTATGTTATGGATTTTTGTTCATACCTGCCAGGATTTTTACGCCCTTATTCATGTTATACTCGTTTTGAGGTTTAACATGTGATCCCCATTTTTGTACAGATGGAACAGCCACTGCACTTTGAGGTTGCTGAGGACGGTACGGTTCGTACCAACGGTCTCCACTGGGAGGGTTTTCCCCGCATTTTGTGGGAGACTCTCAGTGAGGTTGGCTACACCCACCACGACGTGAGGTGGTCTACTGGGACCGGGGAGTCCCCTACGCACGCACGACGGTGACCGTGCCACCACACCCAGAGCACCCGGAGTGGGTGGACTTGAGCATGATGTTCTTTGCTCACCGTGGCATCGAGTCGATTGAGTCCGCGGCCATGCGGACCCTCCACACCTTTTGCGAGTAGCACCCGGACGAGGTGATGCTCACCGCTAGTTGTTCCCGCCATGGACCCATACGACCCGGCTTGGCGTGAGCGTGTGTCGCCACGACGTGTTGCTCACTGACCCTCCAGAGGTCACGGTCGCCAGCACCGAGGTTGTTGGAGGCGGTTTACAACATACAGTTTTCCGCCTCTGCTACAGAGGGCATGCTCTCTCTTGAGCTGATGGACTCCGCAGCTTTGAGGGATGTGCTCTACTTTGACCTTCAGTTCGAGCGGCAGACTACCGCTCACCTCCAGTAGGAGATTGTCACACTTCAGGACAAGCGTGTCCAGTGGCACCAGGAGCGTGGCGAGTACATAGAGCAGCTGTACGCCAGAGACCACGAGATCGATACGCTGCAGTGCTTAGCTCACACGGAGGCTCAGCGTTTTGCCTTGGTGCAGAACGTGGCTGAGATGCAGAACTAGGTCGTCAATTTGGAGGTAGAGGTGGAGGTTTGGTAGGCGATGGTGCACCAGGCCCAGCAGCCACCGATCGTCCCACCGGTTGCACCTGCCGCTCCGGACGAGCTGCAGGGAGCTTCAGGCTTGAGCGAGGACAGTGTCGACGGACCACCACCCGCTTCTCCTCAATCTAGTGCTGGCTCCGCTGCAGGCAACTAGCTTGCCCTAGTTGTTGTTGTAGGGAAAAATCATGTACTCTTGGTTTAGCCTTTTCAGCTAGCTTTTGTGGGAGGGTTTAGGCTGCTCGGAGAGTATGTGTAATGTGTTTTATGTTGCATGTAAATAGTGTGTTAGGTGATCCAAAAACTTCGCATCATGTAATGCTTGGATGAACACCTTTGTGATGTTGTTTTCGATGAATGAATTAGGGTTGTTGTGATCAAAATTTCACTTTGTGCTGCATACCAAAGTTGTGTGGAATGTTGTGGAGATCATGCTCACCAAAATCGTCATGTTTGCATAAGCGTACCGAGAATTATGACAAAAATTGTGCACCTCGGCCTACAGTAAAAACGGCTAGGTAGAACCTCGGTTACGGAATTTTTCGGGCATGAAAATGTTGGAATTTGACCCCGAGTTGAATACCAATGTTGGAGCTTACGAAATTTTGCACTTGCTGACCAAAAACGAGAATTTTTCCCTGAAGGGGCAGAGAGTCATGAATTTTCCATCAACTCAGCTGCGCTGTCCGGTTTCCGAAGAAATGATGTTTATGAGTTTTCGTCTTGCATATTCTTCTTGTGGTTAATGTAAGCAAGCTTGCGAATATGTGGCTAATGAAAACTCCATGAATTTCATATGGTGGGACCGACACGCACCTCCCCCAACGGTTTTGGTGCAAGTGGGAGTGACGCTCCGCCACCTCCTCCCAACATGACCATCCAGGAGCAATTCATCGCCACCCAAACTGAGGTGATGCGACAGATTTTGCAGACGCAGCAGCAGATCGCCCAGCAGCTGCAGCAAAATCCCCACGGGGAGAATCTTGATGGCCAGCCTCAGGTCACCAAGTATGAGCATTTCTATGCCATGAAGCCCCCGACGTTCGAGGAGGCCAAGGAACCCCTAGCTGCGGATGCGTGGACCAAGGCCATTGAGGCAAAGTTCTCAGTGTTTGTCCTGCCGTGCTCTGAAGAGCGTAAGGCCAGTTTTGCTGCCTTACAGCTCCGCAGTGCAGCACTGCTGTGGTGGGAGCATTATAAGTCCATGATTCCAGAGGGACATCAAGTCACATGGGCTGAATTCAAGAGGGCCTTTAAGGAACATCATATTCCTAAGGGTCTCATGGACCGAAAGATGAAAGAGTTGCTTTGCATCAAGAAAGGTAATCGACACGGTGTATGAGTATGCCAAGAAATTCAATGCCTTGTGTCAGTACGGTGGGCATCATGTTGATAGGATGCCAAGAAGATAGAGCATTTCCGTGATGGGCTAAACGGGGACCTTTATGAGAGGCTTAATCTTTATGAGCCTAACAACTATCGACCTTGTGAACAAGGCCATATCTCGTGAAGATGCCATGACAAAAGCCCGGAAAGCAGGAAGAGGCAGGCCGGATTCACCACGGTGGGTCAGCAAAAGTTTCGCTTTGTCAAGAAGGGTACTCGGGGGCATTCCCTCGACCACCGACACCGGAGGATGACCCCATCTCCGAACAAGCCTTGGGAATTTTCGATCTGTAAGGCCAGCAGCCCTACAAGCCCGCGCCCCGACCAACAATAATGCTTCAAGGATCGTCGCTGCTACAATTGTGGGTAGCCGGACACTATATCGCTGAGTGCCCCAAACCTAGGCAAATCAAGCAAGGTGAAGGGTCGTGGTCCGGCAGGTAATCATGGCAAGAAGCCCGTGGTGCAAGTAAAGCAAGGCAAGCTGAACTTCACCTCAATGATGAACATGCCAGAGGGAGCACTAGTGCTGACGGGTATCTTTTCTATCCGAGACTTTTCAGTTAAAGTATTGTTTGATTCGTGCGACACATAGTTTCATAAATGAGAAAATTTCGAGCAAGTTTGGGTTGAAGAGTTGTCATATGAACCAACCTTTCTTGATAACCACGCCTGGTGGAAGAGTTACCACTGGGAACCTAATCTTGAGAGTGCCACTTGAGCTAGGTAGCAAAGTTGTTCCAACAAATCTTATGGCTTTGAGTCTAGGGTATTGATGTGATCCTAGGCATGGATTGGTTAACACTAAAGTTATTTTGGACATTGCTACAAGAATGATAGAAATCAATTCACCTATTGTGGGCACCTCTACTCTCTACTTACCCTCCAATGGCAACGGGGATTCTTATGCTTTCACAGCCATCACTTCCTTGCTTGATGACATTCCAATAGTTTGTGAATATCCAGACGTCTTTCCCGATGACTTGCCCGGCATGCCACCGCAGACGACATCGAATTCATGATAGAACTTCAACTCGCACCTATCTCTAAAAGACCTTACCGTATGCCACCCAAAGAGCTAGCCGAACTGAAAAATTAGTTGCAAGAGTTGCTTGATAAAGGGTACATTCGCCCAAGTTCTTCTCCTTGGGGATGTCCCCCTCTCTTTGTGAAGAAGAAAGATGGTAGTTTGCGGATGTGCGTTGACTATCATCCACTCAATGCGGTTACAATAAAGAACAAGTATCCCTTGCCCCGCATTGATGTTCTCTTTGATCAATTGGCTGGTGCCAAAGTCTTTTCCAAGATCGATCTTGATGCTATCATCAAATAAAGATTCGACCAAGTGACATTCGTCAAAAGCTTTCTCCACGGATATGGTCTCTATGAATTCTGGTGATGTCCTTTGGTCTCACAAATGCACTGCCTATTTCATGTACCTTATGAACTCGGTCTTCATGAATGAGCTAGACAAGTTAGTGGTCTTCATTGATGATATCCTTATTTATTCCAAAAATGAAGAAGAGCATGCGAAACATCTTCGGATTGTTTTGCAGCATTTGAGAGATCACAAGCTTTATGCTAAATTCTCCAAATGTGAATTCTGGTTGGATAGTGTGAAATTCTTGGGTCACACTATTTCCAAGGATGGTATCTCCGTGGACCCTAGCAAAGTGCAGGAGGTCATGGATTGGAAGCCACCCAAGTCGGTACATCAAATCCGTAGTTTTCTGGGTCTAGCTGGCTATTATCGTCGATTTATTCCGGACTTCTCCAGAATAGCTAAACCCATGACGGAATTGTTAAAGAAAGGTGTCAAGTTTGTGTGGAGTGAAGCTTGTGATGAGGCTTTCTACACCTTGAGAGAACACTTAACCTCAGCCCCCGTGCTAACCCAGCCAAATATGACAAAACCGTTTGAGGTGTTTTGTGACACTTCAGGCACTAGCCTTGGTTGCGTGCTCATGCAAGAAAACCGGGTTATTGCCTATGCCTCACGAGCACTTCGACCTCATGAGAAAAATTATCCTACCCATGATCTTGAGCTAGCAGCGGTTATTCATGCCTTAAAAATTTGGCGGCATTATTTGATGGCAAATAGCTGCAATATCTTCACCAATCACAAGAGCCTTAAATATATATTCACCCAATCAGATCTGAATATGAGGCAAAGAAGGTGGTTGGAATTGATAAAAGATTATGATTTGGAAGTCCATTATCATCCCGGCAAAGCCAACGTGGTTGCGGATGCGCTTAGCCGCAAGCATTGCAACTACGTGACGGTAGAGCCGTATAATGAGGCTTTATGTGAAGAAATGAGGAAGCTTAACCTAGAAATGGTCGAGCATGGAAATCTTTATGCCATTTCCATTGAATCCCCTCTCCACGAGAGAATTGCCGTAGCTCAACTCATCGATGAAGAGGTCCAGAAAATCATACAGAAATTATCTGAGGGAGATCCCAAAGTTAATTGTTTCCGGAGGGATGACAAAGGAGTTGTATGGTATGGTCAGAGGTTAGTCATTCCCCAGGATCCGGAAATAAAGAAAGAAATTTTAGATGAGGCTCATCTCTCTAAATTCACCATCCATCCCGGTAGTACCAAGATGTACCGAGACCTTAGGGAAAATTTCTGGTGGTCAAACATGAAAGGTGAAATAGCCGAGTATGTGTCCGGATGTGATACATGTCAAAGGATCAAGGCTAGTCACCTAAAGACCGCAGGTCAAATGCAACCTTTGTCTATCCCCGCATGGAAGTGGGACGACATAAGCATGGATTTCATTGTAGGTTTACCCCTCACTCCCAGAAAGCATGATTCCATTTGGGTAATAGTGGACCGGCTTACCAAGACCGCTCATTTCATTCCTATCCACACTACCTACTCAGCCGAGCGTTATGCGGAAATCTATGTTGACCTCATAGTATGCTTGCACGGTGTTCCAAAAACTATCCTATCCGACAGAGGCACTCAATTTGTTGCTCGCTTTTGGGCACAAGTTCATGAATCTTTGGGCACCAAATTAATCCATAGCTCCAGCTATCACCCCCAGACCGATGGTCAGACGGAAAGAGTAAATCAAATAGTGGAAGATATGTTGAGAGCTTGTGTTATTCACTTTGACAAGACTTGGGACAAATGCTTAGCATTGGCAGAGTTTGCTTATAACAATAGCTACCAAGCTAGTTTGAAAATGGCTCCTTTCGAAGCCTTGTATGGATGAAGGTGTCGCACCCCCTTAAATTGGTCACAAGCGGGTGAGCGAACCTTAGTTGGTCCTAAGCTAGTACAAGAAGCCGAAGAGAAGGTGGAAGTGATTAGAGAAAATTTGAGAGCCGCTCAAATGAGGCAAAAGAGCTACCATGACAAGGCTAAAGCCCCCAGAGAATTTGAAGTCGGTGATTATGTGTACCTAAAGGTGTCCCCAACCAAAGGTGTACAACGATTCGGAGTAAAAGGGAAATTGGCTCCACGCTATATTGGCCCTTATGAAGTCACCAGAAAGTTCGATGAGTTGCCTATCGACGATTCGATGCCGGACCGACTTTCCGGTCTCACAATTGAAGAAGTGCGAGCAAATACCGGAAGCATAAATAATTGAGGAGACCAATGCAGAGATAGAGCCAGACCTATCGCTAGCAGAATATCCAATGAGGGTGTTGGACCAAAAAGAAAGACAAACTAGGAGACAAAAAGTGAAGATGTACAAGATACAATGGAGTCACCACACTGAAGAAGAAGCTACGTGGGAGACCGAGCACTTTCTAAACACCAAGTATCCGGATTTTCTTCCAAGTCAAACTCATACGTAACTTTTCCCCACCTTTCTTTTAAATTTCGAATCTCGGGACGAGATTCCTTTTAAGGGGGTAGGCTGTAACACCCCGTGTTTTTGCTTAGTGTCAACTAGTGCTAATGATCATCTTAATCAAGTCTTTAGCTATCCATGGTCAACACTTGGTCAAACCCTAGCCCAAAACCCTAGTCAACCACTTGACCTCTCTAGCTCTTCTAGAACTTTTGCCACGTTCTCCAAAATTCACCTACACACTTCATTTTCTCCCAATATAAAAGTTGTGCAGTTTGTCGAGGCACACAACTTTCATGTTGAGTGGCATTGCCAATTCGGAGTGCAAAAGGATGAAAAACCTTAATCAACGCTCATAGATATTGTTTCTGTGCGCCGAGAAAATCCACATCTTGCTCAGCAGTTCAAGCAAAATCCAGTGGTCAAAACACCTACCAGCCTTTGTAAAAGTTGTAGAGGGTCACTAGATCTACAACTTTGGTATTCTCTACCTTGGGCACTTTGGTTACAAATTTTAGAGAAAACGCGACTGAACAGGGCTACTTGAAAAGGTAGAACGGGCGCCGGCCTGACGACGTTGCGCACAAGCACGTCGGCACCACCATACCTCAGCAGCGCCGACGCCGAGGCACCCCAAGGACCGCCGGTCCGAGGCCGTCTCCGGCAGCCTTGTGCTCAGGCGTGGTGTGGCGCCTCGCCACGCTAGGCGATGCCACGCGCACCGCCGCCGCGCACCGCCTTCCTCCATTGGCCGCTGCCTATGCGCACGACGTCCACTGCCTCCACGCCATACCGCGACAACTGTTGTTGACGAGGGTCGAGTGAACCGCCTCTCCACGCCGTGCCTATAAAACCCCATTCATCTCTCCCTGCGTGAGCTCGCACCGCCGCTGCCTCGCCATTGCCGCCGCCGCGGTGAAACCTTCCCTCCGCTTGCTCCCCGAGCTGTCCAAGCACCTGAGCTTCATCCCTAGGCCTCACTCGTGCCCCCACACGCGCACATGGCCTAGCTCCGCCTCGCAGTGCGTCGAATTCCCGGCCGCCGCGGCTCCACCGCCGCGACCTCGCCGTCGCCACTCATCGGAGCTCTCTCCGGCCGAACCACCGACACCAATCGGCTTGTGGTGACCTGAATCACACCCCCGGCTTGCTTGTTTGCTCACACCCCACACTCGTGGCGGCGAACTCGCCCCGCCGCCGGAGGGCACATCTGTGAAAACTAGAACCTGCTAGGGACCCCTGTGTGAAAGCTGAGGGCATACATGTGAAAGGCCAAATAGTTCTCTACATTGCTCGAAGAATATTCTTAAGTCTTTTACCCCTAGGTCTAGTGACTTGAAAAATCCATATAAAATCACAGAAAAATCGTAAAAATACAAAACAAATTTTGTTGGCTTTCCTGTGAGCAGGTCTACATATTTTGCAAAGCATGACTATGCTTTTGAGTTATAGTTTTTGCATGAAAATTTGAAATTAGTTTACCCTAGATATGTTGTAGTTCAAAATCTACAAGCGATAATGAGCTGAATTTTGGATATGTTGTTTTAGATACCATGTGTAAGCTCTGTACAAAAATTGGCACAAAGTTATGGAATAAATCTTTTATTATGATTTATCTTGTATTTATGCTATATCTGTCTAAATGATATTTGTAGAAACAATTAAATAGATTTTGGAGCTCAACTTCTAATTACAGTCTTATAATGCCTAGATGCACCTTTACTGATTTAAGCAAGATTTTTGGACTATTACAAATATTTATTCCTGATTTATGCTTGTTTTTAATCATAAATGCTTAGTTCAAGATCTAAAATAGCTCTTGATGTGTTTGTTGGTTTCCTAGCCTTGTTTTAGATCAGAGATGGTGTAGGAGAAAGTTTAGATCCAGAAGTAGCTTATTTATTTTTGTATACATTTATCTCATTTTTGGTAGCTAGAAATGGTATGTTGTGGTAATATTTATTTTCATAGCTCAAATATGTGTGCTTGTTGTTCAGTGGCTATGAGTTGAATTAGTGGGCTCAGTGAGCATCATCAATGGCTTTTCATAAAGTATTTTGATGAATAAAAGTGGAGAAGCCACTTTAAGCATGATAATAAGTTAATTGGAAAACCATCCTTTTATCTTTTTGAACCCTATGGATGTGTTGTGAAAATAAATTCAGAGTTGAAAACCACCTCCTTGCTGTTTGTGCAAATAAATTAATTATTTATTTAAATATGTACACAATCACTATAAAGAGAAGAATAAATAAAGCCCTTCATAATATTCTTTAAAAGGAAAAGTGATGAATATTTTGTCAAGGTGAATATGGTCAACCATGTGCTTCTTGTTGTCATGTGTTGCTGTTTTTGTTTAAATTAAATTAAATTCATCACTAATTATTGCATATGCATCCTCCGTGTAGAAGTTCCCGACGGTAGCTATACGCCGTCTCGGTGACGAGGAGGCGGAGGAGGCGTGCACTACGTGTCCAGTAGATCAAGACCCGGACCAAAGTCCGAAAGTTTGTTTGACTACTTGTACTGACGAAGGCAAGCCCCGGTTTAAACATTAACCTATGTGTTTCTTTTAAGCTTCTGAATTTATCATTGCTTATCTATGTGCATTTACGTTCAGGAGTTGAATTGAAACCCTAGTTGCATGATCCTTAAGTACCTATGATCTTTTACTAGTATGCTAGGTCGCTAGTGGCTATGCTCTAAGGATCCGGTACAAGTCGAGTGATGTTCGTCACTCGCGAGAATAGGATCTCCTTTATGGAATCACCATATTGATTAATGGATTGCTCATGTGGTAAGAGCATGGGATTTGGGCTCGGTCCGGTGGCTTCGTGGGCTAAGTGTTTGAAGCATCTAAGCACTTGTCGGAAATGGGCACGGTAAGCCTAGTACCTAAATGAGGCGGTGCAGGGGAACTTTGCGCTACTAATCTTAGGGTTGTGGCCCGGGCTCGCCACACGAGTTCATGCGTGAGGGGGTGACCTTGGTGGCGTAGCCCAAGAAACCTTGTACTTAAGGCTGTAACATCTCGATCCCAATCCAGGAATGACGGGAACCGCTTTGGTTGGTAACTCTTAGTGAGGCACCTCCGTGTGTTTAGGTCTACCTTGCAATGTTTAAATCAATCGATTGTCGGCCTCTCACCATTATCCGAGACTACTTAATCTCATCGCCATGATATCCCTTTATGATGGAACTTTGTGAATATTGTTATTTGATTAATTGTATTGTACAACTTATGATTGCAATAGTTGCTTATCTAGTAATGATTACTTCTACTAGAACTTGAGCTAAAATGTTAAAGTAAGGATTCACTACTTAGTACCTTTTTGGCAAAACAAACCCACTAGCCAAAAGCCTTGCATGATTAGAGGTAAAGTCTTTTATTTTAGACGGATAAGCCTTCGAGTATTAGCATACTCCCTTGCTTTTAAATGTTGTTTCGGGTAATGCATGTGATGTGTGGCCTGGAGAGATTCCACCCGGCTGGGAGCTGGAATGGGTGGATGATGACGAGTGATTGTATCATGGACGGCCTCCTATGATACTTGTCGTACCGCTTAGTTATTTTCGTTGTTTTAATAAACTCTGAACCGTTTACTTTCATGTCAAGAATCATGGTTTGTAATAATGGACCCTACGGGGAAGAATTGTTTTAATTTGTAAGGCATTCTGGACTCTCCTTCATGGGAGTTTTAATGTATACGTTTCGATCCTCTGTGTGTGTTTCAAGTGATTTACCGGGCTATGACCGCAACACTCAACGGATGATTCGTTATTATCGCTTAATGACCAAATGGAGTGGTTTAGGCGATAGTACGGAATTATCTCGGATGGGGTTGTCACACAACCTGAATCTGGCAGGGAATTAGGTTGAATGATAAAAATCAGGATCTGAATGACTAGTGTTTTCATGTCTACTTCTGTTTTTTGATGTCAACAATTAAGGTATACCTTGACTGTAGGAAGTATGCAGAACCTGAATTCATAAATTGAACCTGAATTCATATTTGTGTCTTGATGTTGTATGGTTTGCATCAAATTGTACACTAATGATAATTATGCATGCCTTGCAGATTGATTAGGGAGCAGGATTTTGAAGCCAATCTTCCATTTCCCAAGTGCAAAGAATTTCCATTCCATATTTCCAAATGCTAACAGGCAATCAATTTGTTGTCTAAGCAATACAGATGAAATTACAAGGCTTCATCCGTGCAATAAAGTTTATTTATACATGTGTTACGTACTCCTTTTGCGCAATTCAGCTGCTGGGCTGGTGAGATGTACCACTACAGTACTATGCAATGACTGTACTTTATTGATATTACAGTTGAAACCATGATCCTAGTAAAATTTGTTGTTTAATTTGCTTGTTATCTATGGTTAGATGTGCCACTACGGTACTACACAATGATTACGCTTTGTTGCCATTACAGTTGAAATCATGATCCGGTAAAACTTGTTTAATTTTCATGTTATCTTTTCTAGTGAAATTTGCTTAGACAACGATAGGTTATGGATAAACCAGAGATTCCCCCTCCCCCTTCCCCAAGGTCCTCCCGGTTTCCAAACGGCGGCAGGGAATGGAAGCAACGGGGGGAAATGCTAACCAGGGAAACAAAGTGCAAATTAAATCCCCCAGCGGGCATTACTTCCCTGGGTTAAACTCCCCTGGCTCCCAAACTAGCCCTTAGGGAAGCTCTTCTTCCTCCTTGTTTCTCTTAAAATGGAGGGAACTTGAACCCCTCTTCCTCACCACGGTCCGACTCACCGCGGGATCCACCACTGCCAAGGGCAGGTTCAACAAGCAGCCTGGCTGAGGCGAGCCGCACGAGACGCGAAATCCATGTGGGAGTAGAATATCTCTTGATGGGGAACAACATACATGTCACATGCGTTTGACGTTACAAGCACTGTCTTAATAGTGATACCAAAGTTCTCTCTCTTTAATTTTTTGAGCCATCAATAAAACATCTGGCTCTAAAATTCACTTAAAAAGTGTTCTTTTTGGAACATGAAAAAAACTTTACTCAATCATTTTGTTTCTTTTCCATACTAGCAAAAATCTTGATATTTGTCTGTAATCCGTTCTTTCCAAAGGAGAGGCAGAGGTTCGGTTGTTCCTAAATTTCTGTCAATTTTTTTTTGTAAAAAATCTGAATCGAGCTTAAACAAATTTGTTCATCATATATAACTCTACTAGTTTGGTTCAAGGACAGAGATCAAATTCTCAACGGTTTGGAAGATCTAGAGCTTCAAAGTTTTGTAAATTTCATACACAGTTGGGATGTAGATCCAAAGTTCAGAGCTTCATTTCTATGTAAATTTTACAAAATTTAATTTCTCTTTTCTGAAATTGCTATTTATAGTGATTAATGAATAGCATTGAATTTTACAACCAAATTGCTTATAAAAACACCTTAACCAGATAGGGATATCATAGATTTTTTGCACAGCTACCATTCCAAAACAGCTTTTCAATAGAACATATCTTACAACGGTCTTTCCCACAAACATAGCGCAACCAAACATATCCTAAATCGTCCTGGGGATCTCTTTCTCCCTCTTTCCCCCGCGCTGTTAGCCTCGCCGGAGTTGAGCATCCACTGAGAGGAAAGCGTAGTAAGTTGCCGACCTCAGCCGATTTTTTTTCATTTTAAATCCATTTTTTCCACCATGTCTTTACAAACCTCGTCCGCCAATAAGTTGCCGATTTATTAGGCAAAAAATTATATTGTTTTCCGGTGGGGACGATGGCGAGAAACGAACGACGCACGGCGAAAGAAAGCTCCAAGCCACCTTCCGTGACTTCATTTCCTTCCACAGTTGACCCGCTGACCCAACCAAATGAGCTCAAGTCTTACAATGATCCTGACGTGACCATAGTGCGTACTAGCGAGTTTCTAGGTTATCGACGAAGCTCGAATTTCCCACATGCTTATAAATTACCAATCAGTGACATTACAGAGCTGATTCTTAAAAATTTTAAGTAAATATTTGACCACAGCCCCCTTCTGCTCACCACCGTGTGCGCGCCATGGGTCGACACCTCGTCTTGGCCGTGGCCACCGTCGTCGTCGCCGCCGTCGCGCTGCTTGCGCCCTTCGCCGTGGGCATCCCATGGCAGGTGTGCGGCTCGACCAACACCTTCGCGCCCAACGGCACGTACCAGGCCAACCTCAACCGCCTCGCCGCCACGCTGCCCGGGAACGCCTCCGCGTCGCCGAACCTCTACGCCACCGCCGTCGTCGGCACTGTGCCGGAGCAGGTCTGGGCCATGGCGCTCTGCCGCGGCGACGCCAACGCGACGGCCTGCGGCACCTGCCTCGCGCAGGCGTTCCGCGACGTGCAGAGCGACTGCCCCTACAGCAAGGGCGCCACCATCTACTACGACAGCTGCACGCTCCACTACTCCGACGTGCACACCCTCGCCGACGACGACACTGGCCCGACCACCGACGAGTCCGGCGTCACCAACAACGGCAACGTCACCTCCGACTACCAGACCCAGTTCAACGCCCTCCTGGCGGCGCTCCTCAACGCCACCGCCGACTACGCCGCGTTCAACTCCACGCGGCGGTTCGCCACCGGGCAGGCCGACTTCTTCGACAAGAACTTCCCAAGGTGTACAGCCTGGCGCAGTGCCCGCCGGACCAGCCGCCGGCGCGCTGCCGGAAATGCCTCGCCGGAATTATAGCGGACGGCTTGCCGAGGTTCCAGAACTCTATCGGAGGCAGGGTGCTTTGGGTGAACTGCACCTACCGGTTCGAGACCGCGCCCTTCTACAGCGGCCCGGTGATGGTGAAGTTGCCTTCACCGGGCGCTGGAGCGCCGGCGCCGGGACCGGCCGTGGAGACACCGCCAGCAGCCGGTGATGGTGAGTCAAAGCAACTTCTCACACGGTCTTTTGACTGCCATAGCAATTAGCAACTTCTCAGTTCTCACACGGTCCAAGCTGATGGATGGACATCACTTTCATAACCATGATCTGTCCCGCACTAAGGATCTTTTCACCGATTTTCACCATCAGTTTGCAATGAAAAGATCTGCAACACTTGGGGAGAAACTTACTATGTTTATATGTTCTATTTTCTGATGTTTGTGACACTTAACTGCCGTGATGTTTTCTTACATACTCAATAATTTACAGGGAGGAGAAACTACAATGTGCCGGGTATTGTTCTTGCCGTTGTGCTGGCTGTTCTGGCAGCCTTGAACCTCGTCGCCTGCCTCTGTTTCTGGCGGCGGCGGCGACTGACTGTCGAAGCGAAGAAACCCTGTATGTTCCTGCAAAATTCTCTGGTGACACGCTTTTCCTGAAATCATGAAAAGAAATGACTTTGTGTCCCATTGATTCTTGAGCAGATCCCATGTATCCCACTGAAGCAGAGGATGTGGAGATAGTGGACTCCATGATGATGGACGTCTCCATCCTGCGAACGGCCACTGGAGATTTCGACGAGAGCAACAAGCTCGGTGAAGGAGGGTTCGGTGCGGTGTACAAGGTACCGAAAAGAGTAACTAGGCATGGCTTTTGAATTCCTGAAATATACCCATGAATATAACTGAAAAGCTTTGCTTCGGTTTGTTCAGGGTGTCCTTCCCGATGGCGACGAGATAGCAGTGAAGCGGCTGTCGGACAGCTCGACGCAGGGAGAGGACGAGCTCAAGAACGAGCTGGCGCTGGTGGCCAAGCTGAAGCACAAGAACCTCGTCATGCTTGTCGGTGTCTGCCTGGAGCAGCAGGAGAGGCTGCTCGTCTACGAGTATGTCCCCAACCGGAGCCTCGACCTGATCCTCTTTGGTACTGCTTTAACCTTGCCCAAAACCCATGCAATTTCCTTCCTCATTTTCTCGGCAATTTCTGTGTCCAACAACATTATTTGATCACTCCTACTTGCTGTATGTTCATGTCAGACACTGAGAATGAGAACCATGAGCAGCTGGACTGGAGGCAGAGGTACAGGATCATAAACGGCATCGCTCGGGGCCTGCAGTACCTCCATGAGGACTCACAGCTCAAGGTCGTCCACCGTGACCTCAAGGCTAGCAACATCCTGTTAGACGCGAACATGAACCCCAAGATCTCCGACTTCGGCCTCGCCAGGATCTTCGACCGCGACCAGACACAGGCAAAGACAAGCCAAATCGTCGGAACCTAGTAAGCACCACCAAAACTCTGTTTCTGACTCTGTTCAGGTTCAGCTCATGTTGTTGAGGTAAAGGTCACTAAAATTTTGCTTGGCTTTCAGTGGGTACATGGCGCCGGAGTACGTCATGCGGGGGAACTACTCGGTGAAGTCGGACGCCTTCAGCTTCGGCGTCATGGTGCTGGAGATCGTCACGGGGAGGAAGAACAGCGGCAGCTACAACTCCAAACAGTCTGGAGATCTCTTGAACACTGTAAGTTGTGAAACCTGAACATCTGAATCGCCAGTGCATTGCCGCGAGCTTGGCTCATGGGTACATGCCACCGTGCAGGTTTGGGAGCATTGGGAGGCCGGGACAGTGATGGAGTTGGTAGACCCGTCCATGAACGGCAGCTTCCCAGAGGGTGACGTGCTGAGATGCTTCCATATTGGGTTGCTGTGCGTCCAGGGAGATCCGGCGGCCAGGCCGGTGATGTCTTCGGTGGTGATGATGCTCGGCACCGACACGATCAGCCTCCAGGCCCCGTCCAAGCCGGGGTTCTTCGCCAGGGACAACAGCCAAAACGCGGCGGTGCCAACAACGTCGATGCAGGGTTAGGCACGGGAATGCAGAACACTTTTCTGTATGATTCAGTCATGTGAGGCCATGGCGCCATGCACAAGAAGCATCTGCTGGTGCATTGCTGGCATATGGTAGACGTGGATTGACAAACATTCCTTAAGAACCGTCATAGTGTATCCCTTCCTGACCAACATATTTTGCGCAAATGGTAATCAAGGAACGGCAGTACCATGAAGCATCACACTGCTCTGTCCTACTGTTTTCTTGATGCCAGCCTCCTGCATCACCTCTCCCATTCGCATGCCAGCCTGCCAATTCCCATCGCCTAAATAGACATTCCTGATTGTCACATACCGACCAGATTGCTGGGGACTAAGAGCCATGAGTTTCTGCCCAATCTCCACAGCAAGCTCCACATTCCCATGGAGCTTGCAAGCCCCAAGAAGAGCACCCAAAACAGAAGCATCAGGCGCAAAGGGCATCCTCTCTATAACTTGAATGGCTTCCACAAAGCGACCAGCATGGCCTAGGAGGTCCACAGCACATCCATAATGGACCATCCATGGTGTCACTTTGAATTCAGCAACCATTGCCTCGAACCAGTATAACCCAATCTCTACAATACGAAACCGGAGCCAAGCTCCGGCACGTCGTTGGGCCACGTCACCTGTGTATTGATAGCTGTTGGATTTTGATCGGACCATTCACGAGTAGACGCATCATCTAAGTTTCTAGAGCCTCCGATCGCCACCACGCACATACGCCGTCGACGACCACGAGCGCACGCACCCCACCGACGTGCCTCCACATCCCGAACGTCCCTCACCACCCTCCTGCCCGCCGCCGCCCGTCCCGACGCCCCCACACTCGTCGCCGCCGCCCGTCCCGACGCCCCCACACTCGTCATCGCCGCCGTGGGCGAGGTGGTCTCCCACGCGGACTTCCACCACCGTCTCGTCTCATGCCTCGCGATTCCTTACGCCGCTCACCTTCGCCTTGTTCGTTCGTCGGGACCGGGCAGCCGGCAGCAGTGGACCCCACACGCACGCCGCAGGAGCGCCCCCAAACACACGTACAGCGAGGCTACAGCGCTGCTCGCCTCTGTGTACCCCTCCGTCATCCCCGCCGCAAGGGGGCTGGAGGCGGCACCTCCTCAACCTCGCTGACGACCCCAACTAGTCCGATCTCCCCCTTCCGTTCCCTGTCCCCAACCAGGTCGCGTTCCTCCTCCGCCGCGACCTGCCGCCGGCGCAGATACAGACTATGCTGATGCCCATGAGCCCCGCGACCCGCAGCCGAAGACACGCCGATGCCCAAGCCCATGAAACCCGTCCCTGCCAAGAACTGTCTGTTGCTGACCGCCGTGAGCAGCGTCTTAAGCGAGTGCCACAACCCAACGAAGTTCTGACCTCCGACGCAGCGGCGGCGGACGAGCCCGGGAAGTTCGAGTTCGACGAGCAATGGATTCCTAACTTTGCCAATGTTGGTACAGGGGTTTGCTCATCGAAAAGCCAAAGACAGAATTGGGAGTGAGGTAGAACAATGAGGAGGTGCTCAAGGCGTGGTGCCGTGGTGCGTCAGAGTCTCAGTGTTCACTGACCGCATTACCGCAATGCATCTGAGCTACCGTTGTTTTCTGCTCATGTGGTGGTAAGTATTCGTATCTTCTTTAGATAAAAATGATCTTTATTGCAGTTCAAGACAAAATTGGATAGAGTTGTTTGAAACCTGCATCATGTTTCGTATCAGTACAAGCTTAGAGCCTTAGATCATCTGTGGTTTCCATACCAAGGATTCAAATCGCGCCCTGAGCTAAGGTGGAAGCGATGAGTACGAGAACAACGGTAGCCAGAGGAATTAAGATGGCAGAGGGAAGAAGAAAAGCAGCAGCAGCAGCAGTTGCGCCTACGAGTTACTCGATGAAATGTCTGTGAGGAGTTTGCGTTGTGTTGGTTTCAAGATAGATGCTGCTCCTGGCCCTTTGTGTTCAGCTCCACACCAACACTGGTTTTGGTTACAGGAGTATATTAGCGAGATGCAAATGTCTGCTCAATTTTTATGTACCATTTGCAATGCTGAATGCTTGTCATATACTTTTTTTTTCCAATTTTTATGTATCATTTTCAGTATAAGCCTGTGTAAGCATAACTTAGTTAGAATGTAAAACACGAAATGTATTTGCAGATTTAGCTGTGATTTTTTATTTATGATCTGTCCACAGTGATATAAACATGTAAAGCTGTAACTATACAGGGAGCCCGTGGCGTTTATCTTCTCTGTTTTTAACTAATTTCACAACAAATCAAATGAAAAGCTATAGATCAAAAGATACACACATCCAACGTCAAGCACACTGGCCAACTCTGGTTAAGCGCGGCAACAGCCGCGCCAAGTTTCTAGTCTCCACCAATCCTGCACGAGCACAAGCCGTCAGCACAGCAAGAAAGGTTATCTGATTTGGCAAGAAGCCTTCAGCCTTCATCATGTCGAACTTCACCAGCGCTACAGTCTCCATCCCATGATTAGCCAATGCCGACAACAGCACATTCCATGTGCAAACCTCCTTCCCGTGAATAGCATGAAAAGTACTACAGCAGCCAAGCCTCCCGTGCTTCCTGTACATGTCAACCAGAGCTGTGCCAAGGAACGCTCTGAGGTCAAGCTCGTGACGGACAACGTACGCATGGACAGCCATCCCCGCAGCAAGCCCCTCAGCACCATCAAGGTTGGCACAGGCCGAGAGCACACTAACCAATGTGGCTTCCCCGATCCTTGGTCCCGAGTTATCAAGCAAAAATCATCTGAACACCTCGAGAGCGCACTGGTGCCGGCCGCCCCGTGACAGGCCAGACACGAGCGTCGTCCACGACACGGCGTCCCTCGCGGCCATCCGCCCGAAGAAGGTCTCCGCTGCTTCGAGGTCCCCGGAAAGGCACAGCGCATCAAGCAGGGCGTTGCAGGAAGCCAGGTCCGGGCTCCCCTCCATATCGTCGAACACCTTGCGCGCGTCGCGAGCCGGGCGGCCCGTCCGGCCGTAGGCGCTATGAGTATAGATGTCCAAAAAGCCCGCAGCCCGGCAGCACGCCCGAAAGCACGGGTTTTTAGCCCGGTCCGAGCCCGGCCCGGCCCGGTAATCTTCGAGCCCAGGCTGGCCCGGCATGGTGCCTCAGGCCGGGAGTGGCCCGCCACCCCAGCCCGGCCCGACACGAAGATAACAGTGCGGGCCGTCTGCGGCCCGTTAACCCCGCCACCAGCCTAGCATATATAAGCAAGCAAACCCTAACTCCCTCTCCCTGGTCCCTGCTCTTGCTCCACCAAGTCCACCCCGCCGCCGCCTGCCGATGCCGATGCGGCCGCCTGCATGAGCCGGCTGCCTCCCGTCCCAAGCTACGCCGCACCCATTCGCCGCCGGTGCCGCTCCCCATTTCCTCTCCTTCGATTATCGGCGCCGACCACGGCACCGCTGGCGCATCCGTCCGAGCCACCGCCACCTCCTTCCTCTTCTTCGTCGGTGCCGCTTCCTCCGCCTGCCCGCGGCAAAAGTCGACGCGACCGCCGTCGCCTGTCCGAGGAGCCGCCGCCCTCCTCCGACCTCGCACTGCGGGCGCTGCGTGCGCCGTCGCCCGTCCCCTCGCCGCCCGCTGAGCGAGGAGGCTGCAAGCCGACGTCACGGCCTGCGCTCCCCCCTCCTTCCACTATCGGCGTGGCGCCACCGCACTTCCCTTCCTCTCCTCCACTGGACCGGGATGGGAACAGCCGAGCGGCTTTCGGGCCGCCTCACACGGTAGGCCGGGCTATATCGGGCTAGCCCGACATGAAACCAGCCCGCGGTCCTGGGCTTGGGCCATCGTCGTAGCCCGTGAGCTGCCCCGCAGTGGGGCGATGGCCGGTGGCGACGACAGTTGAGCGGGCCACCGGGCCCTGGCGCGGCCGGCCTGGCCCGTTGGACATCTATACCGACGAGGGAGCGCGACGGGCGGTCCGCGAGGCCGGAGTACAAAGTGGCGTGGGCAAGGTAGTTGTAGGGGAAGGCCGTGATGGCGGCGGCGGAGCGTTCGGGGTCCGAGAGCAGCGCGTCGGAGGTGAGGAGGAGCGCGTGCAGCTGCACGAGGCGGCGCGGGAAGGGGAAGTGCTCCCGGAGATGGCGCTCGAGGACAGCGTACGAGTAGGGAGACGCGCGCCGCATGGGCGCACATGCGCAACAGCTCCAGCGTGCGTTTTTAGGGGCTGCTTCGAGATGTTAGAAGTATGAAGGACCGAATTGGCGACCAGAGAGGGGCGGAGTGAATGGGAGCCGATAAAAATTTTTCTCAAGAACTCGGCCTAAACCCCAATATCACTTCCAAAGAATCCCGCACAAACTTGCCAAGATCACGTAGTCACAACGGACCTACTGACCCTAGGAACAAGTTAGGACAAGCCTAGAAACAAAGCGGAAGCAAGCTCAAAAGGAAACGAGAAAAGAACGAGCTCAGGACAACCTACAAAGAGTTTTGTAACTCTCCATAGCATCTGAACTTCCGATAACAGTTCTCGCTATCGAACTCATTATCGGAACTTCCTGACAGTGGTCGGAACTTCCGTCCATCGAACTTCCGCCTAGGGTCGGAACTTCCGAAAAACTTTCTCGCCAGCCTTGAACAAGTTATCAGAACTTCCTGCCCCGGGTCGGAACTTCCGACAGCCCCCAGAAAACAGAGAAAAACAGCCCGCGAGAGAAGGAAGGAAAATCCAAAACTCGATCAAACGATCTCCAAAAATCACGAAACTTTAACCATAGCTTCTTAACAACACAAAGAAGCTTTGCCCAAAAGATCTCCTCCAAAAGATCAAGGAATCACCACCAAAAAATGATTTAGGCTATGAACCCTAGAGAGGAGACATATCCTCAAATCGATGGATCTCCCAAACGGCTAGAGCTCTTGAGACAAGATTTGGGGGAGATGATAAGCAACACAAGATGAAGCTATGCCCCAAAAATCTCGACCTCTAACTCCCTAAATCACCGGGAATCGCGGATCACACGAACTCCACCAAGAACACGAACTCCGGCCAAAAACTCACGAATCAAAGGCTCTACACGACGTTTGAGGGGTCAAGATCATACACAAACATGCACAAGGCATCCACCCATGATGCCCTCAAAGAAATCCGTGAAGAGACTCCTCCAAACTCACGAATCGAGCGAAGAATGAAAACTCCCAAAAATAGCCCCAAAAATGACACGAAAATCACAAAGGACTAAGAGATCACCGGGACGCCGAATGCTTCCATACATCCAGAGGTCGAGTGCAGACAAGAGTCTAGCCTAAGGAATCCACCTCTCCGCTAGGAAGACACGAAAACGAAGCAGTTCAGAAAAATCTACCGGGGGAGAAAGCCCTAGGAAGCAAGAGAGAGAGATGCCATCCACCTCTCCGCTATTTATATGAAGTTCATCGAGGGAGGTAAATGACCACGCTACCCCTATCGCATAAATGAAGATACAACCCTCGTGAGGCATTTTGGTCAAGTCTTCATCGAGCGGACACGCCCACCGCTGCCTTGCTTAGCTCGACGCAAGCCCCGCGATCACGCCCACGTGCCCCGCCTCAAGCTTCCCGAACCTCCTGATCACCGCCGCCTGCCTCCGGCTTGGTTTTGAGGCCCAAACCAAGAAACTGCCCACCGATGGTTTTGTGGGCAAACCACCAAACCCGCTGCAAGCTTCGGCTTCAACCGCTACCTTGCACTAGCCCATGTTCACGACTTTAGCCCGCCAGCCTTGCACCGCACGGCTCGCACTTGACCCTATCGCCACCGGGTCCATCGAACCAAGCCTACTTGCCACTCCATCACACGGAGGCCGCCACGGAGGCCTTTCACATGAGCCTTCTTCAGCATGCCACCGACATTTAGTCAAGCCGCAACTTACCTGCACACTTAGCCAAGCATCGCTCATTAACGCTGTCAATCACTCATCACTAAGGAGCGACCCTCCACCGGGTCCCTGACACCGTCCTCAATCTCCCTTGATGAGTGCATTGACAACACCCATAAAAATCACATAGAGAAAAAGAAAAGAAAACTACCACGAACACAAACCTCCCAAGCAAGTGATCCGAAGCCAAAGAACAAGCTTTAAAACTCGATCACCCGCTAATCCAAGTCTCGCCCCTAAGACAAGGGCACACGACACACTTAGACAAAACAAAGCTCTCAAAGAGCACATCACAAAGCACAAAACTCAGGAAAATCAAAGGAGCTCCCCCTGCACATATGCAAACTCCCCCTGAGCAAATGCAACCTCTTCTTCTCAAATTTTTCTCCTCACATGCCACATCTCACACATGCATACCAATTTTGCATAAAAACCTCTCCCCAAATGCAAATGCATGTGTATGTATTCTCCCCTTATCATACAAACCTCTCCCCCTTGTTGACAATGCATGAATCAAGGTATATGAAATTCTTCCCCTTGTTTTCATGAAAAATGCATGTCAAAGCATATATACAATCTACCAAGCTTCTCAAATATACAAAGAGCACAACAAAATGCTACACATGAGACATAGAGCAAGCAAAGTAGATATGGTGTATTTAGCACATTACCATCAAGAAGGTAGAGACATATAAGCATGTGACATGGCTAAAAGCAATTTTCAAGCAATTTTCACAAGGAAATAGTCATCTCATGAGAAAGACTTTCTCTATACCAATTTGAACATAAATACACTAGATCATCCAAAGTTTATGCAAGATCACAAATTCTCATCACAAGATCATTATAAACGCCCACAAGCTACTCAAGTCATGTTAAAGCCACCGAGCCATGTGTCTACTTCTTAAAATGAGACTTCTCATGGTAGACAACATGCTACGGTTTAGCACCCAATATATAAATTTCAAAGCATAAGAACATGATTAGGAGCTCATTTTTCAAGCATAAGGCAATTCACACACCAATTTCATTTTCAAGATTAAACATGGTACATGAAGTGCCTTTGCGGCAAAAAGAAGCTTATGCTCCTCCCCAAACAAGCAAAAGGGCTAAACATTTATAATGATAAAAGGTCTTTGACCCCAAGCAAAGATAACATGATTCTCAAGCATAGACTAGACATGATATAGGCATTTAAGCACAAATTGAGCATAGACAAGCATCTACTCATGAGAGACACAATTTTAGCATTTTCATCAAAAGAAAGCTATCTCAACATAAGTATATGGCAAAACCAACCAGAGCATAGCATTCACATCCACAAATTACTCAACATGCACATATATCACAAATATAGCACATCGGTGATCAATGTATATAAGAGAAGCTCATTCCTAGCACAAGTGATCCAAAGATGGCTATCCTACCAGGTTTTGTACAAAAAGTAAAATGCATGAATGCAATGCAACAAAATGAACATATGACACAAAGTGAGCTCCCAAGGACCAAAGAGGCAGAAAGTAAGCAAAGCTAGCAAGCTCCCCCTAAACACATGCATAAGGGCCAAGGAGCATACAAAGCTCACCCAAAGTACATGTCATAGGGCAAAGAACAAGCAAGCTCATAAGCTCCCCCTAAACACATGCATTAGGACCAAAAAGCATACAAAGCTCATCCTAAACACATGCGATAGGGCAAAGCCTCAAACCAAAAAGGGCAACTCACAAAGACCCAAAGAAGCAACAAAGGCAACTGGCTCCAACACTTACACAAACACTCCTTCTCAACACTCATCCATTTCCCCAAAAATGATGTGCTCCAAAGACACCACGGGGACAAGGCTAGAGAACCATCCCCTCACTCCGGTCATGAGACAAACAACCGGAGTCAATCCACCAAATGTTCTCCAAGCCTTCCACCTGCAAAATCAAAAACGAGACCGAGAGCGAGCAAACATCTCAGCACTGGGGTTAGCAAAGGAGTCAAACCAGTGTCGAGCTATTTACTCAAAAGTGGGGTTAGCACTATCACGCCTATCACGTCCACCAAAGCTACGACCACCACGCTGAACTACCTCACGTCTCGCTGGAGGGGTACGGTCACCACGATAGGGAAAATGTGGCCCATAGCCCCTCTGAGGCTCAAAGCTGTGACGGTCTCTCCCATCCTCATATTGGCCAAGAGGTGGAGAACGTCCAGCAAACACACCACGCTCAAACCCAGCACGCCTATCCTTCTGAGGAAACACACCTCCACCACCACGTGTGGGAAACGTACGCACAAACCCATCACCTCTAGGTAGAGGCACAACACGAGGCTCAGGCACACCACGAGAAGGGCGGTACCTGTCCTTGTTTGCCATCTCCCTAGCAAACCTCTCATCCCTTCTCTTCCTGAAACAAAACTCCTCCTTATGACCATCCTTCCCACAATAGTCACAATGGAATAGGATTGGCCTTGGCTTTGGGTTTCCCCTTGGTAGAGGGTTCTTCTCTTTCTCACACCTCTCACTCGAATGGTTGTTTTGTGGGATGGAGTTGTTTGGTATCTCTCGCTCTTTCTTACCACCACTCTCACCAACCTTCCCAAAACCCAAACCATGGCCATCCGCTCTCTTAAACTTAGCCACCAACTTCCCAAGTTGTGGCTCCTGTGACCTCAACCAACTCAACAACGTGCACAACCCATCATTCTCATTCTGTAGCCGATCAACCATTTGTGCAAGCTCTAGATTTTTCTCAGCATGCAAATCACATGTAGCACAAGAAGTAGCAACAGGAGCTTTCAAAGCAGCCTCAAGTGAAACAATTCTAGAATGAGACTCATCTAGTTTACCATGCAAAACAGGGCAAGACGTGCAAGCACCAAGCAAAGAGTTCCTAGACTTCATCTCATCGAGTTCAGCCCTAAGAACATCTAGTTCCTCCAACTTAGAGGCATGCTTCTCCTTGAGCATGGTCAAATCAGCCAAATAAGCATTGCAATCAAGATCCACCTCATCACTAACAATAGGAGAAGCCTTAAGAGCATCCAAAGCTAGCATGTCATCTAGATGCCTAGCCTCTAACTCAGCTACCTTCTCCCTAGCTTCCTCTAAAGAGACTCTAAGTTCTCTCTCTTCTTAGCCTCTAAGCACCTCATCGCGGTTATCCAGCAAATCATTCAACTCCGCATTCTCCTTAAGCAGGAAAGCAAGATCGGGAGTTACCTCTTCCCCAGAGTCGGAGTCGACGTCGGACTCATCCTTTCTACTCTTCTTGCTTGACTTTGCCTGTCTGGCCCATCATACAAAGGCTGTGAGGTTCTTGAAGGAGCTCTTCTTCTTCTTCTTGCGCTTGCCATCTTCTTCTTCACTACTTGAGCTTGAAGATGAGTCCTCGGAGTCCGAGTCACTTAGCTCCTCGATCTTCGCTCGAGCCCGTGCCTTCTTCTTGTCACCACACTTCCTCGATTTCCGCTCATCCTTGTCCTTGTACTTGTGCTTGTTTTCACGCCTCGAGTGGTGCTTGTTCTCAATCCTCGGGCGGTGCTTGATCTCATTCTTGGGCTACACCTCCTGTGGACACTCGGCAATGTAGTGTCCCTTCTTGCCGCACCTGTAGCACGTTCGTGTGATCCTCCTTGTGTTCACACGGTTCTCGTGTAGCTTCTCGAACTTCCTGGTCAGCAGCGCCAGTTCGTCCTCTCCAAGCTCATCAAAATCCTCATCTGGCAAGGACATAAGAGAAGACAAAGAATACATCTTGGAGGATGGGTTAGCGTTAGTCCTTGGTCCAGGTCCGGAGACTAGAGCACGACTATGGGAGACAATCGGTCTCTCATCCTTGGCTCTCAGGCCACGATCAACCTCCGAAGACCTAAGCTTGGAAAACAACTCATCAAGCGAAAGTGTATCATACACGCTCGACTCCTCAATGGCCTCGACCTTGGCACTCCACACAGACCTATCCAGGGCATGCAAAAGCTTGATAGCTTGATCATGATCCGTGTATGGGAGCACTATCACATTGGCCCTCATGTTATTGACAATGCTAGTGAAATGGAACATCGCGCCGGTCGACTCACGGAAGATGAGTGAAGTTCTCGACTCTCTCCGGTAAGTGGAAAACAAACGGGCTTGCACTTGGGCATTGCCAACATGAGCATTCTCAACTTGAGCCAAATCTTTGCCACATTCTCTCGTACACTCGCTCGAACTCCGAGGCACAGAGAGCACGGAACAAGTAATCAACGGCCTTGCTGTTGGCCTCAAACATGTCCCACGATCCTGGAAGCAGAAAACTATCTGGGATGACATATTGATCATTTTGAGTGACCTCCCGGATAAGAGTTCCCTTCCTCGCAAAACGCCCCATGCGCCTCTCCCACATCGGGTAATTCTTGCCATCAAAGTGCGGAGGACCCCCCTTGCCGTAATCGCCCATCTTTGGATCTTAGTTAGAGAATCAAAAGATCCGTAATCGGCTCGATACCTATTGAAGGACCGAATTGGCGACGAGAGGGAGTGAATGGGAGCCGATAAAATTCTTCTCAAGAACTCGGCCTAAACCCTAATATCACTTCCAAAGAATCCCGCACAAACTTGCCAAGATCACGTAGTCACAACGGACCTACTGACCCTAGGAACAAGTTAGGACAAGCCTAGAAACAAAGCGGAAGCAAGCTCAAAAGGAAACGAGAAAAGAATGAGCTCAGGACAACCTACAGGTTTTGCCGAACTTCCAAGTATCGAACTTCCGATAACGAGGTTCTCTGCTATCGAAACTCATTATCGGAACTTCCCAGATGCAGGTCGGAACTTCCGTCCATCCAACTTCCGGCCTAGTTTGAAACTTCCGAAAAAGACTGTCAACCCTTGAACAAGTTATCGGAACTTCTTGCCCCGGGTCGGAACTTCCGACAGCCCCTAGAAAACAGAGAAAAACAACCCGCGAGAGAAGGTAGGAAAATCCAAAACTCGATCAAACGAACTCCAAAAATCACGAAACTTTAACCATAGCTTCTTAACAACACAAGGAAGCTTTGCCCAAAAGATCTCCTCCAAAAAATCAAGGAATCACCACCAGAAAAATGATTTAGGCTATGAACCCTAGAGAGGAGACATATCCTCAAATCGATGGATCTCCCAAACAGCTAGAGCTCTTGAGACAAGATTTGGGGGAGATGATAAGCAACACAAGATGAAGCTATGCCCCAAAAATCTCGACCTCTAACTCCCTAAATCACCGGGAATCGCGGATCACACGAACTCCACCAAGAACACGAACTCCGACCAAAAACTCACGAATCAAAGGCTCTACACGGCGTTTGAGGGGTCAAGATCATACACAAACATGCTCAAGGCATCCACCCATGATCCCCTCAAAGAAATCCGTGAAGAGACTCCTCCAAACTCATGAATCGAGCGAACAACGAAAACTCCCAAAAATAGCCCAAAAAATGACACGAAAATCACAAAGGACTAGGAGATCACCGAGACGCCGAATGCTTCCATACATCCGGAGGTCGAGTGTACAAGAGTCTAGCCTAAGGAATCCAGAGGAAAACGAAGCAGTTTAGAAAAATCTACCGGGGGAGAAAGCCTTAGGAAGCAAGAGAGAGAGATGCCATCCACCTCTCCGCTATTTATATGAAGTTCATCGGAGGGAGGTAAATGACCACGCTACCCCTACTGCATAACTGAAAATACAACCCCTCAGGGGCATTTTGGTCAAGTCTTCATCGAGCGGAGACGCTTCCACCGCGGCCTTGCTTAGCTTCGACGCAAGCCCCGTGATCACGCCACGTGCCCCCCGCCTCGAAGCTTCCCGAAGCTCCCGGATCACCGTCTTCGTCGCCTCGGGCCTCCGGGCTTGGTTTTGAGGCCCAAACCAAGAAACCGTCCACCTGATGATTTTGTGGGCAAACCACCAAACCCCGCGTGCAAGCTTCGGGCTTCAACCGCTACCTTGCACCGCCCATGTTCACGACTTCAGCCCCCCAGTCTTCAACAGCTCGCACTTGACCCTATCGGCCACCGGGTCCATCGAACCAAGCCTACTTGCCACTCCATCACCGGAGGCCGCCACGGCTAAGGCCTTGCGCTTGTTCTTCACACCGTGCGACACGAGTCAAGCCGCAACTGCACTGCACACTTAGCCAAGCATCACCCACACAACGCGTTGTCAACCACTCATCACTAAGGAGCGACCCTCCACTAGTCTTCGGACACACCTGGTCCTCAAAGTAAAATTCCCCACTGGCACACGTTGGAGGAAGGGGTGCCGCGGAGCACAGGTTTTTTTTACCGACCGTAAGGATCAAACCGCCGCCCAGCGGTAACGGTTTACCGTTGCGGTTTGAGCGGTTACCGATTAAAACCGCTCAAATTCAAATTTTCAAACCAAACTCTCCGTTCAATCGGTTTGAAATGGTTTACCGGACGGTTTGAGCGGTAAACCGCAGCGTTTGAGCAGTTACCGACCTCCGGGTCAAAAAATCGGTAGCGATGAAGAATTTGGTGTGTTTTCAAATTTGAATTAAAAAATTGAAAAATATAAGAAAAATTCTTACAATTATTTCAAGGTGCGTAGAATCTAATGGCGTCAAAAAATTTCAAATATTAGTGCATCTAGTATTTTTTGCGGGCATTAGAAGTTCAACCAGTTCCTTTTTCTTTTTTGGTCCCGCAAAGTATACTAAACGAACGAATATTTGAAAAATTTTGACACCATTAGATTCGTGACAACTTAAACTATTTTTGAGATTTTTTCATTTTTTGAATTCAAATTTGAAATTCCATCTTGTTCGGTATGCTTGATGGTAACCACCATGATAGCAGTCGGTAAAAAAAAACCATGGCGGAGCATCACCGTAGCGCCACCACTTCGTTTTGCACCGGGCGCTCCAAACAAAATAATATTTTTTTACTCATAACCGTTGCTTCTTCCTCCGGCTACCGAGGCCGAGCTCGCACGCATGGGCGCCGCGCCAACCCTAACCCGCCATACGCAGCCGTGGGGGCGCGCCTCCACACCGTGCCGCCACTGGGGCCTCCTCTGGCTGACCACCACCGCTGCCTGGGCCTCCGCTAGCCGTCATGCGGCGGCGCTGCCCCGCCGGGCGCGCGCCGCGCCGCCGGCCGCCGCCCGCCAGCCGCGCCTCGGCGTGGCCTCCGCCCGGCCGCACTACCGCTGCTGTGGCCTCTGCTGACCACTGCCATTGGGGCTGCTTTGATGAGGAGGGAGAGTGGATCTAGCCCATGAGGAGGAGCCGGATTCCGGCGGCGCGTGAACTCGCCGACGAGCGATGCGGCGGCGTGAACCTACCGTCCATCGGCAGCAGGCAGTTCCTCAATCCTATTGCGCACAAGTTCGTGCTCAGCACCAACTCCTACTGCGAGGTCAAGATCGTCGACGGTGCTACGTGAGGCTCTCGGTGTCGTGGGGGACCTGGCGGCGGCGTCGAGCAGGCAGAGCAGCAATGCAGCATCCGACTAGCGAGTCGAGGAAGACAAGTCTGGGGTTGTTCGCTCACTGGCAGCTGGACCCATTTGCTGAGAAAGGATGGAACAGTTGGATGGAGGATAGACGATTAAGATGGAGCAAAAGGAAAAAATTACGTGCAGCAGTCCTGCAAATCTCAGACGGTGCAGGACGCCGGCTGATGGGTGGACACAAAAAAACAGGTACGCCGCTCGGGCTCCTACTCGGCTCCTCCGCCTCTGGCGTCTCGACTCCTCGGCCTGGGATGTGAGCAGCTCGCAAGTCGCAAGTGCCTACCTCTGCCTCGACTCAGCCGCGCCGCCCCTCTCCTCGTTCCCGTTCCCTCACCTCTCGAGAAATTTCTGACGCAAACCCCCGCCGCCGCCGTCGCCGCTGTCATCACCAAAATCTCAGCCCACGCGGCACAACCACCGCCATCTCCGGGAACAGCAGCAGCTGCAACACTCCCGCACCGTATTCTCATGCCATCACGGAACGGTGGCACGTAGGAGCTCCACCGCGAGCTTGCCGGGTTGGGGGAAAACGGTGTGGACTTGGCGGCAAGCGAGAGCCTCACGGACGTGCCCATGAACAGAGGGCTCGACATCGTCGTCCCAACCAGGTCGGAGGAGTTATCCATCCGTACGCACAAGCGGCGCCCTTGACGCGGTGGCGCGGGCCGAGAATGTGTGTCGTGGTGAGGATGTGTTAGCAGCAGGGTAGTGGGGATTGAGAGAGAAGAATTGGAGCAAGGATCGAAGAGCAAGAATGGGGAATCGAGATCAGGATCGGAACAGCACGAAGGCTGGTTGCTTGTTCAGAGGAAGAAGAACATTGTTCTGTTGATACAATAATTCATGCCTCATCTCCTAACACTACCAAGTATATGTAAAGGTAGCCTAGCTATTACATGGGCTGGGCCCTAACAGAATTATGAGCTCCATTCCGGGCCGATGATTCTTGGGTTGGGCTTCTTCTACTGGGCTAGACGCCTTCTTCATCTTCTTGTACTGGTGCACTGCTGACATTCCCCCTTTCTTAAGACTCGGCTTGCCCCCAAGCCGATGTGAAATAGAACTCAACCGGGATCCCAAGAGGCTTGCAAGTACTTGATGGTTGTGATCTTTGTAAAGGACACAGCTAACAGAAGATATCTGCCATTAGCACGCAATCCACTGATGCATTCTTGGAAGTGGATAAGGTGTCCATCACTTTCAGCAGGAACCATTGCAATGTCCAGATAGAATTTTGTGTCACTCTTAGAGAATTTCAGGATACCCTTCAGAGCAGCTAGCAGTACTAAAACCGATGTATCAGTGTTGATATCCTGTTGCTTGGCCAATATTTCAGGAATTGGTGATATATATAGCTTGCCAATCACTTGCAATTGGGTCCAATGAAAACTGGTAGAGAAGAAGTGAAAAAGAACACCAGTCATAGAACACTCAGAACCAACAAGAAGCATGACTGGGCAGAGAGGTTGAGGTGTCTCAGCCTCTGAATAAGCTCAAATAGATAACCATCAGAGTCTTGTGCAAAGGCAATAACAATGCATCTACCCTTGACAGGACCGAGCCCAAATATGCGGCTTATAGGTGTCATAGCAGTAGGAATAGAATGATGGTGATCAACCATCGTATAGCATTTCCACTGACCAAACATACTGCCGGACATACAAGCCTTGCCAAGCACCTTGTGCAGAACTAGTGATATGCCACCAATTAAAGAATTCAAAACATGTAGGGATAGTCTGTCTCCAAACCAACATACTAGTGTAGCAAGTGGCCAAGGAATTTCCCATTGCATCCAACAATACTTGACAAAACATGATTGTAGTGTAGCTAATCTTGCACCATCAGAGCAGGCATGAAAATGTTCACCCAGTTTCTGCCCTGGCACCTTGCCAATTTCCAATTGATGCCATACAAAGGACTGAAATGCCACCATATACATGTAATGCTCAGATTCACCAATGCAAGTATCAAGTGCATATATCATAGTACCTCGAAATGATTGTGTTGCACCCACTAATACCTTCCTGATTAGCCCAGTTACTTGTAATGCATTGTCAAGAATTCCTGAAAACTGAATGCTAAACCTCAAACTGAAAGCACAAATGGAAGTGCACTTGCTCTCAGAACAGCTAAACTTCAGTGACAATTCAGCAACATTACCAAGGAGAGATTCCACCATAGACCAAGTACTGGATAAATTGTCTACTACCACTGTATGACCAGTAAAGGATGGCCAAGGTAGTGGGCGGAGCTGAGCATCATCAGTAAGCAAGGCAATGCTGTCCTTCAGAAAATATGAACATAGCTTGCAAAAACTCTGACTAGCACAATCAGTATGGAAATCAGGAAGTTGTAGACTGAGTAACGACCATGGTGGCTTGGGTGGAAAGCAAACTAGCTCCACATTCAGAATAGATGACCTTGGCTCTAACATTACTAAATTCTGATCAGACACTCTCTCAAGCAATTTGGAAACTCCAGAAATATGGACAGCAGACTGAAACAGAGCAACACTAACTGATAAAGCACGAGTACTGGGGTTGATGTACCTTCGCTTCATGTCTTCAAGTGAGCAGCCATCACGACTGAGACAATTCTTCAAACAGTTGGTGATGGGTGCCTCCTCTGCACTCTGAGTTGCAGCTAGTACTCGGGACCTTGTGGATGTGTTGCTAGTGGTAGAGGCGACACCAGTGAGGATGAGCGCCCTCAGGTTGTCCAGCCTGGGCGGAACAGGATTGGCCCGTCGAGGTCGGCGGGACCATGGCAGGCACAGATGAGCACGCCATGGTGTACACAGAGGATGACGTCGCGAACGGTGAAGCCAGATCGAGCGAAGTGTAGCGCGTCGCAGACATCGAGGTTGAGGCGGATGCAGAGGAGCACGCCACGGTCGTCGAAGCCGAAGTACACGAAGATGAGCTCGCCGCGATCGTGGAGGACGAGGAGAGCGCAGTGGAGCTCGACACGGACGCGAAGCCGTGACGATGTCACCACTGAGACATTTTGTCTAACACTTGGTAGGCACGATGCTGGTGAGGTCGCCCTCATCTGCACCTCGAGCTGCTGCAGCTGCGGAACTTGTCCGCACCGAGGACGACGAGGATGTCGCTGGCGCCGTGATGTTCTCGCTGTTGGAGTCGAGGAAGGTGGTCACACGGATTGTTGTGGCGGTGGCAGCAGATGTCGACGTCTGGAGGAGAGTGGTGTCGACCGGACCGCACTGGAGAAGCTTCTCGTCAGCGTCAACGGAGACGGTGGGAGCGTCGGGGACGGTGGAAGCGGTGTCGCAAACGAGGACGTCATGGAGGTCGACGGATTCAGCGGAGGCGATGTTGTAGTCGGCCGCGTCGAGGTCGGAGGAGGCAGAGTCGAACGCGGAGACAGGCTCATCGGTGGATCCAGTTGGAGGGCTCGAGGACGCGCTCCTCCAGGACATGGACAGGCCGCTCGAACAGCCCACCCCATCCTCGGTGATGATGGGCACCTTGTAGTGCTGCTCGTCGGAGTCGTCGCCTCCGTCAAAGAGGCCACCCCAGTTGTCGGCAATTACGCCCTTGGAGGCAGTGGCGAATCCAGGATTGAGTGGTAGGGGGGCTCTCATTCCTCTTCTTCTTCCTCCCTCCTTCTTCTTCCCCTTTCTCCTTCTTTCTCCTCAAAATTTCCATGGAAAACATGGAGGATTACCATGGGATCCAGGGTGGTAGGGGGGCTGGAGCCCCTCCGACCCACCGCTGGATCCGCCGCTGCTTGGAGGCCTCCTGCGCGTCGTCCTCCTTGGCTTCAGGGGCACCGACGGAGGGGAACTGGCTCGCCGCCTCCAGCCGAGTCGAGTGCCTTTCGAGTCGGCTGGAGAGCTTGTTGAGCTCGTCGAGGATGAGCTTGTAGTCGAGACACATGGCGACAGCAGGTGGATCCAGATGAATTTGTGGAAGGAGAATGGAGAGGAACTCCAGGAATCGATTCGCAGACGAAAATCGCCCGAGGATCGAAGGATACTGATACCAATTGTTAGCAGCAGGGTAGTGGGGATTGAGAGAGAAGAACTGGAGCAAGGATCGAAGAGCAAGAATGGGGAATCGAGATCAGGATCGGAACAACACGAAGGCTGGTTGCTTGTTCAGAGGAAGAAGAACATTGTTCTGTTGATACAATAATTCATGCCTCATCTCCTAAGGGCAACTCCAGCCGATCCCTTAAGTGCACTCCTACCTTATCTATAAGGGTCCAAACGCTAAAAAATAGCTCCAACCGAGGCCTCATCCGGCCCCCGACAGATAAGGCCTCCTCATCCCCGCCCCTCGGACTCTCACTTGTAGGAGCTCCCGCTCCGAGACCTCATCCGACGACGGCGCCAACGGCCGGCCCTTCCGCGCCTCTACGGAGCTTTCCCCACGCCGCGCAGGACGGCTTCCCCATGCGAGGCATGTCAATTTCTCATCTCGGGTGGCGATGCAGTCTACGGAAGGGAGGGGAAAGGTACCAGAGATCTGGCGCGGCCATGGGCGGCAGCGGCAGCCCGCCCCGGCGGCCGGTTCTCGCGCCGCTGTTGCTGCTGCGGTCGGATGGGGCTGGAGCCGCCTGTGCCGCCGCCGCCGCTGCCTGCTGCTCACGGTGTCGCGCCCGATGGGGCACCGCAGCCGCGCCAGATGGGGCGGCGGTGATCCGCCGCAGAGCCCAAGGGGCTGCAGCCACGCTGCGGGGCCTGCAGCCACCTCAGAAGTTGGCGCATCCTTGCGCCATCGCTGCACGAGGATTCGCGATCGCTTGCCTCGCTGCTTTGTTTTTTTTGAAATGCTTGTTTAGACTATCATTGCGTGATTTTTTCCCCTGCTGAACACTATGGAGATTTTCCCCCCTGCTGGCAGTACACAATGCAACTGCAGATATAGAAGATAGAATTGTCCAATTACATTTTGTTTAGTCTACGTAATAGGATTGTGCTGCTATTTAATTCTTCTTATTCATACTGAAATGCAGGAGACAGGAAGCTATATTTGAAATGAACAGACTGTCTCGCTTAGACTTGTCATCCTCGTCAGATGATGATGATGATGAGTCTGAACTCCTCCTTGGCGCACTACATCAAGCCCATACTCAATACCTGGCTATGCATACTCCAAAATGGGGGGCTCTGTACCTGGTCGTCAGTATATTCATCGTGATAGAGAAGCTGGGGATCGGAGGTTGCACAATGATTATTTTTCTGAAGCTCCAACATATGACGCTTCTTTCTTTCGGCGCAGGTGTGTAAAGTTATCTATTTTTCTCACCTTCTACATCCATCAATATGCAAGGCCCAACATATTTCTTATTCTTTTTCTTTAACTCAGGTTTAGAATGTCTCGTCCTCTATTTCTTCGCATAGCACATGCTGTAGAGCAGCATGATAATTACTTTGTGCAACAGAGAGATAGATGTCAAAGGCTTGGGTTATCATGTATGCAGAAAATTTGTGCAGCATACATGATGATAAGTTATGGAGTACCAGCAGATTTTATGGATCAATATTTTCGTATTGCTGAAAGTACTATCATAGAGAGTCTTAGAAGGCTAGTAAAAGCTATTATTGAAGTGTTTGGGGATGAGTACTTGAGAGCCCCAAATGAGCAAGACACAGCTAGATTGCTTGCAAGTGGAGATCGTAGGGGATTTCGTGGACTGCTTGGGAGTCTAGATTGCATGCATTGGCCATGGAGGAACTGCCCCTCATCATGGAAAGGTCAGTATACAGGGCATGTGCATGAGCCTACAATTATTCTTGAAGCTGTTGCTTCTAAAGATCTTTGGATTTGGCATGCTTTCTTTGGATTACCAGGCTCTCTTAATGATATCAATGTGCTCCATCGATCGCATCTGTTTGCTAGGCTAGCGGATGGGGAAGCTCCCAAAGTTGATTTTACCATCAATGGCCATAATTACAACATGGGCTATTACCTTACAGATGGCATCTATCCTCAATGGGCAACATTTGTGAAGACCATACAATCTCCACTAGGCTCTAAGCGAAAATACTTTGCCAAGGCGCAAGAAGCAGTTAGAAAGGATGTTGAACGAGCCTTTGGAGTTTTGCAATCTCGATTTGCCATTGTTCGTGGACCAGCACGTTTCTGGGATAAGGATACACTCAGAGAAATCATGACAGCTTGTGTTATAATGCATAACATGATAATTGAAGATGAGCGAAATGAAGATGAAGATGAAGATGAAGATATTGACATCCACTACGACGGGGTCGGCGAACTTGTAAGAACTACGCCACCTGAACAGCGTAACCGTACCCATGAGTTCCATGATTTCATTCAAGCTCATCGTGGTATTAGAAATAAAGAAACTCATTGCCAACTTCAGGAAGATCTAATCGAGCACCTCTGGCAACATCATGTAGATTTATATTGATTATGTACTACGTATGAACTACTCCTTCCTATGCATGAACTATTTGTCTTCATTTGTGGTCTGTAGATGGACAATTTGTATTATTTTTTTTATGGACGAAACAATTTGTATTATTTATTTTGTGTGCGAAACAATTTGTATTATTTGTGGTATGTATTTGGACTATTTGTGGTATTTTGTGTTTATTATATTGGCTATGCATGAAGTAGATTGTTAGTTACATGATATGAATAAAGAAAGAGATGAATAAGATATAAGGAGGTATATGAGAGTTGGGTTGGAGTTGGAAGCAAAGGAGGAGCCTCAAAACTAGATGAGACGTCCTTATATGGCTAGATAGGGGTTCAAATTTAAGAGCTCGGTTGGAGTTGCCCTAACACTACCAAGTATATGTAAAGGTAGCCTAGCTATTACATGGGCTGGGCCCTAACAGAATTATGAGCTCCATTCCGGCCGACGATTCTTGGGTTGGGCTTTTCTCGGGCTGGCCTTCTTCATCTTCTTGTACTTGGTGCACGCCGACAGATGCCGCGGTGGAGCCGCTGCCACCGTAGGAGTAAGTGCACGCGGCCGGCCCGGCCCGGCTCGCCCGGCGGTAGGACACTAGGACCTTGGGCTAGGGAGCGCCTCGCAGAGATTGGAGCCACAGGTCTCGTTGGCGTAGGTGGCGGACCAGGCCCGGCGCAGAGCATAGTTGCGGAAGGACCTTGGCGCGCGAGTGGATCGGTGTTATGCACCGTCGCCGTCTGGCGTTGTATCGTCCTTCGTCGGCACACTCCGCCCCGGCAGGTCGAACGCGGTCCGGAGCTCCACGTGGGTCGTCGGGCCCTGCATAGCGGCGGTGTCGAGCAGTATTGGGCCGGCGACGGCGAGCTCGGGAAGACAAGTCTGGCCGCCTGGGATTGTTCGCTCACTGGCAGCTGGACCCATTTGCTGGGAATGGACGGAACCGTTGGATGGAGGATACACGATTGAGATGGAGCAAAAGGTACCACAGGCCTTAACGAAGCAAAGGTACTGAATCCGGCTCCGGAGGATACACGATTGAGATGGAGCAAAAGATACCACGGGCCTTAACGAAACAAAGGTACTGAATCCAGCTCCGCTCACGAGTGGGAGGTCGAGAGGTCGAGAAGATGAGATCCGTGGGAATGAAATGGCAGTGGATAGAGGAGAGAGATAGGGATGATTTTTTTATTAGTCAGGACGCCCACCGGTTAAGGTTATATACGCTGGACCTCACGAGACTCCGTAGCAGCTATATGACGTGTCTAGGTGTGCTTTGATTTTTCACAGATCATACGCTGGCCTTGCTCTTAGTACAGCGAGCCTCCTCCGTAAGCCTGGGCAAAATACCTGATACCCATTAATCATACCCGAATTACTCAAACCCGGGTCCGAATTACCCGAACCCGAGGTACCCGATCTCAAATTCAGATAGCGATTTTGATTATCCGAAATTAGTTTGGGTAATTCGGGTAATACACTCCAGCACCCGAACTACCCAATCTACCCGAAGTTTGCCATCCTCTTTGTATTTTATCACGTATTGTTAGTTGAACACTTAAATTATCACTTTATTAGAATAGAATTCTCTGGGTTTGAACAAGTGACTATAATCTGTTATTCTCCACAAATTGTTGGTGAAATTCTACACAAATTGTTGGTGAAATTATGTATTAATTGCTACTAAAATTTGTGTATTTTGTTGTGTTTTTGTAAATTCGGGTAGATCGGTATACCCAACCCGATTATCGCACCAAATTTCGGTAACATTTTTCGAGACTAAGATCGAGTAGCTATTTTTATTACCCGAATTACCCGACCCGAAATAATCAGGTAACCCGAACGCCTAGCCCTACTCCCCCGCCACCGCTCGATGTCTCCGCAGCGAGGGCGCTGCGCGGGCGGCTCCGCGCGGGCGACTCCTATATAGCTACCGGAAGGTAGATAAGAGTTAAAACTTCCAGCCTATTAAAACCCATCTAAGATTGCTAACTATTAATTCTCAACCATCTCTCTTCATAACTATTAAATAAAAAATGTTACAACATTTTTCAAAAATGTTGCAACATTTTCTAAAATGTTGTAACATTTTTTTCAACATTTTATGTTATTTTTCATCAACATTTTGCAAAATGTTGCAACATTTTTGGGACCAATATTTGTTGAGACTGCAGTGGCGGCAGCACCTCCGTCTCGGCTCCAGCTGGCGGGCCGAGGCCGGCCGCAGCGGCGTGACCATGCGGCGGCGGCCGCTGCCATGGCGCCGGCGGAGCGCTCGTCTTGGCGGCGGCTCGTGGCAAGGCCATGGCTTCCATGGCAGCGGCTGACGGCGCACGGCACATGGCAGTAAGACTAGAGTTTGGTAGTGTGATCTAAAGGTTGTTGTGGTTGATTGCACGAATCTCCATGAGAAGTTTCAACCTCCTTCGGAAGATATATAGGATTTCCCGCTCCGCGCGCTCCGTCGCCGCGAACTGTGCAGCCCACCAAAAAGAAAGATCTCCACCGCCCGGCTGGACTGGGCCCTAAACTACGGTTGGCCCAATAGAAAAGCAGCTGTCTTTGGTTGCGCTACAGAATCGTGGCCCAGATAAAAGCAGCTGGCTTTGGTTGCGCTACAAAATTTTTAAAAATGCATCTCGATAAAAAATATGCCACTTAATTAAGATAACTAAGTCAGTATACAGAATTATGATGGCTCAGTTATCTGCACGTAATATATTCATTTAGGATAAAGAAAGACTGCATTTAGCAACAATACGCTACAAGAACAATATAGCGAATGAATCAGCATGTGTTTGTTAAGATGAACACGTCTCATTACAGCGAATGAATCAACACGTCTTTACTAAGATGAACGCGTCTCCAGTTAAATAAACAACCAGTTTCTGCAGCTTTCAAGTTTCAACGCAACAAAGCTGACCTTCAGCCAGTTGACCCACTAGATTTTCTTTGGGATTCCCTAATCCCAGAAGAATAAAATTTCACATCATCACATGACATTATAGGTGAATACAACATATCTCATTCAAAACTACAAACTGGATCAGTTCAAGATTGTGAACTCTCCTTGTAGGCTATATAGATAGGTTCAAGCAAACCATACAAAATCTGCCAAACCAAAATTGCACTGGCTTGGACTACTACTGCTAATAGCATCCACACCACCTGCAGTGGTTACAGGGCACAGGCAGAAGATGGTCCAAAAATGTAATTTCTCGGCAGAGGATAAAAGCTAACACATTGATGATGAACATTGTAGACTCCAACAGACCAAACAGTGTCAGACTCTGAACGAAACAAGATCCATACAATGAGGGAAAAAAGAAGAAACAGAGGCTAGATAACAAAAGTTAGGATTAAGTTGGCTGACAAAAGCAAGACGTGTCCATTAATTCGTTGCATGCTTGACTTTCATGTTTAATAGTAGTAGTTATATCTTGTTGATGTATGCTAGCAAGTGGGTTTCATAGACAATTCCCACTACCAGTACTTTTTGTGCTTTGAATCTGTAAACGCTGTGGTTTATGGCTTCGACAGCGAAAATGGGGCTTGCCGTCTGTTTCAAAAAGTAAAATAGCTATGCTCATCATACAAAAGGGTAAGCCGTCACCAGTTACATTCAACATCTCCCCGTACACGTTAACGTAACCTGATGCTGTTCGCATAGTTAACTAACTAACAATAATGCCATAAATATTTCTAGCCGGCCAGCCAGAATAATACTACAACTTGCATCAACTTCGATGTGATAAAAAGGCCATGACAAGCCCTGCTTCATCGTTTTAAGCAAGCCTAACATGCTGTTAGCATTCATGAAAAATGAGTAGAGCGGAGTAAGTTGGTAGGTGTAGCAAGTGACTGCATCCAAACATGCAAGAATCAAAACTTCTAGTCCTCGTACTGTGGATCTTCTTTCCAGCAGTAGCGATGCCAGATGGAGGCTCTTCTACTCCCTCAGTATCATTGCCGGGCTGCCCCGACAAGTGCGGCGATGTGTCCATTCCTTACCCCTTTGGCATTGGCACTCATTGTGCCGCAACCCATTTTAGTAGCTACTTCAACCTCACCTGCAACAATACCTTACATCCACCATGGCCAACAGTTGGGGACAGTACGGGATATCTTGAAATCAGTGACATCTCGCTCGAAAAAGGTGAGATGCGAGTGTTCAGCCCCATCAGCCACATCTGCTTCACATCAAACACCACATCTACTGAGTTCACTTGGGGCTACACACTGCGGCAGACGCCCTTTCTCCCATCCTCATCGCTCAACCGCTTCACGGTCATTGGATGCAACACCCTGGGGCTGATCGGTGGGTACGAGGCTGCCAATATGTGACTGGGTGCTACTCCTACTGCGAGAGCTTCAACAGCACATCAGACGGCACACCATGCGCAGGCATGGGCTGCTGTGAGGTTTCCATCCCGGCAAATCTTACTGACTATTCTATCAGTTTCGGGATAAACCAAAGCAGGGTATGGGACTTCAACCCGTGCTTCTATGCGATGGTTGTTGAGGTTGGGTCGTACAGCTTCAGGCAGCAGGACCTTGTTGGCCGCCTTGGGTACATCAACACTAGAGCCACAAGAGGTGCCCCAGCCATCGCTGACTGGGCCATCAGGGAAGGCTCCCAGAGGAAGGGAAGAAGCCACCGAGCGACTATGCCTGTGTCAGTGCAAACAGTTACTGCACGGCTGCAAACAATGGTCCAGGGTATCTATGCAAATGCTTCAAGGGATATGAGGGTAATCCTTACATTCGGAATGGATGCCAAGGTAGATTTATTCAAACATTATTACATTAACTTGGTCTTCAATTCCAGGGGCAGTGCTAAGAAAAACTACTGACTTAGCTTCTTAATACTGCTAGTTTTCCTGCAGTCCAATATGATTCATGAACTTTAACACAAAATTATGAACACAGTTTTTTCATTCAAGTTTCACCTTGTGTTAGCTCCGGTGACTTTTCGAAACAAGTCCTCCAATTTTTTTGTTTACAGGTGTGCCAACGATTTGATCTAGTGTTTAGCCCACTACTGTTTATACATATTGTGATGCTTAATTCTGGGGGAAGTTACAATATTAACATTTGAAATGATTAGCTGCTTTTTTTTACTAGGACTCTTATTATGATTTTGTTGACATCAACAGATACAGATGAGTGCGTGCTGCGTAAGCAAGATTCTAAGTACCAAAAAATGTACCCATGCAGCGACAGGGCTGTCTGTCAGAACATACCGGGAAGCTACTCATGCATATGCAAGAAAGGAAAACATGATGGGAAAAATTCTGACTGCCCCTCTGATAACCACAATACAACTCAAATATTTATTGGTAAGCACCCTGTACACACAGTTCAATTCAGTTTAATCAAGGGACGGAGACAAAATCTACCCAGGGTCAAATAGCAAGAACTAGAATATTGGCAGATGCCAAATAAAGATATCTTTCTACATTAAGATTTTAGTGCCAAATAGGCGTTCTCGGTTAAGAATTTGTATAATGACATAATTTTAAGGGCGGGAGCACGGGCTAATTGTTGGGCTTGGAAAGCTAAGTTGCCTTTGAAGATTAAAATTTTCATGTGGTTCCTTAAAAATGGGGTGGTGCTCACTAAAGATAACTTGGTGAAGCGAAGGTGGAAGGGGTGTACGAAGTGTGGCTTTTGTGCGCAGCAAGAAACAGTCCAACACCTCTTCTTCGATTGCCCTATGGCTAGACTTGTGTGGGGTTGCGTTGCAGTTGCTTTTGGAATTAACAAACCCACTAGTGTGCAGCACCTTTTTGGTCCTTGGCTTAGAAGTTTTTCGGAGAAGCAAAGGAACCTTGTTGTGATTGGAGTGGCAGCCCTATGTTGGGCTATCTGGATCAGTAGGAATGATTTGGTTTTTAACAAATCACAGTTTGTATCTATTTTGCAGGTGGTCTTTAGGGGTGTTTTCTGGATCAGAAGTTGGGCTATCCTTTCTAAGGATGATGGGAGAAACAGTTTGAAGGCTGGAGGCCTTCTGTTGGAGTCCGTCGCTCTGGCGTTCTTCTATGGGTCCGGGTGGAATACTCTTAAGCGCATTGTGAACTAGTCGTTGTTGTTTTGTACTGTTTGGGTATTCCCGTGGTTGTCTTCCGTCCTTATTAGGCGTTTTGCTGTTTTGTGGTTGGACCTTTGTTGCGGTCCTTAGGGTCTGGGAGGGTGTTTACTCTTGCAGTTTAAGGGCTGCTCGGTCTTGTAACTTGGCTGTAGATGGTTCTGATCACCGTCGAGGCCGGAACTTTGTTTCCTTAATCTAAAAAAAAGAGGAGCACATCAAATGTATGTTCCTTGTGATTAAGACTCACACATAATAGCAAAAGAAATATAAACTTTAAAGAAAATCATACCGTTTTAAGCTATTTAATTTTATAGAAGAAACTTTTCAATTTCATATTTCGTTACATACATCTGATTGGAGCTGCACATTGGAAGAACTCGAGATTAATCTCTCTCAAAGCTGGGAAGATCTTGTAATAGATATTTACTAGCATCTCTTTTTCTTTTGTCAAACATAATTGTGCAGGCATCTGTGTTGCTGCAATTTCTGTAATTGTGGTGATGGCCTTGGCATGCTTGTTTTCCATCCAATTACTAAGGAAAAGGCACAAGAAGGAGAAAGATGAGTATTTCAGACAAAATGGAGGTCTCAAGTTATATGACGAGATGAGATCAAGGAAGGTTGACACAATTCGTATACTTACAGAAAAAGAGATAAAGAGAGCCACAGACAATTATAATGAAGATGAAGTACTTGGATGTGGTGGCCATGGAATGGTCTATAGAGGAACTTTGGATGACCACACTGAGGTTGCTATAAAGAAGTCCAAAGTAATAAATGATGACTGCAGGGAAGAGTTTGTCAATGAGATAATAATCTTATCTCAAATCAACCACCGGAATATTGTGAAGTTACTAGGTTGTTGCTTGGATGTAGATGTCCCAATGTTGGTTTATGAGTTTGTCTCCAATGGAACGTTATTTGAGTTCTTTCATGGTGCTGACCATAGATCACCAATCCCTTTGGATGTTCGTCTGAAGATTGCTACACAATCAGCAGAAGCTCTAGCTTACATACATTCATCAACGTCTCGCACCATCCTACACGGGGATGTCAAATCGGCCAATATTCTGTTGGATGATGAGCGTAATGCAAAGGTTGCAGATTTTGGAGCATCAGCACTGAAGTCCATGGATGAAAGTGAGTTTATCATGTTTGTCCAAGGAACACTCGGCTACCTCGACCCTGAGAGCTTTATCAGTCATCATCTTACTGACAAAAGTGATGTATACAGTTTTGGGGTTGTCCTTCTGGAGCTGATTACAAGAAAGAGGGCCATGTATGCTGATCAGTTCAATGTAAAGACATCATTGTCATATAACTTTCTCTTGATGTTTCGCCAAGATAAGCATCAAAATATGCTGGACTTCGATATAATAGATGAAACAGTTATGGTGGTGCTTGAGAAGCTGGCAAAACTTGCTGTGCACTGCCTGAGCCCACATGGAGAAGACAGGCCGACGATGAAGGAAGTTGCAGAGCGCCTACAGATATTGAGTAGACTCCACACGCATGCGACTAGTGGCCACAAAACCAACTATTACACACATAACCATGAAGGTTCTTCATCACTTGCTACCCTTTGGACGATATGACAACTAGGACCATGGAGACATCCACACAGATTTGGGCATAGATCTCACAGCATGATACTTCTAAACTACGTTCTTGTATGTAACCAGGGGCCATACATGTTAAGTGTGTTTCGGGTATTGCACTCTAGTGTAAGGTTTGATTGTGTCCTTGTGCAGTTGTGCTATATATATGCCATTAGGTTCTTGCAGTACAACAAATGGCAATGTTATTGATTACTAATTCAAATATAAAGTCCAGTTGTTTGCATATCCCATTGAAGATTTTACAGACACAGTCTAGCTCTAGTGACAAAATGGTCAGAAGGTGTAAATATGTGAAACTGATTTTTGAAGCACAAAACAAAAGTTGGCTTTAACCAGTTGTGCTTTCTGTTATTTGCAATTATTTCACTCTAGAGATGTATTCAGTTATACGCTATAGAAGGAGGTTGTTTGGTTGGGCATGTGGAGAAAATTTACCTGGCTACGCATACACTTTCCGATGCTTGCTGGTTGCATTCTACCTGAACCGGAGTCACAACGCTTGGAGTTGGAACTAACACACCCACAACTAGGCACATCAGATACAGATTGCATCTGATTCACTTCTTGCAAAGCTTGATTTCCTCCGATAAGAGCACACCACTGATCATGATGTGATGTGAGTATGTGACTGAAGCCCTGGAGAAAGACAAGGTTCCTCAAAGTCCATTTTGACATCATGCTATACAACAAAAGTAGGTATGTAAACAGAGCTGGGAATAAAATTCCAGAATAGCACCATTACCTTGTGTAAACAATCACCCTAGGAAGCAGGCTGTCTTTATTTAGTCCAAAATCCAACAAGGACATCAATAAGTCAAAAGAATGAGGATGAGTAGAAGTATAGAACCCATTGAATTAATACAAAGTTTGTCACAATGATTAAAACACCTTTTTAAACGGATAAAAATTTGTGTAGACCATATCAGTATGAATGTTTTGTGATATCTTTATAGACCATTGGACCAGACTCCAGAGTTGGTAGTATTAACCATTTTAGTTCAAAACTTATGAGTTATTTCTAGTTTTAACTTTTTGCGACCAACTAATTCAAACTCTGAGCATAATGCAACTTCAATTTTTGGTCCATAACAAGTGCTGAAAAGAAAATAAAACTTAAGCTTTGAGACATCAAGTTTTCATAGCTTTTCACCTCTCCTGGTTGAGCTGTGGACATAAGGTGCACAAAGTAGTGGTATAGTTAGACAACGAAGGCATGGTACTTCACCACTTGGCAACCAATCCATTCATGTCTGTAGGCAATCTGATCCACAGAATGAAATTCAGATTCTTTGTATGTCAATATAACAGTAACAAGTATGCACAGGATGACATTCATTTCTCTCTTTTTCTTCAAAAGGACAGATGCTCAGTGGAGAGTGGAGACATCTGTCAATCCTTGAGGTGTTCCTGCTGCTGAACATTAAGGTTTCACAACATGGAAGCAGTGTGAAACACAATACTGCTCTGTCCTACTGTCTTGCTGATTCCATCTTACAGCATCAGCTCACCCATTCTCGTGGCAGCATATCAATTCCCATATTCCAAATAGACAAGGCATTAGTCACATACCTACCAGATTCCTCAGCCCCGACAACCATTGGTTTTTCTGCTCAATCTCAGGAGCCAGCTACACATTTCCATGGAGTTTGCATGCCCCAAGAAGAGCACCCTAAGAAGAAGCATCAGCTGAAAAGGGCATCCTCTCTCTAACCTGAATGGCTTCCACAAAACCGCCAACAACGCTTCCCATGCCTCCCGTGTACATACCAGCCAGAGCTGTGCGAACGTACGCTGCAACGTCAAACTTGTGGCAGACAACATATCCATACGCAGCCATTCCCACCACAAGACCCACAGCGCCCCACCATCAAGACTGACACAGGCTGAGAGCACGCTAACAATTGTGGCCTCATAGAGTCGTCATGCCATGTTCTGAATCTGAAGCAAAAATCCCCTGAACACCTCGATAAAGCTGGTGGCGGCCACCCCGGACGCGACGTCGCTTACCACCAGGCCACCATGCGCTCGGAGAAGGTCCCCGCCGCGTAAGGTCCCAGGCGAGGGCAGCGCGTCGAGCAGGGCGTTCGAGGAGGCCAGGTCCCCATCTCGTCGAACACCTTGCGCGCAACGACAACCGGGTGGCCCGTTGTTAGGACCCAGCCTCCTATTGGGTCGCTACTACTGGGCTTGTGCTTGTGTGGGCCTGCGTGCCGTCTTGTAAGTGGGCCTGCGGCTGTTATCTCTGGGTCTGCAAGCCTATCATCTGCTACTACTTATACGGAGAGATAGGGAGAGGAGAGGCATCGAATGATTTGTAAACAGACAGTAATACTATTCGTCTTCCTCCTAGAAGGAACCGGCCGCTGCGCCGTCCTCTCTCTTTCTCCCGATCCTTGCTCTGTGCTTCCTACCCTAGATTCCTTGCTTCTCTTCTACCCCCACTACCCTGCTGCTAACATTTGGTATCAGAGACACCGATCTCGTGCGCGTGTTCGTCGATCTGAACCCTACCCCTTTGTTCCCCATCGATTCAGTTCTCGGGTGGATTGGTGAGCGCGATTCGTCGTGGCCGATTTCCGTCCCCTGAACCTCGATCTGGAACAGCTCATGGAGAATTCCTGGAGTTCCTGCAAAGAGGGCTCGAATTTCAGTAAGGAGAACAACCTTCTGTTGAGTGCGTGCAACCTGTTCGACGAATTGGCGGCGCGTCTCGACGAGTGGAGATCGCCAAATCGTATCCTGGAGGTCGCCATTCATAGGGTTTGTTATCCTATCACTGAATCGGTGCTGCATCAAATGTTTAGTTCGTTTGGAGGAATAGTGGAGCAGATACTCGTGATTGGAGGAACAGATGTGGTGATGGCTTCGCTGGTGTTCGATTCAGTGGAAGCTGCAGCAGATGCGTATGGGGAGTTACACGGCCGCAACATCTACGATGATTGTTGCCAGATGCATATCAAGTGGGGATTGCTGACTCCGGCAGCTCGAGGCCCGGCCAGCGGCATCCACTCGACTGCCGCCGCTGGCCCACGCCTCCTGCGTCCATGGTGGACCTCACGAGCGTGCCATTCTCCGATGCATCGGCCGCGCCAGCGACTCCAACCTCACCCACCGTGGCATCCCCTACTTCCGCATCAGCAGTAGCCGTCACATCCGTCACCCTCGACTCCGGTAGTGCGCAGCAGTACGAGGTTCCACCCGCCGATGCCATGTTCAGCTCCACCACCGTCCCTCCCACCACCATGGCGAATTCCATCGCGCCAGCGTACTTCGCCGCCGCCATGGATCCTGAGGTCGCCCAGCTCCTGCTCGACGAGATCCGCAAGCTGTCCCAGCGCATCGATGAGTGCGGAATGAGGATGGGGAAGCAGCTTGTCTCGACCACCGCGGCGTCCCCTGCAGCCACCGCCTCCACCTCCTCCGATTCGCCGACCTCGACCACCACGTCTCGCCGCCTCGCTGCAAGGTGCTCGCGAGGCGCTCTTCACCAAGACCCCCGCCGAGGACACTATGACGCTCAGCTCCGCCATCACCAGGACGCCCTCTACAACCGCCGCCCACAAGGTGTTCGACACTGGGTCTCACCCATGGCGGGAGCACTCTTGTTCCTGTGAGCACGGCCGCCCACTGCCGACCTCTCCTGCGGCACCGCGGCCGGTTCCTCTCGTGCATCGCCGGCGACGCGCGAGCCCCACCGCGATCCGATTCGCCGCTGCGCATGGCGTCGTCCGCCGCGTCCACCTCGGCGAGCTCCACCGCGCCCGCCTCGGCCTCGATGTGCCCGTCGAGCTCCTCTGCATGCGCCTCGCCTTCGACGACTGCGGCGAGTTCTACCGCGCCCGCCTCAACCTCAATGTCCGCGGCGCGCTCCACCTCGTTCGATTCGGCTTCACCGCCCGTGGCGTCGTCCACCTCGGCTCCATCGACCGCGGCGTGCTCCTCCGTGCCCACCACGGCTTCGTCGACCTCGACGCCGCCGCCTCGGGATTTCGCTTGCTCCCGCCTCGCGCCCGCAAGGCGCATACCTGCAATCGCCACCACCTCGCCTCGTGTGTTCGCGAATGTCTCAGCCGAGACATCGATGTGCTCATGCCTGTGGGCATATTCATGGATGGTTTTACACTGGACGTCAACAAGGATTGCTTACGAGCACTATCAGGGAAGGTACATCTCTACAAATTACACAATTCTCTCAAGTGGTCTTGCTCAGTTGCGTGTTTCTGCATATGGTCATGAGTACCTGATGGTGTTGAAGAGCATAGAACTTTGGCCACCCTCTCTGAAAAATAAGAAAGCATTGCTTACTGTCACCATTAAGTTAGGCATGTCATTCAGTTTTGGTCGAGAAGTTGTGAAGCTAAGACCGCCATGGCCTCCGCCAACACAGTGGGTTATGCCAACTACGAGTGATCAACTCCGGCCAATACCCCTGGCCATCCTTTTGTTATCATTCAGTTGCCTTGCAAACAGAGGATTTCCTAATGTTCATTGGGCTGCCTATTGTCAAGCCTAAATGTTCAAACCTTTCTCCGATGTGGCATATCAATTGTTGCTGGGCATACACTATTTGTCAAGTCCTTAGTTTCGCTTGAGATTCCAGGTGTGAAATTGCAATTGCTGAAATTATGGATCTACAACCTGTACAATTTGAGGTCACCGATGGTATAGTCCAACTAAGAGCAATTCATTGGCCATTTTTCGGGAGTGTGTTGGGCTGCCTCTGTTAATCAGCGCCAATGGTTTGTGCCAATGCGCATCACTGTTCATGCTTTAGGATTCATCAAATGAATTGGCCTCTCTCTTGTGACATCATTTGCAAGTGTTCAGGACAGTGGCTGCAATTCCTTGAAATTGTGGTGACCAAGAGCCGAAAATCATTTGGATATATGCATCTTCGATTTGGGGGATTGTCAAAGGGTCAGTTGCTGAATTTCTGTTCATATCTAGCAAGTTTCTGCTAATTGCCTTAATTGTGGTCTCCATCAAGTACTTGCAAGCCTCCAGTCCAATATTGTGGCCGTCTTTTACTGAATGGAGTCATGGACTAGTGCACTCACTTGCTAATACAGTTCTGGATCAGAGAGCAATGCTGCAATTGGCCTTTCTAGTTCAGCGGCAAGTTTCAGCGGGAGTCAACAAATTTGGGATCCAGGTGGTGGTATATCCTTCGGTGACGGTTGTAAATTTTTGAATTGCGTGATTAACCTGGAGCAGAAGCAATTGAGTTGGTTCTTGATCCAGAGAAGTGTGGAGCTATACAGACATATGTTGACACAGGTGTTGTATCAGTCTTCATCTATCAGATATCAAGTTAATTTGGGTTTTTCCTCAGGCATGTCAGGACGTGATTCTGGTACAATTCTTCCGGCACAATTGATGAACTTCTATGACAAGCTTCTTGTTTCATCACCTTGTGCTGGGAGTTGCCGTCGTGATGAGTGTAGAAGCTTCAGAGATGCCGGTACTGTCATTTTCAAACTCTACTTCTACAATCTCGTGATTCAAGATCCTTGAAGAACCCAATTTCACATGAAGATGAACTGATGATAATCCAAAGCAACATATTATCAAAGAGTCAAGCAGCTTGAGGGCAAGCTGCTCTTTAAGAAGGGGAGAATGTTAGGACCCAGCCTCCTATTGGGTCGCTACTACTGGGCTTGTGCTTGTGTGGGCCTGCGTGCCGTCTTGTAAGTGGGCCAGCGGCTGTTATCTCTGGGTCTGCAAGCCTATCATCTGCTACTACTTATACGGAATAGGGAGAGGAGAGGCATCGAATGATTTGTAAACAGACAGTAATACTATTCGTCTTCCTCTTCGAAGGAACCGGCCGCTGCGCCGTCCTCTCTCTTTCTCCCGATCCTTACTCTGTGCTTCCTACCCTAGATTCCTTGCTTCTCTTCTACCCGCACTATCCTGCTGCTAACACCCGTGCGGCCGTAGGCGCTAACGAGCGAGCAGGCGATGGAGGTGGAGCTGTCAGCCGCGGCGGGGGCGGACTTGATGAGCGCACGCCCACGGGCAAGCATGGCGGAGAAGGTGCGCAGCTTCGGGCGGGTGGGGCAGAGGAGGTGACGGAGGGTACCCGGAGGTGCGCGTGGGCTATGTGCAGTTGCACGGGGGAGGCGGCGGAGCATTTGGGGTCGGGGAGCAGCGCGCCGGAGATGAGGAGGAGCGCGTGCAAGTGTGCAGCTGGAAGAGGCGGCGCTGGATGACGGCGTACGACGAGTACCCCAGAAACCTCGCCGCTGCCGGCCGCCTCTTGACGTCTCCGCCGCCGCGCGAGTGCGCTGCCGCCCAACAGAAAAAAAAAACATTTCTGCGGGCCGAGGTGGAGTGAGCCCGACAAAGAGTCCCTGTGGGCCCACAATGCTAAGTAAGCTTAAACTGGAGCAATGAATGGAATGGGCCCAACCCAGTTGCGAGTCGGCGCACTAAAACAATTACGGCCCATATATGATCACGAACAATGAAATAACCCTCTAGCCTCTGCACACCTGTTTGTTCTTGGAAATTTTCTTTTCCTCGAAGCAAGCAAGCAAGGTCATACCCATTTTCTATTGCATTAAAATTGATACCATTAAGACTTACAAGGTTTTACACCAATTGAGATTACAGGTTCAAATCAGAAACCAAGATAAAGGCCAAAAGTCACCAGATTCAGGCAAACTACAGTTCATTACTGAAGACAGGAAGAGAGGAGATTAACGACAGTTCATTACTAAAAAATACAACATCGAGGACAGCACATACCGAAGGCAAGACATGTTACTGCAACAAAAGACTAGTAGTGATCGACATGAGCTACGTTCCTTAACAAGTCGCTGTTTCTGCAGCAATTTAGCTGGGATGCAGTGCACCGCAGTGCAGTCATGGCAGTTTCATGAAAGGAGCGAGCTCACATGTGCTGCTTGTAGCTGCTGTCATCGGCTCGTCGCCACTGCAGTTGCATTGCAAACTGGTGCCATTTCTCAGTAATTCTAGTATTCACATTGTGCAGACCTCCATACTCAATTGGTCCATCATCCAAGCAAATATCCAACACACTCCCTTGAGTTCTTGACTTCACAGTTGTACAGCCAACATTTGGGCACCGCACATGAATTCAGACCGAAAATGTGATCAATCTCCCAATCAGCACCATGGAAGTGTTGGTTTGTATTCAGTTGTACACATCCTTTGTAAGCAGAGGACAATCATCTATGCCGGTGGGGAACTGCATGAAAATGACAGATAGATTAGTCAAACAAAAACTGCAATTGATTTAATTTAAACCTTGGCTTTACAAGTCCACAGCAGGATAATGATCAATATTAGCTGTCTATATCCTCCAAATTTCTTGCCATATAAACTGTCTCATCAAGCTAACTTCAGTATCGCTCTCACCTAGTTTCTGATTGCAGAGGAATATTTCAAACCACGGTTATTCGACCAGCGTGTGTTGTGTTTTTCAGGCACAGCTCATAGAATGGGCAGTAAACAAGTAGTGCAACTTTGACTACCACATGAGTATGTCTCTTAAAACTAGTGCTGATTGTGCCAGGTTTTTAATAGCGACAGGTAACAGAGGAGCTGACTTTCATAATTTCCATGAAGCTTCTTAACTCAACCATGTAAAGCAACCTAGCACTCAGCTTTTGATTCATGTCCTATATATTGTCTGTTTAACTTAACCTTTGAAGTTTGAACTGTAAAGCAGTATGTAATTCAGGTCAAAGTCTTAGGATCAATGCTGATCTCACCTACACTAATTAAATTCACATTTGTGGAAATCATCTGTACAATAACAGATGTTACACAACGCATCGGCATCAGCCTTCATCGTCTGAAAAGGAATTCTGAGCAACACCTACTTCATTATTACTCAACATCTAGCCCAGCCTAAAATTCATAACCGTATGATGGTAATGAAGCAGTAGAAAGCACTGCCTTAGCTTGATAGTAAGACAGTGCCACAGCAATTAGCAAGTGGTCACCATAATTCTCCAGTCATGAAAGAAGCCTTAATCCTCCTGGTGCTCATCATCTTGCCAGTGATAGTGATGCCCCACCCCTCTTCTGGGCTCTCCATATCGTTGCCTGGGTGCCCTGACAAGTGCGGTGATGTTTCCATCCCTTACCCCTTTGGCATCGGTGCTGGTTGTGCCGCAGCCAGCCTCAGTCCCTTCTTCACCGTGATCTGCAACAACAGCTTCCAGCCACCACGACCTATGGTTAGTGACAATTCAACAACCAGAGAGGTAATCGACATCTCCCTGGAGCGTGGTGAGATGCGCATCTATGGCGAAGTCAGCTACACCTGCTTCACGTCGAACAGAACCATGCCAGAGAACTACACCAGTGGGTTCAGCATGGAGGCCACGCCGTTCCTTCCCTCCACCACTCGCAACCGCTTCACGGTCATCGGCTGCAACACCATGGGTCTCATTGGCGGCTACATGCACAGCAACCCCAACCTATATGTGGCAGGTTGCTACTCCTATTGCCAGAACATCAACAGCACGTCCGATGGAGCCCCATGCATCGGGATGGGCTGCTGCGAGACCATCATCACGCCAAATCTCACAGACTTCGCCGCTCTCTTGGTTATAAACCAGAGTAGTGTGTGGAACTTCAATCCGTGCTTCTATGCTATGCTTGCTGAGATCGGATGGTACAACTTCAGACAGCAGGACCTCATAGGGCGCCTTGGGTTTGTTAGTGAGAGGGCTAAGAGGGGTGTCCCACTGGTCAGCGACTGGGCCATCAGAAATGGCTCCTGCCCCAAGGAGGGAGAGAAGGCACCCAGAGATTATGCATGTGTCAGTTCAAACAGCTATTGTGTAGGTGCAAGCAATGGCCCAGGGTACCTGTGCAACTGCTCTGAAGGATATGAAGGTAATCCTTATCTCCATGATGGCTGTCACGGTAAGTATTTACTTAAATAAACATACTCCAAAGTTTGGAAATCGATTTCAGCAACTGCAGGTGCTACTTTAGCAACAGGCCCAATGCAGAAACTTCAAGATGAGCATAGCTTAAATAGATATTTGTTGCTTGTTCAAATTTTGTTTAGCTTCTTCAGTAACAATGTATCACTGAAATAGTTTACATTGTCTTTATTTTAAATTTCCCTTCAGATATAGATGAGTGCAAGTTGCGCAAGCAGGACCCCAAGTATGAACAACTATATCCATGCAAAGATGGGGTATGTCACAACACACCAGGAGGCTATATCTGCAAATGCACAGTAGGAAAAAAATCTGATGGCACAAATTATGGATGTCGACCAATCCTAACAAAAGCTGAACAAGTGGCTACAGGTAAGGATAATACCTGAGAGTATACACCAAGTCCATATAAGAACATTTCCATGCTTTTGATGTTCTGAATAAAATAAAAGAAATGATGGTGCAGGTCTCAGTGTTTCTGCAGTTATAGTGATGTCTTTGACCTGTTTGCTGGTCATGCAATTACAAAAAAAGAAGCATAGGAGGGAGAAGGATGCATATTTCAAACAAAATGGAGGTCTCAAATTGTATGATGAGATGAGATCCAGGCAAGTTGACACCATCCAAATACTTACTGAGAAAGAGATAAAGAAAGCCACTGAAAACTACAGTAATGATCGTGTTCTTGGATGTGGTGGTCATGGAATGGTCTATAGAGGAACTTTAGATGATGGCAAAGAAGTAGCCATAAAGAAGTCCAAAGTAATAGATGATGACTGCCGAGAAGAATTTGTGAATGAGATAATAATACTGTCACAAATTAATCACAGGAACATTGTCAAGATACTTGGATGCTGCTTGGAGGTAGACGTACCCATGTTGGTATATGAGTTCATTTCCAACGGAACCCTCTTCGAGTTCCTCCATGAAAATGAACAAAGATCACCAGTCCCCTTGGATCTTAGGCTGAAGATTGCTACACAATCAGCAGAAGCTCTCGCTTATATTCATTCATCAACTTCTCGCACAATTCTGCATGGGGATGTCAAATCCCTCAATATACTGTTGGATAAGGAATACAATGCAAAAGTTTCGGATTTTGGAGCATCAGCACTGAAGCCCATGGACAAAAATGATTTCATCATGCTTATCCAAGGGACTCTTGGCTATCTTGATCCTGAAGCTTTTGTCACTCACCATCTAACTGACAAGAGTGATGTATACAGCTTTGGGGTTGTTCTTTTAGAGCTAATTACAAGAAAGAGGGCAATATACATCGATAATCTTAATGAAAAGAAATCACTGTCACATACTTTCATATTGATGTTCCAACAGAATAAGCTGCAGGATATGTTGGACTGTGAAATAATAGATGATGAAGTTATGGTTGTACTTGAGAAGCTAGCTGAGCTTGTTATGCATTGCCTTAGCCCAAGAGGAGATGAGAGGCCAACAATGAAGGAAGTCGCTGAGCGTCTACAAATGCTGAAGAGAATCCAAATGCAGCTAGCAACAAAATTGAACCCTATTAGAGTGCGTTATTCTTATGGAGGACCATCGACAACTGTCACTTCAGGCATGGAAACAGAGAAACTGGTGCTGGACATCAATCTTGCCAGATAACAAATGCAATGTTGATCTTTCTTCTTTAATGTGATTGGTCTAGAATATTGAGCCACTGAGGTTCTATTGTAAGTTCTGACTATGCCGTTGTGCATGCATATAGAGTTATAGACACACTTCTAAATCAATATTTATCTATTGCCAAGTGTAACGCACAATTCTTAAGATAAATTCTGGCATATTCTTATCAGCATCGATTTCATCCGCCTTTTCAATCTAAAACATTTTCCCAGTGATCAAGTTCAACACTGAATACTCATATGTTAGAGAGCTTAAAAATTTCTTTACACATTCATCAAACCAAACATACTCTAGTGTGCCAGCAAGCCAAATATTGAGTGAAGTGGTGAGTCAAGATCAAAATTTGGTTAGGTTGCAACTACACGTGGCCTAAATTCTTTTTTAAGGTAAGCTCTTTTGTTAATGGTCTTCTTGGCCATGGTTAAATACTTGTATAACAAGATAGGGGCAGAGCTGGGCCGGCGACTAGGACCGCCCAATGGGTCAATTGGACTGGCTCATCTAGACCTATATGTTACAGTATCCTATATTGTAGCAAACATTTCCCTATGCGTTCCTCTGCCCCTCTAACAAGACCTTATTCCATTTTATTCATAGAGGGGCTGAACACTATGTTGAGCCTGAATGGGAAGCTGGCAGCCCACTCACTGTGTGATGGCCTACTTTACCACCAAAAAGGGAGCATATACAGGAAAAAACAAAGCTAAGCCAAATAGACGCAGACAAATGCATAAACAAACAAACAAACAAGTTAATGCAAAATTTTGAATTGTACCAATTTTGTGAGCTGTAGCCTTTTAGGATCAACTAGGGTTCCCTAAAACATATTAAAAAAACATACCTTATTCAAATATATATGGATAGATCATATGCAACTATACTAGATACACAGATCACCAGGACCCAACTTCAGGTTATCCTTTCTTTGCACATAGATTTAGTACATGAGTGGAGTGCAGTACCTTAAGAACTTAGCGAAACAGAAGGCAAATAGATGGTGGATATCGTTACACTGCACTAGTTCATTTCAGACTTCAGAAGGATGGGTGCATCGCAGTTAACCCCAAGAAAACATGCCATTTATGCAATAAAAAATATCTAGACATTTCTGTAGGAATGGGCTTACCTTGTGAGCCATTCCTCTAAAAGCTTAGTCCACGCTTTGGTCATCAAGACACCGCGTCCCTCACCGCCATCTGCTCGAAGGAAGTCCGCGTCACGGCCAGCACCCCAGCAAGACGTAGCAGGTTAACCATTGCGTTGCAGGAGGCCTGCAGGTCTGGGCTGGCAATTTCCTCGAACACCATGTGCGCGTCGCCGTAGGCACTGATGATGGGTCAGACGACGAAGCGGCCGGAATCGAGGCCCGCCGCAAGGGACGTCCCCGCGGCGGATGCGCTGGTGCGGGAGGCGGAGGCGGACTTGAGAAGGAAGAGGGAATGGGTGGCTGTTGCGGCGCGTGCCGCGGGCGGAGACGCGGGCGCCGAGTCAGAAGGCTTTGAGAGAAGAGGTTTTTTTAGCTCCGGCAGCTCCTTCTCCCCGGCGTTCATTTTGGCAGGGGTGAGAAAAACAGATTCGTGGTACAGTGCTACTACAGTGCTTGTGTCAAGAGGAGCCGGAGCATCACGAAGCTGCACCAAACGAGCCCTAAAAGTTCTCGGTGAGCTCTGTGTCATTAAAAAATTTGTGTGCACCTCTATGTCATCTACCTAAATTTTTTTTTGACCCACAAGCCATTCTGTCTCATGCCGTCCAGTTTTCACTGTTAAAGTCACCTGACATGTAGGCCCCATCATCTCCTATCTCCACGATGCCCCGCCCAGGGAAGCGGCGGCACAGCCGGGCGAACTTCCCCTTCCTCCTCTTTCCCCCCGCTTCTTCTTCGTCGGCAGAGGAGCGGCGGCACCACGACCCAAAAGCAAAGGAGGCGGGAGATGTGGGCCGGCCGTGGAGGAGACGCAAAGCAGGAGCTCTGCCTCGCCCGCCGTGGGCGCGCGCGGGCGAGCTTTGCCCCCGTCGCCGCGGGCGAGCTCTGCCCCCGCCGCCGCGAGCGCGCGCACGGGCGAGCTCTGTCTCGCCGCTGCGAGCGCGCGCACGGGCGAGCTCCTCGACGTCCTCGTCACTACTCCTCACGTACAGATTGAGGTTGCCCGTCCTCACCTCCTGCGCCTCCGCCTCCGCCTCGGCCAGGTCGTTGCGGTGGTCGCCTCCTCCCCGGCCGCCACCGTCGCTCTCATGCGCGAACACGACTGTGCCTTCGCCATGCGCCCCTACTTCCGCACCGTCGAGATCCTCACCTACGGCTTCCAGGAACTCATCTTCGCGCCCCACAGCGAGCACTAGCACCACGTCCGCCGGCTCTGCTCCGCTCGGTCCCACCGCCACAATAGCATGCGCGAGCAGGAGGTCGCCGCCCTAGTCCGGACCATCGCAGAGCACGCCGCCTCCTCCTCCTCCGCGGGCATGGTGAACGTGAGCAGGGCGCTGTACGCGCTCGCGAACGCCGTGATCTGTCGAGCGGTGTCCGGGACCGGGAGGCTGTCGCGGGAGGAGGAGGAGGAGGAGGAGGAGGAGGAGAGAAGGAGCGAGCTGTTCCGGGAGCTGATTGAGGCGAATACGGCGCTGCTCGGCGGGTTCTGCGTCGGGGACTACTTTTCGTCGCTGGCGTGGGCGGACGACGCCCTGTCCGGTGTCGGTGCGAAACTTCCAACGGTGGGACGAGCTGCTAGAGAATGTGGTCCGGGAGCACGAGGAGCGGCGATGACGACGGCTACGAGGAGGAGGACGACTTCGTGGACGTGCTGCTTGCGCTGCAGGCGGAGATGCAGGACGACAGGTTCGAGCTCACCAGGGACTTGTGGCCGAAGGTAGAAGAAGGTTGGGAAGGGATAGTTTGGACATTTTCACTAACCGAGCCTACATGTTCTTAACGGTGGAAATTGGATGGAACTCTGACAGCATGGGTTGTGGGTCAAAAAAAATTTGTACAGATAGCATAGAAGTGCATCACATAGGTCACTGAGAACTTCTATAATGGCACAGGGGCAAAAGCCTCTTCAGAGAAGCTCCCGCCGTTCCGTGCGAGACGAACCGAACACGGGCCCACCTGTCCGTCACGTCGCGCGAAAAGCAACGCTGCTTTGTTTTTGGGCCCGCGCCCGCTCAATACTGGGCCAGACACACAGTAGTAGATAGATGATAGATGGGCTCGTCGCTTGAAAAGATAAGGCCCGTCGTGTAGCAAACATTTCAAGCTGCTTTTTTGTTTTTTTTTTGAGACAAAACATTTCAAGCTGTTTTTTTTACAACAAGCACATATATTATATAGAAGCAGCAAATATTACATGTAGGCCCTTAAGAAAGGAGCCTATTACATCAAGGTCCTTGAAGGACACAAATCGAGATCCAGATGCACCGCCGGAGTGCAGATTGCCGTCGAACTGCTGCAGTGTCAGAGACGCTTGAGAGCAGTGGTGCGGAGAGGCCTCGCCGTGCGTAGGCTTGTAAAGATCGAGGACGCCGTCCAGAAGTAGCATCGCTGGCGAACCAAGGATGAGGTTGAACATGTCGTCGACGGGTTGAAAATCGTCGTCCTCAGATCGGGGGGTGGCTCATTGCCGGACCGGTGGCGGAGGAACCTGATTGAACTCGATGCCGATTGGATCCTTGCTGCTTGGCTGAGGGCGGAATGGAAGACGGTGAAAGCAACGCAGCGGCGAAGGGCGAAGGTGGAGGAGGGGGCAGCCACTGGTGGTAGATCTCGGAGGTGGAGGCGAGGGGAGAGAAAGGGGCCGAGATCCGGGAGAGAGAGGAGTTGATTTATTGAAATACTACTAACCTGTAGATCGACAGGGGCGACGGCGAGGACACCGAGGATCACCTCGGCGGCGAAGACACCGGCGATGAACCCAGTGAACCAAGGCAGAGGCAAAGCCATGAAGGCTACTTACTACAGAGAGCGAAAAAAGTAGATTTACTAACTATACAACAGGACCGGGGGCCCCTCTTCCGTCCCGCTGCGGCGAGACGAGCTCGCCGGAGACGTGAGGGAGGGGGCCGGGAGGAGACGAGGTGGGATGAGGCTTCTAGGCTAAGCAACCTAAAGTCACAGAGCCAACCTCCAACACTACTTTCATTGATATATTTCAAGCTGGTTAAGCTGACTGCACATGAGACTATGAGGGGTGCTCCCGTTTCCCGTACTCCCGCGATTAAAAACACGTCAAAAAGTGTACACAAAACTTCCAAAAAAATATGAGTTGATACAGGATGTAATGATATCTATATTCATGCAAAGTTTGAGACTGAATAAGAGTTTGTGCAAAGAGAAAAAAAAAGAGAGAAAATCAGCGTTGCTGCTACATTGTATGCAAATTAGTTGAGTAAATCTTTTTTTTAATTTGAAATTAAGGGCAGGAGCACTACCATGTATATCATATAAGAAGAAGCATTGAGTAAATCTAGCTCTCACTTTTTCCTACCAAAGAGTCACATTGTACTTCAAATGTACTTGCATTTTTGCCTTGGATCAAGTATAATTTCCTCGTACAATAGACGCAGAATTATATATATTTGTCAATATGGACAGGAGTACAGGACAGCATTATCGACGACATTCAGTTATTGACTCCAGTTTTCTGCATCCATCTGACTCTTCTTATTGACCGTATCACAGGTGACTTCAAACCAATAGCATATGGACGGCTTGGATCATGGGAACTTGGAAACATTAGATTGGGTGGGTTACAAGATAATCCTTTGGCTGGTCATGACTGCACTAAGATAGCCTTGGCGCGTGTCCATGTTTTTCAGATGCAACTCATAAAATGGACAGGAAGCAAGAAGACATATAGTTCTGACTGCAATGGGAGTAAACCTCAAATATAGTGCTAGCCTTTTAACAACAAAACTATAACATGTAACCAAGAAAAACAGACCCTTTGGCATTTTCAGAGAAATTTCGTGCTACCATACTACAGATGTGTAAATCAATACAGATTCCTACATTTGAGTGTCTCAGTGTTTAAATTTTTAACAGAAAAGCAATATGTAATTCAGGTCAAAGTCTCAGGGCTAGTGTGATCTGACCTACATTAGTTAATTGACGCTCATGGAAATCATCTGAACTTCCTGGGCTATGGATACTTCCTTATAAATCATCATCTAGCCAAGTCTAGAATACATAATCACACAATAGTAACAAGAGAGCAGTGTAGCACTGACTTAAAACAATGCCGTAGCAACTAGCAAGTGGACACTATACCTCTCAAGTCCCAAGCCATGAAAGAAGCCATAATCCTCCTGGTGTTCCTCATCGCACAAGTAAGAGTTACATCCAGTACCTCTTCCAAGCTCGCCATATCGCTTCCAGGATGCCCTGACAAGTGTGGGAACATCTCCATCCCTTATCCCTTTCGCATTGGTGCTGGCTGTGCTGCAATTAGCCTCAATCCCTACTTCGTTGTGACCTGCAATGATACCTTTCAGCTGCCACGGCCTATGATCGGTAACACTTCAACTCCCGGAGAGATCATCGACATCTCCTTGGAGCGTGGCGAGGTGCGCGTTTACAGCCCCGTTACCTACAACTGCTTCTCGTCAAACACCACCATATCCGACAACTACACTGCCAAATTCAGCCTGGAAGGCACGCCATTCATCCCCTCGACCACCCGAAACCACTTCACGGTCATTGGTTGCTTCGCTGTGGGGCTGATTGGAGGCAGCAACCCTGACCCCTATGTGGCTGGATGCTTCTCATACTGCCAAGGCATCGACGACGCATCAGATGGAGCACCGTGCACAGGGATGGGATGCTGTGAGACCGCCATCTCCCCCAACCTCACTTACTTAGCCGTGCTACTTGCGATGAACCAGAGCAGTGTGTGGAGCTTCAACCCATGCTTCTACGCGATGCTTGCCGAGGTCGGCTGGTACAGTTTCAGGAAGCAGGACCTTGTCGGGCACCTTGGGTTCATCCATGAAAGAGCGAATAGAGGTGTCCCTGCCATCAATGACTGGGCCATTAGAAATGGCTCCTGTCCGAAAGAAGGGGCAAAGGCACCTCGAGACTATGCCTGTGTCAGCACAAACAGTTACTGTGTGAGTGCAAGCAATGGGCCAGGGTACCTGTGCAACTGCTCTGAAGGTTATGAGGGTAATCCTTACCTTCACGAAGGCTGCCAAGGTTAGTATTTATTAGAATAAAGTTACTGTAAACTAGGATTCGAAAATCAAGATTCAAGACAGTAATTACAGGAACAAGTTTATTAGCAAATACATGATTGTAGACAGTTTCTTCCTTGCAACAACTCAGGTTTTATTTACCTTTCTTGCTATTAGTTCTACATTTTTGGCATTGGTAATACCTTGAAGTAGCTCAACCTTTGACCTTTTCTTCTTACTATATGTTAATACATTTTTAACTCTTTCAGATATAGATGAGTGCAAACTGCGTAAGCAGGACCCAAAGTATAGAGACTTATATCCATGCAGTAATGGGGTCTGTGGCAACACTCCAGGAGGCTATATATGCAGATGCAGGACAGGAACAAGATCAGATGGCACAAATTATGGATGTCGTCCTGTCCTTACTGAAAAGATCGCGATAGGTAAGGATCATAACTTCATATCATTGTGCTGGCTTCTGTGTTTCTGCAAGAAAACTCTGAGAGTATCCTTTATAACTTCATGCCAATACAAGGTGCCTTTCAAATTGTTTGATGTGTACACTAATTTCTAGAAAAAAATCATTTTGCAGGCCTCTGTGTTTCTGCATTAGTAGTGATGTCTTTAACATGTTGGTTTGTTATGAAATTACAAAGAATAAAGCACAGGAAGGAGAAGGATGAGTATTTCAAACAAAATGGAGGTCTGAGATTATATGACGAGATGAGATCAAGGCAAGTTGATACCATTACTATACTGACCGAAGAAGAGATAAAGAAAGCCACTGATAACTATAATGATGATCGTGTTCTTGGATTCGGTGGTCATGGAATGGTCTATAGAGGAACTCTAGATGACAACAAAGAAGTTGCCATAAAGAAGTCCAAAGTGATAGATGCTGACTGCAGAGAAGAATTTGTAAACGAGATAATAATCTTGTCACAAATTAACCACAGGAACATAGTGAGGTTACTAGGATGCTGCTTGGAGGTAGGTGTCCCGATGTTGGTGTATGAGTTCATTTCCAACGGTACACTCTTTGAGTTCCTTCATGGCAATGATCACAAATCACCAATCCCATTGGACTTACGATTGAAGATTGCTACACAATCAGCAGAAGCTCTTGCCTACATTCATTCATCAACTTCACGCACAGTTCTGCATGGGGATGTCAAATCTTCCAATATACTCCTGGATGATGAATACAGCGCAAAAGTGTCAGATTTTGGAGCATCAGCACTGAAGCCCATGGACAAAAATGATTTCGTTATGCTTATCCAAGGAACTCTTGGCTATCTTGATCTTGAGACTTTTGTCAGTCACCATCTAACTGACAAGAGTGATGTATACAGCTTTGGGGTTGTTCTTTTAGAGCTAATTACAAGAAAGAGGGCCATATACATTGATAATCTCAATGAAAAGAAACCACTATCTCATAATTTCATACTGATGTTCAACCAGAATAAGCTCTGGGATATGGTGGACTGTGAAATAATAGACGACGAAGTTATGATAGTACTTGAGAAACTAGCTGAGCTTGCCATGCATTGCCTGAGCCCAAGAGGAGATGAGAGGCCAACAATGAAGGAAGTTGCAGAGCGCCTACTAATGCTGAGGAGACTCCAGGTGCAGTTAGTAACTAAAACAAAACCTATTAGAGTGTGTTACTCTCATGAAAGGCCATCGAGGCCTGTTGCTTCAGATGAGATAAGGTATGAGAACATGGAGACAACCAAACTAGTGTTTGATGTAGATGCCTGAATATAGTAGATACGTGGTTTTTGGTAGATCACTTTTATTTTGTACCATCAATGTAGGTTTCGATTATGCTATTGTGACTTGTGAGTGCATATGTATATAGCTAGAACAAAATAATCATTTGTGTATTACAAAATGGAGCGTGTAATCCTAAGATAAACTCGATACGATCTTATTACAGCATTTATTTCACCCACAATTTTCATTTAAAAGATATTGTTCAGAAGTGTGGAATTAACTTGGTCACTTGTTAGAAAGATCAACTTTATTTTACACTTCAATTGGAACAGACTTTCTCACTAAACCAGCTGCATACCAAAAGGTTGGATTAATATTGATCATATAAATGCACTATGTGAATATAGTTCAGGTCTCATCAACAAAGTAGTTTCCCTATAGGGTGGCTGCATCAGCTCTGGATACATCTATATGACAGACAAAGACATGTGGGGGTCCTGCATTACAAATGCTGCGGAATAAATTAAATTCTTAATGAGTATGCTATTTGTCTGACAGTTTTGATGTCTCACAGTCTTAATTTTTACAACAAGACCTATATGCACAAGCAGAATTACGTGTTGAAGACGTAGAGGCTAGGTTCTGCAAGAAAACTTGCAGTTGCAGCTCATTAACTGTGCAAGGACTACAAAAGACAGAGATATAATAAGGGAAAATAGAGAACAGACAACAGAAATAATGGACAGAGCATTTTGAACTGAACTAGTATTTGTGTCCTTGTTTACTTGTTTTCAAGAAAAAATATGTTCAACATAATGGATTTAATCAGCATGCCTTATCATATGCAAACAGATCCACCAGCTGTCCAATGTGCAAATTGTCAGGGCTAGTTTCGAGTCATCCACTGTCTGAAAAAAAAAGTAGCGCAAATAAGTACGGACGCCATTAAGAAAACTAGATAAAATAGTACACGCCAAATGTGCAATGGTAATCCTTAAGACCGCAACAGTCCTCACTTTAGGAGAGGAGGGGACGGAGGAGCCTGTGGGCTACAGGCGAACCTGCGCAGAAGAACCGAAGCGGAGGGCGCAAGAGGGAGAGGCGGTTGTACGGGAAGGCCGCTGCGGAGCGGAAGGGTCGGAGAGCGCGCCGAACATTGCGTGTTCGGGGAAGCTCCACCACCGCCGCTAACCGAAGCCTTCTCCCGCCGCCCGCTGATGTTGTGGCCACGACGGCGTGGGTGGAGCCCAGGGAGCGCGGGGCCCATTGCAGCACATCGGGAAGGAAAAGGCTGTTTTCTTCTGGGCCGAGAGAAGGTATCCGCATTTGGGCCGGATACGAATCCGTATACTGGGCTGAGCGAACGAACGATGAGTACGGCCCAGTGAATTTTTGAATCCGCACAAAAGTTTCGGCACCGCGCCTGCTACACCTTCACAGTGTTCCATCTCCATTCAAGCAGCAGCGACCAACACTCTTCTTCGAGTTCTTACTCCACTGGATGATCCATTTTTTACTGCTCTTACTGACAAACGAAGCGCACGATCGTGGACTTGACAAAACTCTCCAGAATTGCTTGAGATATGTGGCACAATATTTTCCTCCACGAGCAGCAGAAGGCATAAAGGTATCAGATAGTCAAGACACGTGACTGTTTGAAAGGTATTAAGATACAAATCCACAGTTGAAAAAAAATGATCCATCAGTGGTGCATAACTTCAAGTTCCTTGCCGTCCACAATCTCTCTCGGCAAGCTGATCCAAAATTGCGTTTTGGGTTCATGTTCAAACCATAACAATTCCTCAAAAAGTAGAAGTCTAGAAGATCCAGCACGCGCTCTTACTTATCAGACATGATCACATAAATAGAGCTCAGAATTGGTGCTGACACTTCTCCAGAATTAACAACCTACAAGGGGCAAGTGATCAAGAATCAGTCAATTTTGTAATTTCAGAGAAACTTCCTGACTGAATAGTGACCACTCAGAATTTTGAATTGTATAACCATTGAACGGGGAATCAATGGAAAATAAATAGAGCCAGATCAAAGACTCCAGTTTACACTGATTTCACCAACTCTAACCAAAACAATTCAGCGTGTGCAGAGGCATTGCATCATAAATAATCTACCACAGTGTAGGATGCAAAAATAACACAACAAAAAATAAGGGAGCACTGGCTTCGGTGAAGTGCTGAAGCAAATAGACATCATACCTCTGTAGCCATGCAGGAAGCATTTATCCTCCGGGTGCTCGTCATCTTCTTCCAGGTGACAGAGGTGTAGGCCGCCTCATCTGAGCATGCTATATCAAAGCCGGGGTGTCCAGACATGTGTGGCAATGTGTCCATCCCTTAATCCTTTGGGATCGGCAAGGGCTGTGCCGCGAGCAGCTGGAATCCTTACTTTGTTCTGAGCTGTAGCGACCTGCATCCAGTTATCAAACCAGAACGATCCCAGGAGGAGGCACCAGGGTGGTGTAAATTGTAATATGTGCATTGGCTTCAGCAGAAGGTACTGTTTCCTTAGAAAAGGGAATATATATTAACATCTGCATCAACCAATGCATATAGCTGTTCATTATTACACGCTTAAACCAAACAAATCCACGGGAATAAGAACATAAATTGCAGGAGGCACTCGTTGAGGATTCCTAAGTCTTTGACACCTAGATCGACTTGTTCCTTGGGCACACACACGCGTTGACACGCCACTAACACACAGAGCTACAAGCGATGTTGATTCTCCGGACCAGAGGAACGCGTGGCGGCGTTGGTTCATCTGGTCGTCGATGACCTCTTGCGGTAGCAGCATCACCGACATGATGTTCAAGGCACTATCAAGGACCGAGTTGACGAGCATCTATCGTGCGCACCATGGCGTTCAGCAGTGAGGTCTGCCATTCTCCCAAGTATATGTCCACCCTCGCTATCACTGAGGAGAAAGCACTGAGATTCAATTTCACATTGGACAAAGGCATGCCGATTGTGTTGGCCCCTTGTGGTCCATGACCTAGCAGAATCACTGACATGATGTAGATCAGAGTTGTTTAGTGTTGGACATCTGAAGCAAGTGTACATGGATATTCAGGAGGGCTGAGCTATAATCTCCTCACTTTCACAGTGGACCCATCTACATCTGATCAACGACCAGCATACTTCTTTTGAGTTCTTTGCTCCTTCCTCTGTATGATCCATTTCTGACAGCTCCCACTAAGCAGTTGAACCCGATCGAATGCGTGATCTTCGACATGATGAAGACACTCCCAAATTCATGGAGATATTGTACTGAATTTGATTGTATCTCTGTTCCTCCAACCAGCAGAACACCTATATGATCCTTTACTGCAGGAAAGACAAAAAAAAGGTCAATTACTCAGAAGTCAGAAGATGTGACTGATACAACTACATCTCTTCCATGAAGCTGATCCACTAAAGCAGTTATCTAATCTAGACTCTGATTGCTGGAGAATCCAGCAGAAGACCCAGTAAGAGTCCATTGCTGTAGACTCCAGAACAAGACCCAGCAGGAGTCCATTATGGCTAGAATGAGACATAAAACGACTGCTTTTTGTCTGGCACACGACAACTCTGCATCCAATGAAACTACAAGGCCAAGTTGCCAAGAAGAAAATCCCTGTTGCAAATCTCAGAGAAAAATCTTAATCGAAAAGCAACCACTCAAATTTTGATGTGCATGTATTACGCCTTTTCAGCTTTTTTTTACCAGAGATAAATCGCAATATGTACAAGTCAGTTGAAAGACTTCATCAGTTTACATATTGGTTTCACCTAAACCAGTAGTCCCGTGCCTATTTTTCTTTCCCAGACTTGGATACACGGCACCCTATGGCAGATTTGGACACCTGTGTCAAGCAGTGGCGAAGCCAGGATCGAACACTAGGGTGGGCTCTTCGGTGCTTCTTCCACCTCCGGCTCCTCCTTCCTTCATTATTTTGCTCAAAATCTGTAGGAGGAGCTCAGGGGGGCTTCACAAAGATTGGCGGTAGCTGGGCCGGAGCCCCGCCCGGTGGTAGATCCGCCACTGGTGTCAAGTTATAAGTGTGGTTTGGCGCGTCCCAAAAAAATCTCCAAAATACACTACCTGCACTCACAAGTGACACCCGAGCCGGACACTGACACCCGCACCAGTGTCCATGTCAATAGCATTGTCCTCTATTCATTTTCTGAAAAGGAATTCTGAGGTGTAACTAGTTCCATCAAAGTTCTTAAAAGATGCCCCGTTTGCCCTCCTCCCCGCGTTTCACACGACACGTGTCGAGCAGCGGCAGCTCGCTGACTCGCGCACACCGCGCGCCCTGCCATTTTTTCAAAAAAGACCTTCCGTTTCAAGAAAATCACGAGCGCAGTCCGCCTCGTCCCTAACCCTACCCTGCGTCCGCCCGCCGCCCACCCCAAATTCTCTTCCCACGCTGCCGCCCCGCAGCCTGTCCCCCACCCTCCCATGGCCTCGCGGATCCGGCCATGGCGCGAACCCCTAGCCTCTCGCTCGCCGCTCTCTCTCTCGCCGTCACCCCATCGCGAACCCTCCTCAACACGCCACCGCTGCTCCCGCAACTCCTCTCCACGTATTCAGCCCCACGCCGCCGCCCCAACCCGAATCACCACCGCGGGCGGCACCGCAGCCCTCCCGCTGCCCCCTCCATGGCCACGCCGAGGCGGATCCAGCCGAGGACGCCGCTCCTGGATGCATCAGCGGCTGTGCGACTTGGGGCTCGCCTGATGCGCCTGCAGGCGGGCATCCTGCCGCCATCACCTGTCGGCTAGCGCAAGATCTAAGGCGTGCGGCAAGTGGATCGGCTCTTCGTGCTGGAGGTCGGCGGTGCTATCCTGGGGGGTGGCGCGGTGATCGTGCTCCAATCTCAACGACCTTGTGCTTTGCTCAAGTGTGAGTCTGGGCGACAAGTACAATGCCAACGTCGGTGATGACCTCTTCGCCCATCTTGATGCATCCGTCGACGATGCAGACATTCAATGCGTCAGGGTGAGATCCAATCCTCTTCTTCCTTTCTCTTCACACTCGAGACCAGAAATCTAAATTTCTTGGTTGAAGTTTTACATAACTTATGTATGCCATGGTAGCTATATACACAAAGATAGACTACTCTATATTTGGGAATTCTCAATGCTAATCTCTGATGTTTATCTGCTAAGGAGAAACATGCCGGATAATTCTTTAATAGCCAGTAATTTGGTTCACACTGCTAAGGCACCTATATTGTGCCATGTTTTTCCCATGAATCATTCTTAGCTTGTGTGAGAGCTGTGTGTGGTTCGAGGACCGTGGATGGTCGCCTCGTGTGATGAGTGATTGACAACGTGGTGGGACGATTCTTGGCTAAGTATTGCAGTGTGCAGTTGCGGCTTGACCGGTGCAGTGCGGTGAAGAACAAGCGTGAAAGGTCGTTGCCGGTGAGGCCTCGGTGTGGAGAAGACAAGTAGGCTTGGTTCGGGGACCCGGTGGCGCGGGGTCAAGTGCGACGCATGGTGGCAAGAACGGCAAGATGAAGTCATGGACGGTTTCTTGGTTGAGCCTCAAAACCAAGGTCGAGCCGGACTACGTGGGAGCCGAGTCATGAGTGGTGATTGGAGGCTACACCGAGTTCGGGGTTTCCGGTGGTTCACCGTAAAACCACCGGGTTCCTTGGTTGATCCACAAAGCCAAGACCAAGAACCAGGTGCGGCCGGTGAGTGCAGCCGTCGGCCGACGTGGTACGGGTCGGCCGGTGAGGAGCACGGTCTGACCGGTGCAGCGACGACGCGATCCGGAATCTTGAAGCGGAGGACACGCAGCGTCGGGATCGCAAGGCTTGCGTCGAGGCTAAGCAAGTTTGCGGTCGGCGGGCATCCGTCCGATGGTGCGAAGACAAAGACTTCAATTTCGCCCTCGAGGCATGTATCCCTAGTTAGCTAGTAAGGGTATTTTAGTCTTCGGTTGCCTCCATATAACCCAAGTGGTGAGAGGATGGCAGCCATCTCTTGGAACCCTAGCTCATTTGGTTTTCCTATTTTCCTTCCTATTTTCTTAGGATTTTCGAGGACTAGCTTGAGAGCTTCATGGTGAGATCTTGTGAGAGGGAAGGATGATCTGGCAAGCTAGACCTTGTATGAACCTCTTTGGTATGTATAGATGATTCGGCGTGGTTCCTCAAGGCTTGGATGTGTCTTTCCGTTTCTCCTTTTGGTGATTTTGAGCCTTTTTCTTGGCGATTTTCTTGGAGCGATTTCGAGGCCTTTCTCTTTGGGATTTGGTGGGGATGTATGCATGAACCCTTCGTGGTTCTTTTCCTTTGATTCCCTTCCAAATCCGTGAGCAAAGGGGCTCGATTTTGGGGTTTTCGTGGCTCTAGGGTTAGAGGCGTTCTTGGTGGGATTCCTTGATTCCTCTTGATTTGACAAGTTTTGGTGGACCAAATCTTGGCTATGGAGTACCCATGAGGTGTTCCTACTATCCCCAAAGTCTTGTGCAAAACCGTGGAGCGAATCGGGAGATCGGGAGTTGGATTTGGAGGAGTTGACTCGGCTGTTCATCCCGAGCTGCCAGGCACGACGTCCGACCGGTGCTCTTGACCGGTCTGACCGGTGCTAGCCCTGGTGGGTTTTTGTCTCGGGAACAGCCTTGTCCGTGGTTTTGTCCCGTGATCCTGCCGCTCGGTTCTTGGAGTGTTTGGAGTTGTTTTGCTAGGATTTGTGAGGGGTTCTTCTTCCTGGTTGTGTTGTGGTGGTTTTGTTCCGGGGCCTAGAGGATTCAGGCTTCTGGGCGTTTCTTCTCTTGTTCTTTGTTCCCGGCTGGCCAGGCTCGTCACCGGTCGACCCACACCGGTCTCGACCGCAGGCGCAAGCCATCGGTCTGGCCAGTCGGCCGGCACAGCAACAAGCCGTGCAAGTTTCATTGTGTGTTTTGGTGAGTTTTGGCTAGGAAGGTTGAGTGTTGGTTCCTAGGACCAAGAGCACTCCGATTGGGCTGCGTGGTCTTGACCAACTTGGGTAGTTGGGTCGAGACGTGAGTTGGAAGTCGTGGTTCGTCTTGTTGGAGTTCTCATCTCCTTCGAGAAGAATTTTATCGGCTCCCATTCACCCTCTCCGGTTCGCCTAATCGGTCCTTCAATTGGTATCGAGCGGTTCGGGTCTTTATTGACTCTTACCAGTCTAAGATCCAAAGATGGCGTACTGTGAACGGGGTTCGGGTCCTCCGCGCCGATGGAAAGAACTACCGAGATGTGGCAAGGCGGATGGCGGCGTTCCTCCGCGGAAGGGTCGAGATCCTTTGGGATGTCACGGTGAACACAGCTTATGTTCATCCGATGAACTTCCTTGCTCCGTGATCGAGGATATGTTGAAGCCAACAACAAGGTCATCGACTACTTGTTTCGTGCTCACCGACGATCGGGTTCAGACAGAGGACTTAGCTTGTAGGATTTGGGAGCTTGAAGGATGCTCATGCCGGGAATGCTCGTGTTCAGCTCGGATGTACGCGACTTATCATCGAGAGAGCACGAACTTCACTCATCTCCTACGAGTCCCGATGCCCTTTTCCAATGATTTACTATTGCTAGAACAACATGAGAGCCAATGTGGACGCCCTCCCATACAATGATCATGATAGAGCCGTGAAGCTCTTGCACTCGTTGGATCGCACTGCATGGGACGGAAGTTTGAGGCTATTGTTGAGTCCGAGAAGTATGACACCTGACGGTGAACGAGCTGCTCAAGCTCAAGTCACCGAGTTGGACCGTGGTATGACAGCCAAGATCGAGAGCCCGATCGATTCTCATAGTCTCGCCTCGTTAGTGGCAAAGGAGCCAAGTCTAATGCTAACGCATCCTCCGTGATGTACTCTTTGTCTTTTGATGTCTTTGCGACGAGGAGTTCGACGTGCTTGGAGAGGACGAGGGACGAGTCGACTGTGCGTTCGAGAGGCCGCACGAGAACCGGTGAACTCAAGGAGGAACTCGAGAGCGTGTTTCAAGTGCGGCAAGACCGACACTTTTTCGCCGAAAGTGTCCGAAGGTGAACAACCACGACAAGCACAAGTCCAAGGACAAAGGAAGAAGATCCAAGAAGAAGGAACATGAACATGGGAGGAAGACACGACCCGAGAAAGATCAAGAGATCGAGCGACATCGACCCGACTCAAGATGTGTCATCAAGCTCGAGTGAAGAAGAAGAAGAAGAGGACAGCAAGAGGAAGCAGAAGAAGAAGAAGGACTTGCAAGTACTTGAACGGCCTTTTGCCGTACTGCAAGCAAGACTTCGAGAGGCGCAACAAGAAGGATGGGCTATGCGGCATGGCACGCAGCTCCCAAAGCAAGAGAAGCTGAAGAACGCCTGGAATCGACTCGACCGAGGATGAGGTATGTGATGAGCCTCTTCTTTACGCAAGGAGAATGAGGAGTTGGTTGACTTGCTTGATAATCGCGATCACATGCTTAGAGAGGCTAAGAAGCTTAGGAAGGAGCTTAGAGCTTTGCTTGAAGATGCTAGGACTAGAGTGGCTGAGCTAGAAACATGTGTTCTTGATGGCAAGCTTGAATTAAGGCTAGCTGTGGTTTCGATGAGATTGATTGTCTTGATTGCTCTGCTTTTCCTAGCTGATTTGATCGCTCTTAGGGAAAAGCATGCCTCAAATGTGAGGAACTAGATGTGCTTAGGGTTGAGTTGGTTGAGCTGCAATCTAGACCCACTTTGCTTGGTGCATGTACTTCTTGCCTGGTTTGCATGAAAAATTGCTGAGCTTCGTTCTCGCGTTGTTTCGCGAGGCTGATTTGAAAGTGCCTATTCCTACCGCTTGCTCTACCGTGAATTACATGCTGTGAAGAATTTGGAACTTGCAAAATGTGTTGATCATTTGCAGGATGAGAACAGTAAGGTGCGTGAGGTGTTGAGTTGGGTGTCCAACATGAGCCTCACCGGGTGTTAATTGGCAGTTGTAAGCGCTTTGATGGTTGGGCTTTGGGATCCGATAAGTTTGGTGAGAGCAAAGGTGTAAGAGAAGGAAATTTGGGAATACTCCGCCACCACAACCAACACCCAAAGACAAGTTTGCACCCAAGCCAAACCAGGTTGCTTAAATCGAGAGAAAACCAAGTGAGAAGCCTAGTGAGAAACCTAGTGAGAAGCCTTGTGAAGAGCCACACCAAACCTAAGCCAAGACCAATTCGTTTCCATTGTGAGTTTTGTGGAAAGGATGGTCATAAGAGAGTTTTGCTTTAAGAAAAAGAAGAGAGGCGAGATTGGCTAAGGAGTGGGCGAACAAGGACATGTGTACCACCCTTCTCATGGTGTGCTCGAGCCTCGTATGCCACTACCTAAGGGAAAGGGTGTTGTGCATATGGTTCCAGATGGAGAGATAGGAGAGCTTCGGTGGAGGCGGGTTTGCTGGCCGAGGACCACCAGCCGGACCGGTCAGTGACCGGTCGAGGCCGATGCTAAGCAGCTAGAGGGTTCACTGTTTGGTCGTGGAGCAGTGGTAGGCGCTTTGAGTCCGGTGGTGTTGAGTTCTTGGGACGTTCTCCACCTCGTGATCAATACGAGTTTGGGAGAGGTCAGCTTTGAGTCTCAGAGGGGCTACGGACCACGGTTTCCCTTTTGTGGTACTCGTACTCCTCCAGTGAGACGGGAGTGGTTTACCCATGGTGGTTCCAGGTTTGATAGGTTAGATGGGATGGATCGCAGTTTGATAGGCGGTAGGATGGATGTTGCTAACCCTACTTTTGAGGAAATGGCCCGGCACTGGTTTGACACCTTTGGTACTAACCCCAGTGTTGAGTCGTTTGCTCGCTCTCGCTCTTGGTTTTGAGTTGCAGGTGGGAGACCCGGAGAACATTTGGTTGATATCGGGGGTGGTTCTCCGGCCTCATACCCCGGTGATGATATGGAGGTACATCACTTTCGGGGACGGTGGACAAGGATGGGTGACTTCTGAAGAAATGATCAAGGTAAGTATTTTGTGATCTTCAAGTGTGGCCTTGGTCAAGCCACTTGGTTCGTTTTGCTCCTTGCCCTATCTCATGTATGTAAGGTGAGCTTTGTATGCTCTTTGACCTTAATGCATGAGTTTAGGGGGAGCCTGTGTGCTTAGTGTGCTCTTTGCTCTATCATGTGTACTAAGGGTGAGCTTTGTATGCTCTTTGGCCCTAATGCATGTGTTTAGACGGAGCTTGTGAGTTTTGTTCTCCTTTGTTTTTTGCCGGTGGTGTCGAGCCCTTTTGCCTCCTCGAGGCCGGTCGTTTGTGAGCTTGTGTGTGGGAGCTTCTTTGTAGCATATGTATAGCTTTCCTTTGTGCATTTCTTGCATTTGGCATAGCATATGTAGCATGATGTATAGGCATCTTTGTATCTTAGGTTGCATGCATTTTGTATCATATGCATTGTTTAGGAAAGGCTTCTCCTATACACATTGTTCACCATGGAATGACATATATGTCTTTGTGAGCTAATTTGGTAAGCTATGGTTAGTTTGGCTTAGCTCTTGATAATCTTGGTTTGTATCCATGGTTGATGGCTATGTTTTTGAAAAATTTCATATATATGCTCTCTTGTGAGTACATGCCTTTACATGATCTTGACATGTTTTAGTGGCTTGGCTATGCTTAATTTGTGGTTGGATAGCTTATTTTGATCATATGGGGCCAAAGGCTCATTTGCCATCATGAATGTTTAGCCCCATGCTTCATCTTGTGGAGGGCATAAGTTCCTTTTGTCGCAAAGACATTTCATGTACCAATGATAAATCTGAAAATGAAATGTAAATTGCTTGAAAAATGTGCTCCCATGTCATATGTGCTAATTTTAAATTTGCTTTGGGTGCTAAATCGTTGCATGATGCCTACCAATGAGAAGTCTCATATAGAAGTAGGCACATGGCTCGGTGGCTTTGACATGACATGAGGTGCTTGTGGGTGTTTATGATGGTCTTATGCTTAGAATGGTTGTCCTAGCATGAAGTTTGTGTGGCTTTGCCATTTTGACATGTTTTGCTCATGTTTAGGACTTTGCTCATGAGAGGGTGATTTTCATAATATTGCTAAATTCTATCTTAGCTTGCCCAATGGTTGTGAAACTTGGTGATCATGAAGTTTATGTCTTCTGAAGCTATAGAGTATCTAACTTGCTCGTTTGGACATGTGTAGCATCCTATGTTGAATTTTGTCTATTTGAGAAGCTCTAGGTTGCATTTTTGCATTTTGGCTTGATTCATGCATTGTCAACAAGGGGAGAAGTTTGAGCATGTTTTGGCCTCTTGAATGCATTTGGAAGGTTTTCGTGGTTTCGAGCTATTTTTGGGCTCTGTTGTGCCTCGACCGGTTGAGGTCACCGATGACCGGTCCCGTCTGGTCCTGTTCACATGTTGCCCACCGGTCTGACGGTCGGGTGGTGTCGACCGTCGACGGCCGGTCGGTGGTTCGCATGCATTTGTCGAGGGAGTTGCATCGGTTCGGGGAGCTTGCATGTGCGGGGAGCTCTTTGTGGTTTTCGAGCTTTGGTTTGATGGTTTGTGCTCTTTGCTTGAGCACGTTTTCGTCTCGGATGTGTCGAGCCGTTGCCCTTGCCTAAGGGGTCCGAGACTTGTCTTCTTCAAGTGATCTTGCTCTTTGCCTTTTCTTTGGCTTTCGATCGCTTGTTGGAGTTTCTTTAGTCGTTTCTTTTCTTTTCCTTTTCTCTTGGTTACCAAAGCGTGTGTGTTGTCAATGCACTCATCAAGGGGAGATTGAGAGCGGTGTGGTTCGAGGACCGGTGGATGGTCGGCTACGGTGTGATGAGTGATTGACAACGTGGTGTGGCGATTCTTGGCTAAGTATTGCGAGTGCGAGGTTGCGGCTTGGTGGTGCAGGTGCGGGTGAAGAACAAGCGTGAAAGGTCGTTGCGGTGAGGCCTCGGTGTGGAGAAGACAAGTAGGCTTGGTTCGAGGGACCCGGTGGCGGTGAGGGTCAAGTGCGGGCCGCATGGTGGCAAACGGCAAGATGAAGTCATGGACGGTTTCTTGGTTGAGCCTCAAAACCAAGGTCGAGCCGGGACTACGTGGGAGCCGAGTCATGAGTGGTGATTGGCGGAGGCTACACCGAAGTTCGCGGGGTTTCCGGTGGTTCACCGTAAAACCACCGGGTTCCTTGGTTGATCCCACAAAGCCAAGACCGAAGAATCAAGACGGAGGTGCGGCTAGCTCCGACCCGGCTCGACCGGTGGGTCGACCGTCGGCCGGGTCCGGCCGATCGGTGAGGAGCACCGGGTCGACCGGTAGGCTTGCGTCGAGGCTAAGCAAGTTTGCGGTCATGGGCATCCGTCCGATGGTGCGAGACAAAGACTTCCAATTTAGCCCTCGAGGCATGTATCCTAGTTAGCTAGTAAGGGTATTTTAGTCTTTCGGTTGCCTCCATATAACCCAAGTGGTGAGAGGATGGCAGCCATCTCTTGGAACCCTAGCTCATTTGGTTTTCCTATTTTTCCTTCCTATTTTCTTAGGATTTTCGTAGGACTAGCTTGAGAGCTTCATGGTGAGATCTTGTGAGAGGGAAGGATGATCGGGCGGCAAGCTAGACCTTGTATGAACCTCTTTGGTATGTATAGATGATTCGGCGTGGTTCCTCAAGGCTTGGATGTGTCTTTCCCGTTTCTCCTTTTGGTGATTTTGAGCCTTTTCTTGGCGATTTTCTTGGAGCGATTTGAGGCCTTTCTCTTTGGGATTTGGTGGGGATGTATGCATGAACCCGTGGTTCTTTTCCTTTGATTCCCTTCCAAATCCGTGAGCAAAGGGGCTCGATTTTGGGGTTTTCGTGGCTCTAGGGTTAGAGGCGTTCTTGGTGGGATTCCTTGATTCCTCTTGATTTGACAAGTTTTGGTGGACCAAATCTTGGCTATGGAGTACCATGAGGTGTTCCTATTATCCCCAAAGTATTGTGCAAAACCGTGGGCGAATCGGAGATCGGGAGTTGGATTTGGAGGAGTTGACTCATGGCGCTGTTCATCCCGAGCTGCCGTGCACGGCCGGCCGGTGCTCTTGACCGGTCTGACCGGTGCTAACTGGTGGGTTTTGTCTCGGGAACAGCCTTGTCCGTGGTTTTGTCCCGTGATCCTTTGTTTGGAGTTGTTTTGCTAGGATTTGTGAGGGGTTCTTCTTCCTCACAGTTGTGTTTCGTGGTGGTTTTTGTTCCGGGGCCTAGAGGATTCACCGAGGCTTCTGGAGCGTTCTTTATCTTGTTCGACCGGCTGGCCAGCTCATACGTCCACCGGTCGGCCGGTATCCACCGGCAAGCCATCGGCGACAAAGCCGTCAGTCGGGTGTTTTGGTGAGTTTTGGCTAGGAAGGTTGAGTGTTGGTTCCTAGGACCGGTAGCACTCCGGTGGGCTGCGTGGTCTTGACCAACTTGGGTAGTTGGGTCGGAGGCGTGAGTTGGTGTTCGTCTTGTTGGAGTTCTCATCTCCTTGAGAAGAATTTTATCGGCTCCCATTCACTCCCCCCCTCTCTGGTTCGCCTAATCGGTCCTTCAGTTATGGTCTTAGCAGTTTGCCTTGTAAAGCTCTGTTTTTCAACATTCTTTATGCAAACAATTTCTCTGGCTCCATGAAAGCTTTGCATTTTGTAGTCCCATCATATTTTTTTAGTTGCGTGTGTTTATTTTTTTAGTGGCCTTTCCTTCTGGTGCTAGAGGTGACTATTAGATGCATTGAAAGGTCAGTTTCTTGAGAGACTTTTGATTAGTACAGAACTTAGTTGTAAAATAAACATGTTAAAACTTGATCACCTACAAGAGCCTGATGATCAGTTTCGGTTGGATTGCATAGCCTAAGTCGAAACATTCCAATGTAGTGTTATGTAATTACCAGTGAAATTGAGAAATTTCGTGTTTATGTCTTGAAAAAATCTCCTATTGTAGTATGCTTTCCTTGCAAACCTAGAGACTTTGATGCATGTACCATTCCACTTAAGAAGTATCATATAATCCTGTTCAGAGCTAATCTTAAGACATTAATGCAGCAATCCAATGGTGTTGCTTTCCTTACTCCATTAGAAATCCAATCTTAAGACATTAATGCAGCAATCCAATGGATTTTAGCACATCGCCATCGTGATTGCTGGAAGAAAAAAAACCAAGGAAGCTAAAGTTAGTGTGCAGTTGTCCAATTCTTTTAATTTTTTCAAGATACTAGGAAAACAAAAATGTAAAATTATTCTGCAGCATTTATATCAGATAAAGGCAGTGTATTTATTTGAGATGGTTGTGGAACCATTAGCCAAGTGGTTGTAAGCAGATTCACAAAATGTTGGTTTGCAGTTTGATAGTCCAAACTCATTGGTCTATGTCTTTATTAGGTCATCATAACTATCCGGTGGGAGTGAGGAGGCTGCAGTGGATGGTGGAGATGATGGACGAGGTGCTGCCGATCTGCGGAAGTTTGTGTGCTGCGGTAGTTATATTTTCCTCTCAAGTCTTTGTTTGTATCACATTTAGTTGTTCGCATATCACGATGCCATCATAGCCCTTTTACTTCGAATTAACCCAAATTCCATTATCGAAACTACTGCAGTTGATGACTTGACGTTTATACGTTTGAAAGGCTACACTTTTTCCTTTCAGATTAATTTCAGTGATTCTCATATGCTCTTTTACTGCATCAAAGCTATTTTCATCTGCTTACGTTTTAGATAGAAAAAGGAAAGGAAAACACCAGCCCACAAAAGTATTAAAATCAGCTTCACTATATTTTGGCATCGAGTTCAATATGATAGTAGGATTTTGATGCACGGTGTTTTTCTATGTGCAGACCGGTGGCAACTTCTTTCGTCAAGACTTAAGGTCACCGAATAGTGATGGTGATGTGGTACCGATGGCAAGTAGGAGGTTGACATCTTTGGGTGGGATGATCAATGGTCACGAGCCTCATGGGCACCGATGGTCATGCTCTGCTGATTTCCTTTTCGCTTTTGAAAGAAATTTGTTTGGTTCATGTTCTCTGTTGCCTGGTTTTCGATATACGGAAAAAGGAGCAATCTAATCCTCCTTTCTGTTGCCTTGGTTTTGAAAGGAAATAGCAATGACTCATTCATAGTCAGATTTGTTCGGAACAGAAATCAATACATTACAATAAACTTTACATTCCACAACTTGCATATGTGGTTTCTTCACACCATTTATATTTGAATGCATGCCGCCACAAACTCTTGGTCGATCCTCGAGCATCCTGCTATGTGGACGTAGAAATGATGTTTCATTATATGCAATCATGTTGATTGAGCTATACTTGATTCTTCTCTCTCTGGTTTATAGTTTGGCTATGACCCAGTAGCGCAACTCCCATTTGAGATTCAGAAATAAAACATGCTCATGGCATATCCTACCTGTATATTATCCATGTACTAAATATGGTTGTATTTTGGTTTATGTTGAGCCTCCTTTGGAAGGAAGAGAATAAATAAATATGGTAGTATTTTGGTTTATCTTCCTCCTTTAAAAGGAAGAAAATAAATATGAGTGTATTTGATTTATTTCAGTATCAACATGTTTGCAAAACACTGTCATTTTGAATGAGTTGTGACTAATTGCATTGTGTTCTTCCTTCGGATATCGATAGGGCGCGCAATGCGCGCCGAATTGTCTAGTATATATAATCTAGCACATCAGAGGATGCAAAATCACACCAGAACAACGGAACATAAGAGACCACTGGCTTAGCTAGGTAGTAAGGAGGAGGCAAAAGACAGTGCCACAATACCTCTGTAGCCATGCAAGAAGCATTGATCATCCTGGTGCTCATCATCTTCTTCCTGGTCAAAGAGGCGTCAGCCACCTCATCTGAGCGTGCTGTATCGAAGCCGGGGTGTCCTGAAAAGTGTGGCAACGTGACCATCCCTTACCCCTTCGGCATCGGCGACCACTGTGCTGCAAGCAACCGGAACCCCTACTTCATTGTGACCTGCAACGACACCTTCCAGCCACCACGACCTATGGTCGGTGACATCAATACATCTGTAGAGGTCATGGGCATCTCCCTGAAGCATGGCTTGATGCGTGTTTACAATGATGTCAGCTGCACCTGCTTCACAGCAAACACCACCATATTAGAGAACTGCACCGCTGGATTCAACCTGAACAAGTACGCCATTCATCCTTCTACCACCCTGAACCACTTCACGGTCATCGGCTGCAACACACTCGGGTTCATTGGTGGCTACATGCACAACAACTCTGAACAGTATGTGGCTGACTGCTACTCTTACTGCCAAGGACTTAACAGCACGTCTGACGATGCACCGTGTGCTTGGTTGGGATGCTGTGAGACCGCCATATCCCCAAATCTCACTGACTTTGCAGCGATATTGCCCACAGAGCAGCGTGTGGAGCTTCAACCCATGCTTCTGCGATGCTTGTCGAGGTTGGGTGGTACAGCTTCAGGAAGCAGGACCTTGTCAGGCACCTTGGATTCATAAAGGAAAGAGCCACAAGAGGTGTTCCTGTGGTGGCTGACTGGGCCATAAGGGATGGCTCATGTCCAAAAGATGGGGCAAAGGCACCTAAAGACTATGCCTGTGTCAGTTCAAACAGCTATTGTGTGAGTGCAAGCAATGGGCCAGGTTACTTGTGCAACTGCTCCCAAGGCTATGAGGGCAATCCTTATCTTCACAACGGCTGCCAAGGTGAAGTATTTATTCAAAGGAACTAGCTTTCAAATTAGGATTAAAAAAAGATTATTACCAGCAGGAACAACCTTAGTGGCTTAGTGGGCATACAACAGCCAGCTTCTACATTCAGAAGTTTCTTTTGTTACCTGTTCAACATTTTTAAGCATTCATAGTGTATTGAAGTAGTTCCCCTTTTGTCATTTTTTTCCTCCATATCTCAATATACCTTACTCCATTTGAAAACTCTTCAGATATAGATGAGTGCAAACTGCGGAAGTTGGATGAAAAATATAAGGATTTATATCCATGTGAAAATGGAGTCTGTCGCAATAAACCAGGAGGTTATACATGCATATGCAGGGTGGGAAAAAAACCATATGGTACGAATTCTGGATGCCGATCTGTGCTTTGGCCAAGTGGAACAAGTGGTAATAGGTAAGTGCGGTAGCATATAATTGGGTCATTATAGAGAAGCTTTCCAGGGAATCAATGTCTTCAATAATCTCAAAAACAATTTCGCAGGTCTCAGTATTTGTGCAGTTGTCTTGATGTCTTTGATATGCATATTTATAATAAAACTACAAAGAAGGAAGCACATGAAGGAGAAGGATGAGTATTTCAAACAAAATGGAGGTCTGAGATTATATGATGAGATGAGATCAAGGCAAGTTGACACTGTTCTCATACTTTCAGAAAAAGAGATAAAAAAGGCCACAGACAACTTTAGTGAAGATCATGTCCTTGGATGTGGTGGCCACAGAATGGTATACAGAGGAACTTTAAAAGATAACAAAGAAGTTGCCATTAAGAAATCCAAAGTAATAGACACTAACTGCAGAGAAGAATTCGTAAATGAGATAATAATCTTGTCACAGATTAACCATAGGAACATAGTGAGGTTACTAGGATGCTGCTTGGAGGTAGATGTCCTGATGTTGGTGTATGAGTTCATTTCCAACGGTACGCTCTTTGAGTCCCTTCATGACAATTATCACAGATCACAAATCCCATTGGACTTAAGGTTGAAGATTGCTACACAATCAGCAGAAGCTCTTGTCTACATTCATTCATCAACTTCACGCACAGTTCTGCACGGGGATGTCAAATCTTCCAATATACTCCTGGATAATGAATACAACGCAAAAGTGTCAGATTTTGGAGCATCAGGACTGAAGCCTATGGACAAAAATGATTTTGTTATGCTTGTCCAAAGAACTCTTGGTTATCTTGATCCTGAGACTTTGGTCTGTCACCATCTAACTGACAAGAGTGATGTATACAGCTTTGGGGTTGTTCTTTTAGAGCTAATTACAAGAAAGAGGGATACATCAATAATATCAATGAAAAGAAATCACTATCTCATACATTCATACTGATGTTCAACCAGAATAAGCTCCAGGATATGCTGGATAGTGAAATAGTAGATGATGAAGTTATGGTAGTGCTTGAGAAACTAGCTGAACTTGTCATGCACTGCCTGAGCACAAAAGGAGATGAGAGGCCAACAACGAAGGAAGTCGCAGAGCGATTACAGATTGTTGGTGTAAATAGAGAAAGGTGTAAGGGCTCATATGTAAAAGAACAAAGAAGATAAGGAAGAGGAATTGGGGGCTAGGTGTGTTGCCAGCCACTAAAGCTTCCCAAAACAACATGGTATACAGAGGTAGGGTTTGACTCACCCCCGGCGGCGCGAAAGAGTGAGCACCCGTGGCGCTGGGGCAGGGCGCGGCGGCCTGTGGCCGGAGGCGGCACTGCTGCAGAGGCCGGCGGCGCGCGGCTTTGTGGCGACCTGCGGGTGGAGGCGGCGCTGCTGCAAAGACCAGCGGCGCGCGGCTCCGCGGCAGCCTGCGGACGGAGGTGCGGGGGACCGGCGGACGGAGGGGCGCGCAGGTTCCGAGCAGCACCAGCGCCAAGAGTGGAGGTCGACGCGTGCGCGGCCTGCTAGGGCGCGTGACGAGCCGGCAGGTGTGGGTGCCGCTGCCCACGAACTGCAGGGCACTCCTGCAACAGCTCCTTGTTGCACTTGCTGTTGAGCTGATTGGGAAGAAAAAAAAGAAAAGAAAGGCCTGTTGTGGTGCTGCCTTGAGGCTGTGCAATAGTGCTTCTGGTTGTGAAGATGAGCCCAGAAGAAGAAATGGAGGCGAAAAGGAAGGCGGAGGAGGCTGCACTGAAGGCAACACAAGGAAGTGGTGATAGTTCACTCGTTACAAAGAGTGAGATGATGAGTGAGATGAGGTGTATGATTGAAGAGCTCATGGGGTTGGGTCTGATTGGTGGCAAAGCAGATGCAGGCCCATCAAAATTGAAGTTGGAGCTTGTGCCAAATGATGTGAAGCTAGAAGGCAGCAAGAATTACCTGAGCTGGTCCAGGAGAGTGCGTGTGATTCTAGGAGGTAAGGGAGTGAAGCACTATTTGGAGGAGACGTGTGTTGAGTCGGTTGATAAGCTCAGTACTGAATGGAGAATTTGGCATGCAACAAACTCTGTGATAATAACATGGTTGCTGGCATCTATGTCTCCCACTGTTAGCAAGAGGGTGGAAGCTATGCGCACTGCATCACAGATATGGAGGACTTTGAGTAACATATACTCTCGGCAGGGGAATGTGATGATGATGAAGGAGATTCAGAGCAAAGCAGATGCAGTGAAACAAGGGGGGAGATCAGTGGAGCAGTATGCTAGTGAGCTTCAATACTTGTGGGAGGAGCTAGATCACTATGCTCCTCTCCAAATGGAGACTCCACGAGATGCTCAGGTTGTCCATAAGTGGGTGGAGGATAGGAGAGTGACTCACTTTCTAAAAAATCTGGACCCCGAGTTTGAGAGTAGGAGAGCTGCCTTCTGCCACCAGGAGAGTCTTCCTACTATGGATGAGGCTGTCGCAGCCATGATTGATGAAGAAAGCAGGCTTCGACTGATGAGTACTAACAATCCTGGGAAATCAGCCTACACCACAATGGCAGAAAGGGAGTGCTTCAATTGTGGAGAGAAGGGGCACTTGAGCTATAATTGTCCTTTTCCTAGAAACTATGGTGGTAGGAGTGGAACTCGTGGAGGTCGTGGTGGAGGTCGTGGTGATCGAGGAGGTGGACGTGTTGGTCGTGGAGGTGGTCGTGCTGGGGGTCGTGGTAGAGGCCGTGGAGGTCCTCTAGCCAATGTTGCTGCCTTAGAGAGTGGTTCTCAAGTCAGTACTACTCCCACAGTGGATGTTCCCTCTTTGGTCTTGACTAGAGAACAAGTTAAGCAGTGGGAAGAATGGCAGAAGATTAAAGCATCTGAGACCTCCAAATCCACTACAGCTGGTTCTGTATTTGCCACCTCCAGTCATTTTGGTAACTTCGCCAACTATGCCCACTTGGGCACAGGTACTCAGGCACAGGCACTTGCATCCACATATAGGCATAACATAGATTGGGTTATAGATTCAGGTGCTTCAAAATATGTTACAGGCATATCTAGTTTATTTAAAGCATACACTCCACATGTCCATTCTGAGACTATTCAAACCGCTGATGGCACCTCCCAACCCATTCATGGTGTAGGGTCTATAGATTGCACTCCATCTCTTTGCATATCATCTGTTTTACATGTCCCATCCTTCCCGGTTAATCTTCTCTCTGTTAGCTCTATTGTTGATCAGTTTAAATGCACTGTTACATTTGATGAAAATTTATGCATTTTTCAGGAGAAAGAGACGGGGAGAGTGATTGGGACTGGACAGAGGCGTAATGGGTTGTGGTACATCAACCAGGGGGAGTCAGCATTGGCAGTAGCTGTGGAGGAACAGAAGAGGGAGATCATCTTGCTTCATTGTCGGTTAGGACATGTGCCTTTTGAAAGCTTGAATAAGTTGTATCCTGATGTATTTAAGGATGTGGATCGAACACAACTTGTGTGTGATGCTTGTGAACTTGGGAAGCATACAAGATCAACATATCCTAGTATTGCTCTTCGGAGTTGTGAACCTTTTATGTTAATACACTCAGATATTTGGGGTCCCTGCTCAATTACATCTTTAAGTGGATACAAGTGGTTTGTCACCTTCATTGACTGTTATACTCGTATGACTTGGGTTTACATGCTTAGGGGTAAACATGAGGTCCTACGGTGTTTTCAGGACTTTCATAAGTTAGTTGCAAATCAGTTCAATGCCAGAATTCGGATTATTAGAACTGATAATGGAAAGGAGTATGTGAACGGGGAATTTGGGGCATATCTTTCAGATCATGGGATTATACATCAAACTACTTGTCCTAATACCCCACCTCAGAATGGTGTAGCTGAGAGGAAGAATAGGCACCTGTTGGAGGTAGCAAGATCAATGATGTTTCAGATGAATGTGCCTAAATACCTTTGGAGTGAAGCAATCCTGACAGCGACATACTTAATTAATCGCATGCCGTCTAGAATTCTCGGCATGAAGTCACCCACTGAGCTGTTGTTGGGACGACAAGAGTTTAAGGTACCCCCTAAGGTATTTGGTTGTGTTTGCTTTGTTAGGGACCATAGACCTTCAGTTGGAAAGTTGGATCCTCGAGCTGTGAAGTGTGTTTTTGTTGGATATTCCTCTACACAAAAGGGGTACAAGTGTTGGGACCCTATTGGAAAGAAATTGTTTGTGAGTATGGATGTGACATTTCGTGAGTTTGAACCATACTACACAAAACCGTGGGATCTTGATCCATTATTGGAGGAATTCTCTTCAGTCACTGAGAGTGACAGTAGAGAGGGGGAGGGTGGTAGTGTGGAAAATGAAGGAGATGCTCAAAGGGGAGTAATTGTTGGTGCTATCCCGTGTCCAGTGAGTGTGGTTGAGACCAAGGAGGTAGTGAACCCGGATAATGTTGAGGGTATGAGAAGTGATGACCATGAGAGTGAAGAGGTGAATGAGAATGAGAATGTGAATGTGATTGAAAATGCAAATGAGGAGGTGATTGTTGGGACAGAGGTTGAGGAAAGAGTTGCTAAGGAGCCCATAGTGTATTGAAGAAAGAGGTTCAAGAGTCAGGGGGAGCAAGTCAGGAGTCAGGGGGAGCAAGTGGGTGCATCACAACCACATGAGCTTGTCTCTCCAGTCCCAAACCTCTCCTCAGATCTCTCTCCATCCCCGACCCAATCTGGGTCAAGTGGTAATGTTCCTCATATCCCTGAACATAAACATGTACAATTACCTCTTGCACAATGTAGAGATACTAGATCCAATTTTGGAAAACCTCCTGTTCGTTATGGCTTTGAGCATTCTAGTACGGATCATGATATAGCCAATTTCCTTTCATATTCTCGCCTCTCACCTACATATAGGGCATTTGTTGCATCTTTACAAACGGTGCCTATTCCAAGAGACTGGAGGTGTGCAAAACATGATCCTAAGTGGAGAGAAGCAATGAAAGAAGAGATGAATGCTCTTCAGAAAAATAAGACATGGGAACTAGCACAACTTCCCAAAGGGAAGAAGGCATTTGGTTGTAAGTGGGTCTTCACTGTGAAGCAGAACCAAAAAGGAGAGATGGATAGATACAAAGCAAGATTGATTGCAAAAGGATATAGTCAGACATATGGGATTGATTATGATGAGACCTTTGTTCCTGTGGCGAAAATGGGAACTGTGAGAACCTTGATCTCTTGTGCAGTCAACTTTGGTTGGCCCCTTCATCAAATGGATGTAAAGAATGCATTTCTTCATAGTGATCTACAGGAAGAGGTTTATATGGAGATCCTACCGGGGTTTGTAAACAGTCAGACTATTGGGAAGGTATGCAGACTGAAGAATTCACTTTATGGACTTAAGCAGTCACCTCGAGCATGGTTTGATAGATTTAGGAGGGTTGTTTGCATCATGGGATACACTCAGTGCAATGGTGATCATACAGTCTTCTATAAGCATAGAGGAACATTTATTACTATTATGGTAGTATATGTGGATGACATAGTGATTACTGGAGATGATGAGGAGGAAATCAAACGGTTGAAGGAAAATTTGGGAAGAATCTTTGAGGTGAAAGATCTAGGGCCTCTTCGATATTTTCTTGGGATTGAGTTTGCAAGGTCACCCAGGGGAATTGTCATTTCTCAGAGGAAATATGTCCTGGATTTATTAGCAGAAACTGGAATGCTTGGATGTCGACCTTGCAGTACCCCTATTTTTTTTCTCGAACACGCAGGAGAGCTGCGTATCAATATATTAAGAAGAAAAAAGGGTGAAAGCACCCCAAGACCAGTACACCGGTTGTTTTGCGGGCATAAGCCAGGCAACAACCCTCCACACACTCACACACTATCTTACACTATGAACAAAAGAACATCCCTCCTGTTAAAAAGACAGGACCCAAGACCTTAGCCTACTCATGGCCGGGCAAGGATGTGAGCCAATCCTTGAGCCTAACTCCCATATGAGCCTCCTCCAAGACAGATGTTAGCAAGCCATTTAAGTCGTGGCGTCGACCATCAAACACACATCCATTCCGATGATTCCAGATCGTCCAAGCTACTAGGATAATAACCGAGTTGAGCCCCTTTTGTTCTCGCCTCAACCTCCTACTTGCCTCGCTCCCACTACCATCAAAAGAGTGGTTATCAGTTTGTGGTGCTAATGCCTCGAAGACCAAACTTTGCAAAATAATGAACCATATCTCGACGGGAGAAAACACAGGAGACCGAAGATGATTTATAGTCTCCTCCTCTTGATCGCAGAGGGCATTTGTCGTGATGAGGTAGATTTCTTCTAGTCAACCGATCCGCTGTCCAACACTGCCATGTGCAACCAGCCACATGAAAAATTTACATTTGCCCTCGGCGCCCAACTCGCGATTCTTTCCCTAGCTCCAAACTGAATGGCTCCTATGAACATGGCCTCATAGGCAGATTTCGATGAGTATTGTCCCGAGGTCGAGAAGCGCCAAATATGGGAGTCCTCCACCTCAGCCGGAGCACTAATCGAGAGGTCAAGTCCCATACTCCAAGATATTCAGCCAATACAACACAGGAGAGCACCCTTATGTCACCAACCCATCTCAAATCGGTCGTGGCATCAAACACGCTTCTTTTCTTTGCTCTCTTGGATAGCCCCAAAGAGATTTGGAACAAGTTTAGCCAAGCTCGTCCATGAACCCAATTGTCACCCAAGAGAGTGTTTCACCATTGCCCACTTCTCGAAATGACAGCCACGTAAAAGAAGGACTTTACGGACCGGTGTACTTGGATAGGGAACATGGCCCATGGCTTATTGGGTTCATCTTCGCAGCCAAGGCCACCTTAATCTCAAAGCCCATCCCATCGTTGCAGATTAGAAATTCCCAACCCCCCTAGTTCGGGTGGTCTGGTTACCTTTGGCCAAGCCACTAAGCAATGTCCCCCTTTTACATCTTTTCTTCCTTTCCAAAGAAATCCCCGTCTAATCTTGTCAATAGCTTTAAAAGCCCAAGGTGGGAGATCCAATGCCATAGCCAAATAGATTACCATAGAAGTTAGCAGATTGAATCAGCACTTTTCTCCCTGCCCGTGTAAGCAAGTCAGCCTTCCAACTTGGTAGCCGAGCTGCTATTTTATCAATTATGGGTTGAATGTGGGCCCTTGTTAATTTATGCAAAGAGAGGGAACGCCCGAGATATTTGCAAGGAAAGTCTTCTACGACAAGGGAGATGTGCCTGAACGATTGCTCTATCCTCTTCCAGACATTGAATGGGTAGCACACTGCTTTTTTGGATATTAGTTTGGAGCCCTGAAGCCTCACCAAAGAGTCTTAAAATGTCCAATGTGATATCCAAATCAGCAGCAGCGGGTTTTAAAAAGATCACCACATCATCCGCATATAATGAAACCCGCTGTTGCAAGGTTCTTCTAGAGAGTGGCTGCAGCAGCTCTTCCTCGGATGCCTTCTTGATCACATATCCTAACACATCCATGGCAAGGATGAACAGCATCGGGGACAGGGGGTCCCCTTGCCGTAGACCTCGTTGATATGATATTCTCTCTCCTGGTGATCCATTGAGAAGCACCTGTGTGGAAGAAGAAGCTAGCAGCCCACTGATTATATCACACCAAATCTGTCCGAAACCCAAGTGTTGCATGACTTCCAGTAGGAAAGGCCACGAAACTGAATCGAAGGCCTTTGTAATGTCCAGCTTAAGCAGCAGTCCAGCCTTCTTTTGCTGGTGTAAGTACCGGGCTGTCTGTTGTACGAGCATGAAATTGTCTTGTATGAATCTGCCCTTTATGAATGCACTCTGACTTGGTGAAACCAGCTGGTCAAGTTTGATTGCTAAACGATTGGCTAAAAGTTTTGTAACCAGCTTGGCAAAGGAATGAACCAAGCTTATTGGCCTGTAGTCTCTGATGCTCAGGGCCTCCTCTTTTTTTGGCAGAAGTGTGATATAGGCAGAATTTAGTAAGTAAAATTGTCCAAACTTTCGACTCCAAATGGCTGACATTGCTGCCATGATGTCAACCTTTATGATAGGCCAACACGCCTTATAAAAATTCCCAGTGAACCCATCTGGCCCTGGGGCCTTGTTAGACGGCAGTGAACAGATAGTCTTCCAGACTTCCTCCTCAGAGAAAGGTGCTTCCAGATCAGACAACTCATGGCGTGGAATGGCCAGTTCCTCCAAGTTCACAGTGACATCCCGATGAGGAGCTTCTCCCAGCAAGCTGCTATAAAATTCCAGAATATTATCTTCCTTTTCCTCATGGCTGGTAAGTATTTGCCCATCATCTGCTACCAGTTTAGAGATGAAGTTCTTTCGCTTTCGGTGTCTGGCATGAAGATGAAACAAGGCAGTATTGCTGTCCCCTTCAGATAGCCAAGTGATGCGAGAGCGACTACGAGCAATTGTACGTTGTAAGGATGAGAGGGCCAAAGAATGTCGTTTCATCATATTAAGCAGCCATCTTTCCTGACCAGACAGTGGTCGTGCATCCTGGGTAATTTCCAACTGATGTAGTACTTCTCTAGCAAGCGCAAGCTGAGAGTTGACATGGCCGACCTTCTTGTGGCTCCAACTTTGAAGACCTTTCACTGTTGCACTAAATTTTTTTGCCAGGGTGTCAAAGGGGCACGCTGACACTGGTACAGAGGCCCAGGCCATTTCGACGGCCTCCTGAAATCCGTCAAGCTTCGTCCAGAATGCTTCGAAGTGAAACCTGGCTTTTCCTGGTTTGATGGCGTTGAGGCTGAGAAGGAGTGGGCAGTGATCCGATCCATCTGAGGCAGCACTTTGCAATAAGTGGTTCGGAAAGCAGTGATCCCAATCTGTGGAACAAAGAACCCTATCCAGCCGAACAAGTGTTGGAGCGTCATGCTGGTTCGACCAGGTAAATTTTCGGCCATGAAGTTGAACATCATGCAGCCCAAGGTCATTGATGAAACGGCGAAATCTGCCCATCATTGCCCGATTTAAATTGCCATTATTCTTGTCTTCATCATTCACAATGAGATTAAAATCACCCATAGCTATCCAAGGTCCTTGGCAGTTACTTCTCACCTCTCTCAATTCTTGCAGAAATAACACTTTGTTATCATCTCCTTGGGGTCCATACACGCAAGTCAGCCACCAAACCATGCCACTGGCATTGTTGAATTTAACCGAGACAGAGTAATTATCCACCCGCACACTAGCTGCAGCACCCAGGTTATGCCTCCATGCCACCAGGATACCCCCACTGGCCCCAACCGCAGGTAGCTCAGCAAATTGGGAAAAATCAGACCCAAGACAGGATAAAAGAGTTCCTCTAGAAATATCAGACATCTTTGTTTCTTGGATACATACAATGTCTGCCCGCAAGGTATTAATCAGAGAACGTACAGAGTCCTGGCGTGCTCTAGAATTAAGCCCCCGCACATTCCAACACAGGATATTAGATGGATTCATGATAACACTGGCTTACGGGACCAACACTCTTTTAACCGAGCAATCAGATATACCCTTCTTTTACCAACTCTTCCCTATCAGGTACCGCCCATCCGAACAGAGTAGCAAGTGCTTGGACATGAGAACTAATCAACGAACAGGAATTGGTGAACAACATACCATACTCTTCCAATGCATCAGGGGTAATGCAGTACCCCTATTGACAAGAACTATCAAATCGGTGCTGAGTCTGGAGATTCTGTTGATAGAGAGACATATCAAAGATTGGTCGGGAAGTTGATATACTTGTGCCATACGAGACCTGATATTTCCTATGCAGTGAGTGTGGCAAGTAGGTATATGCATGATCCAAGGATAGGACATATGGAAGTGGTCCACAGGATTTTGAGGTACCTAAAAGGAACTCTTGGGAGAGGAATATGGTTCAGGAAGAATGGACACTTGGATTTGGAGGGATACTGTGATGCGGACTGGGCAAGTAGCAGGGATGATATGAGATCTACCTCTGGTTACTGTGTGTTTGTGGGAGGCAATCTTGTCTCATGGCGAAGCAAAAAGCAAGCAGTTGTGGCTCGTTCTACCGCAAAGGCTGAATACAGGGCAATGGCATTGGGTCTGTGTGAAATGTTGTGGTTGAAAGGCTTGTTGAAGGAGTTGCGGCTGTTAAGAAATGAAACTATGATGCTTCATTGTGATAACATTGCAGCAATTAATATTGCGAATAATCCTATCCAGTTCGACCGTACTAAGCATGTGGAGATTGATAGATTCTTCTTCAAGGAGAAGCTTGATAGTGGGATTCTCAAATTAGAATATGTGAAATCACGTAGTCAACTAACCGACTGTTTCACAAAGAGTCTAGGACCTAGTGAAAATGAGTTGAGTTGTAACAAGATGGGCATGTTAGATATATTTAGCCCATCTTGAGGGGGAGTGTTGGTGTAAATAGAGAAAGGTGTAAGGGCTCATAAGTAAAAGAACAAAGAAGATAAGAAAGAGGAATTTGGGGCTAGGTGTGTTGCCAGCCACTAGAAGCTTCCCAAAACAACACAGATATTGAGAAGACTCCACATGCAAATAGTCACAAAAACTCATTCTATCCGTGCACAGTATTCCTATGGAGGGCCATCAGTGCCTGTCCCTTCAGACGAGATGGGATATTAGAGCATGGATACAGTCAAACTAGTGTTGGATGTAGATCTGGCAAGATAAATACGTATTACATCAGTCGTTTTAAATTTGCAATGTAGAAAACATCATTGTACTATTAAGCTATCGTTTGTCATGTACTGCAAAGCCGAATGTGCAAACACATATACATATTTTAAAATCTGTTAGTATTAGTTGCATCAACAGTTTTAGTTTATTTAAAACTTCATTTGGATTAGATTACCTTGTTCAAATGTTAAAGAGCTCTGGATTTATGCATTCGAAATAATACTCTTTCTCCAGAGTAAGCATTTCAACATATTGTGTTAAGATAAATTGAGTATATGCAAGCACACAGTTAATGCAGATTTATAGTTTACCCAAATTCATGCTATATTTCTACCTTATGTATTTTTTTCCTTATAGAAGCTGGGTGTTTTATGAAACCTCAGTGAAGAACGTGCACTATGCACTAACCTATTCTGATTTCTGCACAAGCAAATTGGAGTACAAAGACAATGCAAAGAAGTAGTAAATAATATACAGCCGAAAGAACACAAAAAATGGATTATAATTTTGAATTGTAATTAAAGTTTAACAAAATCCAATAAATTATCAGACCTGACTTCAGCTATACACTTTCTGCACTCACAATTTACGGGACATGGGTATGAAGGCCTTTCAGAGCACTAGGTAAAATTCGTGTGAGTTCAAATATATGGTGATTATAATACTTATACTGCCCTAGTTTAATGTCAGGCTATGCAAACAAACACATGAAACGTAGAAACATGTTATTGTATAAAAGCATGCATATAAATTCATTTTGAATTTCCTGCAGGAAGGCATACCTTACAAGCCATTCTTTAATGTTCAGTTGTCAATTTCACAGTCCGTGTAGTGGTTATTGTCACTTCGCAAATGCTCTTCCAGGGCAGATCTTCTTAACAGAACAACATCATGACAACCTATTTATTCACATACAGAAAGGGTGTCGGAATAGAATGATACATCATACATACACCGATAATGTGGTATGAAAATGTTACAGAGCTATATTTGTTAATAATGAATATTATTGAATAGAAAGAGAAATCGGTTGCGTGCACTTATAGAATGCAATAAGAAAACATCGAGTACACAAGAAAAAAAAGAGTAATCATTTATATACCTTCACCATGACAGATTCTCTATAAGCGGAGCTATCAGATATCATATCTATGCACCATTACCAAAATGACAAAAAAGAATTTTTGCAGAGCTAAAACTAAGTAGATTGCACATCCATTGCAATTTTAAATCAATAAACCTAATACCGGCTCAGAAGACTATTGAGAAAGCAAGGTCTTAAAATTATTGCTTCACACAAATAGAATCAATAGCAAAATAAGTACATGCAACAGGTAAAATAAAAGGTAAATATAAGACAGCCATAAATCACCTAATAGAAGACTTTTCAGACTCCTCTTACTTTCAGCTCAGTCCCTTTACTCAAGTTGGCATGCCTTTCGGCACAATCTCATCCTTCATGGCTTCATCCACATGTAAATAGGCACCGCACCAAAACATAGTATGCAGCACATATCATTCCTATGAGAAAGTGGAAAAGCACCAAGTTAATGAAGATTTCAGAAAAAAAAATCATGTTACATTTCTGTGTTATGTAGAACAAGGTGACAGGATCAGCTCTGGATGCATGCATATACAAGCTACAAAAGGAAATGGAGCCTTGGGTTACGAATGCAACAAAGTATGTAAGTTATTGTTTAACTAGGCACTGCACCAGAAATGGAGCTTTGGCTAGAAGGTTTAATCATTTGGTGTGTCACGGACTCATAGTTGTTTCCAAAACAAGACCCATGGGCGTGCAGCATTATTTCTTGAAGATTTTGCCTAGAGAGGCTGGGTGGCTGGTGGCACAAGGAAAAGTTGCTTGGTCACGAACCTTGTAAGGGAGTACGGGGGGAAGAAGTGCTAGAAGCAAAATAGCCCAAGGAAATGAACACAGACATAAAAGATGAGAGCATGTTGAATCGAATTGAAATCTGTACCTTCGTTTTCAAGAAAAAATGGGGTTCGTAAATATCCCTGTTTTTCAATACAAATTATGCTAAACTAGAATCGGTTAGGATTCATACCTTGTTAAACATACAGATCCAGCAACCATGTAAAATTATCGTCATGAGTTGAGGGCCTAGTTTCGAGCCATCCATTCCCTGAACATAAAAGTTACATCAAATAAGTACGCAGACATTTCAGCGAGCTTGATACGACTGTGCAAGGCAAAGTGTGTGTGCTCACTTCACCTGAGAGGTTGAAGGTGATGGAGCAGCTACTGCGGCGCGCGCTCGCAGCTTGCTAGTATTTCGGGGAAGAGCCGAAGCGGGAGGAAAACGGGAGCAGCAGAGGCGGCGGAGGCGCGCGTGGGAAAGGCAAGCGCAGAGGAGGCTCGCAGCTTGCTAGTATTTCGGGGAAGCGGCCGACACCTCCTCCGTCCGGGCGGGGCCGCGGCAAAGTGTGGGCGGGAATTTTTTTTTTATATTTTTTTTCTCTACAACAACAACAACAAAGCCTTTTGTCCCAAGTAAGTTGGGGTATGCTAGAGATGAAACCCAAAGGAAACCATGATTTAGCAAAACTATACATTTGCCGCCGCACTCTGCAGGGTGCTACCGTCAGGCGGCACGGCGGGCAGGGGCCGGCCCACGGCCGGCGTGGCCCGTCAGGGTCCGACGGACGCTGCAGTACCCACCGAGGGACATACCGCCCGTGGCTACGGGCAGGTCCTAGCACCGAGAGCACGGGCGGCAGCAGTGGTACTGCAGTGCACTGCGCGCTAGAATCCGCCTATATAAGTCCGAAATTCAGTGAAAATGTCATAATAATCGAAAAAAGAGAGGGGAGAGGAGAAGGGTGAGGAGGAGGTGGCGAAGGTGCTCGCCGGTTTTTCGTCTCGTTAGAGGTAAATACTCGTACTTAATATTTTGAACTGTGATAATTTATATTTTGGAGTCTTGTTTTAGTGTAGATCCGCTTAGTAAAATATAGTTTTAGTGTAGATCCGCTTAGTAAAAATATAGTTTTAGTGTAGACCTGTATAGTAAAATTATAGTTTTAGTGTGGATCGATTAGTAAAATTATAGTTTTAGTGTAGCTCTGAGTAGATATATTTTGTAGTTACAAATCCACTTGTTATCTTTGTCGGACATGTCGAATCGATTCTTGTCAAGTTGTATTTCGGTAATGGCCAGATTAGATATGGTGAACATGAAGTTGACTTGTCAGAATTTAATTCGGTTGACCATGTGATTAGAAGAGTAGCCGAAAGAACTTGGGGATCCATTACTAACTTTTTTTATAGGGCATTCCATGTAGATGCAGAGCAACATGACTTGTCCATTATGGCTCTAATCAACAGGAGTGAGGCAGTATATTGGGAGCTTATGCCACTTCAAGGCACTAAACATTGGAGGAGTTATATCAAAACAGCATGTCAAATTGGTTTGCCTGTGATGTTGTTTATCCAAGTTGTTCATAAGGCTGTGTCTAGTAGTCAAGTGCATGAGGAGAGTAGTGCTGCTCACCAAGGTGAGGCTGAACTACAAGTAGGAGATGGTCCTGTAACTGAGCCAGAAGAAGGAGATGGTGCTGCCACTGAGGCAGAAGAAGTAGATAGTGACACACCCTTTGAAGCTCGTGGTGAAATTGACGAAGGAGAAGTTAATAAAGAAGTACTAAGACAGTACGAAATGGAGGCCGATGAGGATGAACGTGGGTTGTAAGAGGACTCCTCAGATGATGAGGATGACCTGCTAGTACTTGTTTGTGCTACCGTGTTGTAATATTTGAAATACTTATGCATGTTATCGTCTTGTAATATTCGAACCATTTAATTTGGCAAGGTCTTGTAATATTTGAACTTATGCATGTTATCGTGTTGTAATAATTGAACTACCTTTTTATTTGTTTGTTGTTTTTTGTTGCCTACAAATTTATTATCGTATCCTGATATGTATTGTTCTCAAATTTCGAATGAAACATGTAATAAATTATCATATTTCTCATCTTTTTTGTAGGTTTGTAATGGCTTCCTCGGGTCCTGAGTTGAACTTGGAGTTGCTCACATGTAATAAATTATGATTTCATTTCATCATTCTCTAGAGTCGGGTTGCATCTTTAAGAACTTGATTTCAGATGCATTTCAGATGCAAACAGTAAAACTCGTACTTGGGTGTGTTTCCTGTGAGTCACTGCAGCAAATAGTGAACACATAGGGTGTGTTTTCGTGAGTCATGCACCAAACAAAGTGAACCTAGTACTAGGGTGTGTTTCCTTGAGTCACCGCCGTTTTTTCTTGCCCCGGATCGAATGGCCCACCGTCCAGTCTGCTTCATTGCCTACATATATGTGAGCACTCTTCTAAAGATCACTTCACAGACAACAAGCACCAATGAGTTCTGGGTGGGGATGATGATGGCTCCTCGGTCGACTATGGAGCCAAAGAAGATCGAGTTCAACAACATTTTCAGGTCTTAGATAATAGAGATTTCAAATCCATGCATGATGTTAGAAAGTACGCACCAAATCAAGCGGTGAATCGGCCAAAGTGTGCACACGGTGAGTTCTGTGTCATGCAGGTTTACCAGGGATGGAACAACTCTGGTCGACGCTTCTGGCATTGCTCACGAGCATGGGTAAGCAAAACTCCTTGACCTTTGTCCTTCATCATTTTATGATTTACTAATGTAATCACGGTTTCGCAGATTCGACCAACCGGATAGCTGCGGTTTCGTGCAATGGGTGGATCTGACTATTGACCCGTATTAACAATACATCAACTACCTCGAGGATGTTGTCATCTTCAACTTGAGGCAAGAGCTCGGTCATTGGCTTCTCCAGATCCGACATCTACCAACGACGACGACGGACCGGTGACCGAACCAATGGTGGTGAAGACGAACACCGACTGTGAGGACGAGTTCTGCTGCTGTCCGTGCCACGAGAAGAAGGACAACACTCCACCAGCAACTCCACCCCCGCCACCGTCTGATCCAACTCCACCCCCGTCGGGGTACGGGTACTACATGCCCTCCCAGCACTCCGGCGGGTCTATGATGTCCGGGTTCTCCGGGTACTACTCGTACAACTAGACTACAAATGTTGTAATCGTTTATCTAAATTCCCTAAGGCGCGTTAGGACTAGCAGCGGCACAAAGTTAGGGTATTTGTGTCGTACGTGTCATTGCTTGTTTCTGTAATTCGTCGTTAAGTATCAATGGTTCGTCGTTAAGTATCAATGCTTCAAAAAAAAAATTTACCAAAATAATAAAAAACTACCGCCGTAGGGCACGGTGGTAGGTCCATACGTACCGCCGTGACCTCACGGCAAGGCCACCACGCCGCCGGCGGTATGCCCATACCGGCTCGCGGCAATATGCCCTAGTGTGGCTAATGCGGTAAGTGCACCCGGTGGGCCACCCCTGCCGCTGCCGCCACGCGTAGACTACCACCGTGGATACGGCGGCAGATGTATAATTTTGCTAAATTTCTGACGGACCATTTATTTTTGCAAAATAGAGAAAAAAATATATATATAAAAAATTCTGTGGGCGGCGTCGTGTGGTGTGGGCGCGAACTGAGCGGCCCATCAGAGAAGCACTGCGGCCCGCCACTGGTTCTCTATTTTTATGCGGCCCATTACCGTGGACCGAGCCGGCGGATCAGCCCAAAAGAAGCAGAATCCCTTTTCCTTCTTGTGCGTTCAGCTGAAACAAGTCAAACAAACGAGCAGCTGAGATCATCTCCTCGACACCAACAACACGCAGTGCTGCTGACATTTCGTATTCAATCTGGTAGACTGGTACGTCCATGACGCACGCAGCTGCTAGACAATGCATTGAGCCTTCCTCGGTAGCACCCTTACAGAATAGCTTGTGTTGATTTAGCCTGGGTGCTTGTCATTGCAGTTGCTGCAGCAGTAGCAGTGTTTCTTGTCATGGCTATAGCCTCTGTAATTCTACCTTCGATTCAGCAAGCTCCAGAGCGAGGTACGCGTTGCTTCAGGTCCCCGAACAAAGACATGCACAGAGCTGCAGAACGAAACTCTCACAAGCAACCATGGGAACATGGAAGCCTTTCGCAATCGCGCTTATGCAGAGGCACCCCTTTTCTTTTACGCCAGTGAGAACTGCATGAGAACACAAGATCAATAAGTCAGATCATCCATGAAAACAAACATACATATGCCACGGTTCAAGTCTAAACACATATACTTGTCCGAAGTTGAAAGGATAAGCTAAACACGATTATCCTTGGACTTTGCTGCCGCCTAATCCGCCTCAGTTTCCAAGCAAATCCTTTGTTGCATTATTTCATCCAGCTTGAGAAGACTACTAGACTAGGCATGCCTTCACATTTTATCAGATGCAAAGACATGCAGCAAGAATTGTCTGACATGAATGAGGTTCAAAACTGGAGTCAACTTTCCCAGATTTAATAAACCTACAACAAATCAGTAAGCGTGGACTTCTGCAATTTCAGGGAAGTGAGGATTTGAACAGCAAAGCATTGTACAGCTAAGTTCAGTCAAAGTCTTTAGCTTAATGCTAACCTTAGCATACATTAGGTAATCACCAATCGTCGGAACTTACAACAGATAGATGAGCAGCATGCATCTGATAGGGAAATCTGAGTATGCATAATCTTTACATAACCTAAGGATGACCTAGTCTAATGCATAATCACATCATAACCTACAACAGCTTCCATATAACCTAGGATATTGCCCCGCTAGTATGCAGAATCACATCACACTGGCTTAGCTAGGTAGTTAGAAAGACTGCCTTAGCAAGTGGCTACCATACCTTTAGCCATGGAAGAAGCATTAGTCCTCCTGATGCTCATTGCCTTCTCAGTGATAGCATCAGCCACCTCTTCTGGGCTTACAATTGCCAGGGTGCCCTGACAAGTGCGGTAACGTGTCCATCCCTTACCCCTTTGGCATCGGTGATGGCTGTGCTGCAACCAGCATCAGCCCCTCCTTCACTCTGATCTGCAATAACAGCTTCCAGCCACCAAGACCAATGTTTAGTAACACTTCCGGACCTGTAGAGGTCATTGACATCTCCCTGGAGCATGGTGAGGTGCGTGTTTATGGCAATGTCAGCTACTACTGCTTCACGTCAAACACCACCATATCAGACAATAACACTGCTGGTTTCAGCCTGCAGAGCACACCATTCATCCCCTCCATCACCCGCAATCGCTTTACAGTCATCAGCTGCAATACTCTGGGGCTCGTTGGTGGCTACACACACAGCAACTCTGACTTGTATTTGGCTGGCTGCTATTCATACTGCCAAGGTATCAACAGTACAACTGATGGAGCGCCGTGCATCGGGATAGGATGCTGTGAGACCACCATATCCCCCAATCTCACTGATTTTGCAGCCCTACTGATCAACCAGAGTAGTGTGTGGAGCTTCAACCCATGTTTCTATTCAATGCTTGTTGAGGTTGGGTGGTACAGCTTCAGGAGCCAGGACCTTGTCGGGCACCTTGGGTTCATAAAGGAAAGGGCCAAAAGAGGTGTTCCTGTTGTCGGTGACTGGGCCATTAGGAATGGCACCTGTCCAAAAGATGGGACAAAAGCACCCAAAGACTATGCTTGTGTCAGTACAGATAGCTATTGTGTAAGTGCAAGCAATGGGCCAGGGTACCTTTGCAATTGCTCTCAAGGTTATGAGAGAAATCCTTATCTTTCCAACGGCTGCCAAGGTTAGTTATTTGTTGATTGTTCCAATGAACTCACTATTACCTAGACTTTAGAAGTGAGATCAGAAACTGCAGGAGCAATGTTAGAACACATGGTAATAGCCAACTCTTTCACTGAAAACACAACTTAAAAAGACTTTTTTATTGTTTGCTTACACAACTTTTATTTAGGATACTTCATATACTGAACTAAATTCCATTTTGATCTTCTTTTTCCTTGAACTTATATTAATTAGTTTACTTGATTTCCCTCCAGACATAGACGAGTGCAAGCTACGCAAGCAGGACCTGAAGTACAAAGAACTATATCCATGCAAAAATGGGATCTGTCGCAATATACCAGGAGGCTATATATGCAAGTGCAAGATAGGAACAAGATCAGATGGTAAAAATTCTGGATGTCGACCTGTGCTTACCCAAGCTGAACAGGTGGCCATAGGTAAGCATCATACTTGAGTGTAAACTTCAAATCTATCTAAACTATATTTCTAGAATTGAGGCATTCAATCATAAGAACATCATTGTGCAGGCCTCAGTGCTTCTGCAGTTGTAGTGATATCTTTGACATGCTTATTGGTTATGAAATTACAACAAAGGAAGCATAGGAGGAGAAGGATGCCTATTTCGAACAAAATGGAGGTCTGAAATTATATGATGAAATGAGATCAAGGCAAGTGGACACCATTCACATACTTACAGAGAAAGAGATAAAGAAAGCCACAGACAACTTCAGTGAAGATCGTGTTCTTGGATGCGGTGGCCATGGAATGGTCTATAAAGGAACTTTAGATGACAACAAAGAAGTTGCCATAAAGAAGTCCAAGGTAATAGATGATGACTGTAGAGAAGAATTTGTCAATGAGATAATAATCTTGTCACAAATAAACCACAGGAACATTGTGAGGTTACTGGGATGCTTGGATGTAGATGTGCCAATGTTGGTGTATGAGTTCATTCCTAACGGTACTCTCTTTGAGTTCCTTCATGGAACTGATACTAGATCACCAATACCCTTGGATCTTAGATTGAATATTGCTACACAGTCAGCTGAAGCACTTGCCTACATTCATTCATCAACTTCTCGTACAATTCTGCATGGAGATGTCAAATCCCTAAATATACTATTGGACAATGAATACAATGCAAAAGTATCAGATTTTGGAGCATCGGCACTAAAGTCCATGGACAAAAATGATTTCATTATGCTTATCCAAGGAACCCTAGGTTATATAGACCCTGAGAGTTTTGTCAGTCATCGTCTAACTGACAAAAGTGATGTATACAGCTTCGGGGTTGTTCTTTTAAAGTTAATGACAAGAAAGAAGGCCCTATACAGGGATACCACTAACGAAAATAAATCACTATCTCATACTTTCATACTGATGTTCCACCAGAATAAGCTCCGATATATGTTGGACACTGAAATAGTAGATGACCAAGTAATGGTAGTACTCGAGAAACTAGCTGAACTTGTCATGCACTGTCTGAGCCCAAAAGGAGATGAGAGGCCAACAATGAAGGAAGTTGCAGAGCGATTACAAATGCTGAGAAGACTCCAGATGCAGTTAGTGACAAAGATGCATCCTAATCAAGCACATTATTCTTGTCAAGAGTCATCAATGTCTTTGCCTTCAGGAATGGGATACCAGAGCACAGAGACAGCAAAACTGGTGCTGGATGTAGATCTTGCAAGATAATGCATGCAATCTCACTCTTCTCTATGCATACTGGTTTATATTTGTGTAATCTGTAATGTATAAGAATTGTTGCAAGTACAAACTAGCTGTTTGTGTGTTTGAGTTTGTGCACCTCAAAATCGTCACTTATATACTGCAAAGTTTGAAGGTGTGGACCTTATGTTAAAGAGCTCAGGCCATTAGAACAGCCTTTCTCCAGAACTAGCATTTCAACACATTGGGTTATGATTGATCGATCGTATGCAAGCATTGAGTTAATGTAGGTTTAACTAAATTCATGCTAGATTGCTTTCTGTCATTTTTCACCATGGGCACTTGGTGCTACATGGAACTTCAATGGATGAAAAGCAGCAGTAAAAAATGCATAACTAATTGAAAGAGAGAATTTTGGATTAAGCATCATACCATTTCATAGGTCCAGATCCAGTAGATGCAGAATCACCGGATTAAACTTTAGGCTACCCAGTCCCTGAACATACAACTTGCATTGCATGAGCAGGTTTAGTAAATTGTGCAAGGTAAATATACAATTACTATCATTATGGTGTACTAGTTAACTGCAGTTTCTGCAAAGAAATGTATTACTCACATAGAAACATGTTCATTGCACACAAGCCTGCACATAGATTCATCTAGACTGTCCAGCAGGAAGGCCTACATTACAAACCATTCTTCCGATGTCCAGTTGGCCATTTTGTAGTACATCCCGTGGGTCAATTCCAATGACCAAATGCTCGTTGAGAGGAAACCTTAACAGCATCAAGTGTCACATCACAAAAATTGCACAAACCAAAAACATATCATATAGGCTAAATTGAAAACAACTGTTTGAACTGTGGAAGAGGGGGGAAATCCTGCTTGAATTGTGTACATACAGCAAAGGATGCAAGAGTACATTGATAATTTGATACAGAAATGTTAGATAACTGTATGTGTTGATAAATGCAACACCTCAAAACATAAAACTACAAATTTATGGTTTTTTCATGCACATATGCCATGCAATAAAACTGTATCATTAAAGCATATGAATCAATAAAAAGGATTAGATACCATCCCAAATAAAAAATGTTCGTTTTGCAGAGGTATCAGACCCATCTCTATAATCTGCTACAGACATTCCACTCCATGCTCAAGGAACTGTTGAGACTTGAAATTAATCCGTGTCTTAATATTATTACTTCGCACAAATACGAATGACATAGAAGTACATAACACCAGATAGATAAAAGGTAAATACAAAACAGACGTGAAGCGCCTAATATAGAGATGACTAATTCAGATGATGGCTATCCTCTCTTCCTTGCCGCTCGGTCTCCTTCACTCAGATTGGCATGCCTTTGGGCACAATCTGGTCCTTTATCCACATGTAAATGGGCACTAGAACATAGTATGCAGCACATATCGTTCCCATGAGGAAGCGAAAGAGGAAGGTGATCGGGTTCACCGGCTTGCTGACATCCTCTGCCTTCGGACCAAGCTGCATTGAAGACAAAATGGAAAAAGTTATACCAAAACCCCTCAACACCTACTGCAGGAAATGAACAATTGAAAGTCTTATGAAGGAGGTATGACAAAATTCATTGAGTTAAGTAACTGTGAATCTGACAGCTATATTTCCTATTAGCAAAGGGAAAAGAAAGGTACCTGCAAAGGAGAGTCCCCGCGTTCTCTCTTCACACCTGTGACAGAGCATCCCATAATCAGACCATGCCTTCGAACACCACGGTACCACTTTGGTCCAATTCTCTTCAGCTTGACATCCTTGAACCCAGCCTTCTGGAACCACTCGATGTACTCTTCTTCCTTGGGGAAGAGCATCCACATGTCGGCGAAGAAGCGGGACAGCCAGAAGGTTGGGTACACGGGACCAATCAGACAAGCTACCCCACCCATCCTCAGGACCCTGTACGCTTCCTTGATTCCCCTCTGCGGATCAGGCCAGTACTCAATGCTGCAAGGTATCACGACAGGACAGGGAAATCAGCAACGTCTGCATGACTAGTAGTTACTACTAATGGAATGCACAGTCATCAACCTCTGCTTGACTGGTTAGTGGTTACTGATGGAATGGAATGCAGAATCATCAGATACAAGCTGTGAAGATACGTGTGAAGTGTGGAATCGAGCAGCAGACCTGCCGGCGGAGACGTATCTGTCGAAGGTGTCGGTGGGGAAGGGGAGGTCCTCGGCGTCGCCCTCCATGATGGTGACCCCCTTGAGCGCCTCCTTCTGCCTGGCCTTCTCGAGCTGGTGCGGTGACTGGTCGAGCAGGGTGACGTTCTCCGGGTTGACGTGCTTGACGATCCCGAGAGTGGTGAACCCCGTGCCGCCGCCGACGTCGACGACCTTGAGGTAGCGGCTGTAGAGGTCGGCGGGCTCGAGCGCGTCGTCGCGCATGTCCTCGGTCCAGTGGCCCGGGTTGATGACGTGGTCGTAGACGATGGAGAGGAAGCGGTAGAACCAGAAGGCTTCCTTCTTGTGCTGGATGAACCGCGGCGCCGTCACGGGGCGCGCCGCCGCCGACGAGGAGGAGGACGCCGCGCACCGAAGCCTGGGGCGGCGGCCGCGACGGGCTCCGCCTGGCGAGGGCGAGGGGCGGCCGCCGGCCTTGGTGAGGCTGAAGCCCAACCCGCGGGCCGCGGACCCTGGTGGACCTTGCCGGCGCGAGCGCCCCGCGCGCCGCCCGGCGCGTAGGTGGAGGCCATCGCCATTTCGCGTTGCCGCCGCCGCCGCGACGAGGGAAGGGAGCGAGTGGATGGGGGAATGCGGCCCGCGAGTGAGGCCAGCTGAGGGAGGGGGTCACGGGATGGCCGGATGGGGGTGGGTTGGATACTTGGATGGATGGATGGATGCGCTGCGCCGTGGCGTCCTTCTCCTACACACGGCCGCACGCGGGGGCGTGGCCGACTGGCCGTGCGCGCGGCGGCCGGCCGCTACGTGGCCGACTGACCGTGCCTACCTGCCTCTGACTAGGATCAATTTTGGAAGCTATTTTGGGCCTGAACATGAACGTAAAATCTATCTGAACATGAACGGACATTGCTACAAAACGCACAGTTACTTGTTAGTAGTATACTTCTTGGGGGGGAAAATGTAACCATCTCCTTTGCTCATTTACCATGTAGCTTTTCTAGAGATTGAGCAACCCAGCCAGCCACCAGGAAGTTCATCCGTGGGGAATGGAAGTCTAGACATTCTTCCAAAGATTCACTTTCCAAATAGCTTGCGGTACTTTTACAAAATCATTCGAGCCACGCTTCTCTTGGAAGGAAATACTGGGCTACAAGTGGCTGGCGGTTATAAAACATCAAGAATTCAAGAGCCGTTGACAGAGCCGTTCAACTGCTTCATCAAGGAGATGGACAGCAACTTGTGGGTACACTGAAACAACTATTTTACTTTTTATTCGAATCACGTGTTGGCTATTCGAAATGTAAATGTAGGGACTATATCTACTGGTATCACACGAAGTTGGTGCGCCAAGTCAGTCTGTACTTTCTTCACAAGAGGGGGCTGAATGTTAACAGCAGCAGGGGAAACCTAGTACAGTTCACTGAAGAGTTTCCGTGAAGAGTATGCCATGTTCCTGATATACAAAGGCGAGTTTTTGTGTCAGTGAACAGCAGAACATAATATGCGGATGTGGAAGTACCAAATTGGAACACAATAAAATCTATGGAATGAACGAAGCAATATAATCCTTGATCATTATAGTTGAAGCACAGGCCGAGACTTGTACCTTTCACGGCTACAGATCAATGTAGACACGCAAACCATCATGAGCTAACTGCACATCTATCCCCTCACTGCAGCTCGAAATGACAGAGCATGAGCATGCAAGCCTTTAGAAATTTACAGTAAAGCAAGTGCTTTTTTTAACAAATTACAGTGCATTAGCATGCATGCCTTTCCAAGATAGTAATGTGACAAAATAAGAAAAAAAATGTGGTATTACTTCAATTTCCATGTGTTTTTTTTTCATGTCAACTTGTGTGGTATGTATACAAACAAGTGTCTGCACAGACCTACACTATCTAGGAGGAAGACCTTACCTCCTGGACCATTCTTCCAATGTTTGGTTGTCCTTGTGATGGTCCATCTCATGAGTCATCCCAATGAGCAATGCTCTTTTGGGGCAAATCCTTTTAACAGCATCTAGAGTCTGCACAAGATTGTAGTGTTAGCATAAATCAGATACATGGAATATATAAGAAAAGGGAAAATGAAAACAATTTGCTTAAATTGAGAAATGAAAACCAACCTGGTCCCAACAAAGGTGCACATTGTGAGAACCTGTCTGTTGGTGCAGAGGGTGTCAGAGTTGACAACAAATTAGTAAAGATAATGACAGAACATAACATTATTAACTATAGATCAAATGTTCTTCAACAACAGCAATTGTGTGGCCATGAATTGCAACAAAATCAACTTCCTATGAACTGATAGGCTCTTGTCTCAGAAGCCATTAGTCAGGAGCTAAGTAAAGAATTACTTCCATAACCAAAACTGACATTATCTATGACCTCATTGGTAAGGAATTTTTACTATACAAAAGACAGTTTCCAAATATGTCCAATAAATTCTATCTTTACACTATTCATCAGTACTTAAAGATTTCCTACCATGTGCAGTTATTAGTTCAAGACTACAAGAATAGAAAAAATTAAGAAATGGTGTTTTCCATCTTCCTACATGTTCATCATAGTATTAAAAAAACATATGTCCTTATGCTGTAATCTGTAGTGAGCTGTGAATCCATAAAGTTCCCAAGTTTAAATGAGGACCCAGAAATAAGCACAAATTAGCAGCAGAAAGGGGAAAACACCTATAACAGAAGGAACTAAAGAAACTAACCCTGTATAGGCAGTCCAAGATTAGCAAATCCAGTTGGCCCCCTCCAGACTTTGAAATTGCTGAAAGGTAAGTACATGTACAGGAAACAATGAGGATCCTGGGAGGCAATCAAGCAAGAAAGGACAGGACAATAATTCTACAAAACCTGCAGCTATTCTCAAAGCAAACAGTGAAGATAATGTACCACCCATGCATGCATGCATTCCTAAGGGCACGGAAATGAAGCAGGTGAAAAGCAAACTAGCAAAGCTCTCACAATACATCTATGCAATATCTATGCACAGATATTTATTTCCCAAGCCCCATGTCTAAGTTTCAAAGGTCCATATATCAACAATAATATCATAATTATATTACGTTGCACAGCAGTTTCTGCTGTAGGGCATTCCTATGTACTATACCAAGAAAAGGTATTTATAAACAATACCACAGGACACTACAAAGGTAATTCACCTAATCACCTTAAGAAAAATCTAGAATGACTACCACACTCTGTTCTCCTGTTGTGGTGAACTTTATTCCAGAAAAGCAAGCAAAGCAACATGGCAGCATAAGATGATTAAAAACACAAGTAATAGAGCAGCATTAGTAGACACAAGGTTTACCATATTCAGTGCTTGGAGGAAACCGTGAAACATCTGATATGTAAGCAACTTTTGATTTTCTTCCGAAAAGAAAACCCAAACAAATGTAGTCTTCACCGTGGATCACCTGATAGGAATACGAACTAAGAAAATGCATAACAAAATAAAATGCAGTTGAATGCAATGCTTCTTATTACCGGCAAGGGAACAAACTCTAGCCCTGAAGTTGTAAATGGTTTCTGAAGATCACTTTCAATTATTCTCCAGTCCAGTTGAGCAACTCGCCTGACCTCCTCCCCTTCCTTTAGTTTCTTTTTGACTAAATAAGGGAACTTTTGGGAGATGCTGTTTCACAACGAACATTGTTAGTATGAATTCTCACCTATTGTCCTAACTAATAACTATGTAAGGCAATGATGGAAGTAAAACATAAACCCCTTACCAGATAAGAGGCAACAGTGCTAGAAAATGTTTTACAAGATTAGAAAAAAGCAGCATTAAAAAAGGGCATGCAGAAATGGTAATCCAAGAACAAAGAATTCACAGTATAAACATGGTTGTATGTGTCAGTTACTATATCAATGTTTTTTTATATATATATTTGATATCCTTCACTGACATGCTTCTCATGAAACATGCTAAAGTGGTAAATTATGTGCAGGAGGAGTTGGTTCCTCAATGTATATTGTGAGAGGCAGTCAGCTAACTGCAGCATAACCATGAAAAAAGTCAAGTGACATGCATTCTTGACTGGAATTCCTTATAATTCTCAAAAGAGCAGTAGTGCAGTACCAATGCCTAATGAAGTTTTAACATAATTACCTGTCCATAGCATATTGCGAGAGATAAATTGGGGTTGGATCAATATCATTTGTGGGACTAAACGGCTGTACGACCCGAACATCATCAAGGCCTAAGATTGCATCTGCATGCTCATGAGTCAGAAGAATCTGTTACAAATAAGGAAGAGGTGTTAGCGTACCGTGGGTATGCAAAACAGTGAGTTTTCTTTTATATCATAGTGAACCCTTAGTTTGCCTTTTGGTTATCTAATAAACATTAGAAAAAACTAAACCAAACATGAGTATACCAGGGACTCACAGAATCAACACAAGGGATTTTGTGGCGAACAAACCATCGCAGAACTTGTTCTCTGAATGTCTTCCCAACATCTATTATAATATACTTATGTGCACCTTCATCTTGGCAATAATCAATCAAAAGAGAAGTATTGCACCTGCAAGGAACCAAGAGTAAGTCTAGTAACTGGAAATGCACATTTTGGGACAAATTAAGCTATCAGCCTTGTTCAGGTGCATCAGTACATTTCAGGATGAAGTTTCAGTTGACCTGGCCTCAAATGAACATAAACAAGCAATTTAATTTGATCCTAGAGAAGGTATCGACCAGGAGTATGAGCACAAATATAGTTCACTATTCTTTTTTGTAATCTACTGATCAGACGTCCTGGACCATATAGACAGTTCACTTATCATACATTCACGACATCATGTGTCTGCATGTAATATATACACTGTCTTCTTTTTCTAGTTACCGGTTTCATCGTGTACATGATTTTTCTTAAACAAAAAATAAGAATGTCCCACCTCACATAATTAATATACAATCTAATCCTCCACAATACTACTCCATCTCCTGTGTACATTAGGAAGAATACTAACTGCAAGCTTGAGAAAGAAAATGCAGAGAGCACACTGTGATTTCTGCTGTACTGTAGGGGGGCCAACGCAGAAACAAAAAATAAAGAAAACAAGCAAGTTGGGAAGAAGTCAATTAATATCATTCATGTTTTATGGATAAATGGGAAACATGGTCAAGTAGCATGTACATAAAACTCTATGTAACCTTTGTATCAAATCCATTTGATTTCAAACATATTTGCTATCCAACAGAGTATTCTAAGTCAATTCTAACCTAACAGATTGACTGAAAATCGAATGTTGCATCCCAATTTTTTCCTTATCAAAGCATTCGAATTACTGCAACAGTCCTCACATTGCTCGACATGCATGTTGCAGACAATTAATGAGATATATGCAAGTGCAGAAGCCACACAACAGCTGCTGCAGAAGACAAGACACAGAATGATAGTTTTACGGTGCTCAAAACTAATCCCACCCTGCATTCATCTAACCAACATTTCTCAAACAAAACCAAACTAGCAGTGGTATCGTCATCGTCCTATAACCAGACAACACCAAAATGCCCGAAGCATGTACGATTGCGTCCGTGAATCTAACAACAATAACCTTTATAACCAGGCTAAAGCTCCCCGATCTCACTCCACCACAGATCCGCACCGACCTCGTGAAAAAAACACGCATAACACTGATATATAATGTACGTGATCTTTCTTAAACAAAATCTTAAACACAAAAAAGAATGCCCAACCTCACATAATTATATTATATATAATCTAAGCCTCAACAATACTAGTACATCTCTTGTGTACATTATATATAATACTAACTGTAAGGTTGAGGAAGAAAATGCAGAAAGTGCACTGTAATTTCTACTGTAGGGGGGCAATGCAGAAACAAAAAATGAAATTAAGAAAGTTGGGAATAAGTCAATTAATCTCATTCATGTTTTATGGATAAACCTGGCGAATAGCATGTACATAGAACTGTATGTAACCTTTATATCAATTCCATTTGATTTCAAACATAATTGCTATCCAATGGAGTAATCTAAGTCGATTCTAACCTAACAGATTGATTGAAAATCGAATGTTATGCATCCCAATTTTTTCCTTATCAACACATTCGAATTACTGCAACAGCCCTAATATTGCTCGAAATGCATGCTGCGGGCAATTAATGAGATATATGCAAATGCAGCAATGACACAGCAGCTTCTGCAGAAGATAGGACACAGTAGATTTCCGGTGCTCAAAACTAATCCCACCCTGTATTCATCTAACCAACATTTCTCAAACAAAAGTACAAAACCAAACTAGCAGCGGTATCCTCCCATAACCAGAGTACCAGACAACAGTACAACACCAAAACGCCCGAAGCGTGTATGATTCCGTCCGTGAATGTAACAACAAATAACCTTATAACCAGGCTAAAGCTCCCCGATCTCACTCCACCACAGATCCGCACCGACCTCGTGAAAAAGAAAAACACGCAAAACACCTGACGCCGCAGCACGACGGGTATACCGAGGTTCGGGAGGGAGAGAGGGGAAGAGGCGGCACCTGTAGTTAGGGTTTAGCTCGGGCGGGACGGAGAGAGACTGGGAGCAGATGGGGCAGGGCGGGTCGGGAGCTGGATCAGGCACCGCGCGTTCGGGACGGCGCTCGAGCACCCCGTGCCCAGGAACACCAGCGAAGACGAGGAGGAGGGCGGGGGCGCGCCGTCGCTGGTGGCGGTGGCGACGGCGGCGGGGTGGCCGTTGGGAACGGCGGCGGCGGCCATTGGGTTTGCCGGAGCGCGACCGCGAATGGCCGAGACGAGGCGGGGGTGGTGGGGCCGTGGAGGAGCGAATAGGACGGCGGGGATCAGTGGGCGAAGCCGCGGAGATGCGTGGAATCTGTTTGGAAACTATTTTCCAGTCCTGAGAAATTCGTAGTAGAATCGTTATTAACTTGACCATTGTAAGGTAAAAAAAAGATTGATCACAGCGTGTAAGCTTAAAACCATAGATAAGTTAATCAATGAACAATGGGTGAAGAAGTCAATAAGAATCAGGTACCTACTACAAAAGCTAACATTTTTTTTTTACGATGAAGATGTGACATCGATAAAGTGAGATGTTAAAATAAGGTGAGAATTGTTTTTTTATTACTCGTTGCAACTCAAAGATTGACCTTATCGTCAACTTAAACTATACTAGCGAAGTGCCCGTGTGTTGTCACGGGCATTGGACACTAAATGATTGTATCTTCTCATGTACTTAAATTAAATGAAACATTTCTTCCATCGCAAATGCATATTTTAATTTTCGAAATTCATAATTAATAATAAGAACAATGAAAGTAACCATATGTTTAGTAGATAGGTTAGGTATTATGCTACAGTGATAAGCATGTTACCTTTCCGCAAAAGAATAATCCACTATTTGCAATGACTTACATATTTTAATTTTCGAAATTCATAATAATTAACAATAAGAATAATGATAGTAAATGTATGAACAGAACACTACAGTGATACTATGTTTTGATCGTACAAGAGATGTAAATGCATGTAAAAAATCCAACTAAAATACTAAATTAATATGCTTTTGTCGCATAAGAGACCAAAATAATATTATTTTCTAATGTTCTAGTATTTTAGTTTTCGGATTTCACATATTGCATGGAAGTGTTAGAGGAATGTTCGATATTTCCTCGAGAAATGATCGGAAGCAGCGAGCACACCTTTGGATGAAAATAACGGGAAGAGAGGATACGATGCGTGCATCTGCACCTCAAGTGCAAGGTATGTCGCTTTCTATTTGCTGAATGGTTTGTTCGAAATATTTAGTTATCTAAACTGCAGCGGTCCTTTGTTGCGAAAGCAACTCGAAAATATCCCCTACTGCAAAGGCACCTAAGATTTCAAGTGTGAGAAATGTGGTAGCCAAGGTAAAACCTATGAGAATGCAAACTTTTAGCGTATAACATTTGAATAATTTTTAGATGGAGTGCATATAGTTTTTTATTGTTGAGTGATGCTACAGTTTGCAGTCTTTGTTTTGTGGTACTTGCTCCTTTTACTAACAACCGACATGGATCAAATGGTACTTCATTGCATCGAACTTGTGCGAAGTCAAGATCCGCAGCCATCTGTTGGAGCAACATATACCACAACAAAGCGCGAGAGCAATGAACAAAGAAAGGTTAGACATCTCTTTTCTTTTGGACATTCGGCCTCTGCAACGCTTCACAAGTGCCATCAACCTTCCTTTTACCCTCATCCGGAAATCGAGAATAAACTAAAACGTTGCTTGCATATAATCGTGTGCACACAGTGCCGCCCCATCCGCTGGAAGATCGGTGACTCTAGCATGATGAGCAACACGAAGGTGGTCCTTCCCGGACCAAGAACAAGCCAAGGTAGGTGCTTGACCAGGGTTTATGCTACTTTGCATTCGATCAACATCAAAACAGCATGTACACACTTTCACCCCAAAAGATTCGACCGGCCAATTCTTTCAGTAGGCAAGAGAGGCCACAATGGCGATGATGGTGCTACGGGCCCACCCACCGTTGGCTCATGTACATGTTGATGATCTCATCCAAGCGGTAGCCGGAAGAAGCTGAAACAACTCCTTGGCCCATTCATTGCTGCAAGTAGCAATCAGGCGTTCCGAGGCCCCGCCCCGGGCACGATACAAGCACCATGAAGCGCCTCCGTCGTGTCGAGAGTCACGGCCGCTGTCGGCGCTCGGCCGGCGGCGACGTTGCTGCCGTAGGGCTCCGGACTTGACCTCACGGATCCGCACACCGGTGCGGCAGTGCACGTGACGGCGAGCACGCCTCGCACGGGCGACGGAGAGGAGCCCACGACGCAGCGGCGAACGGCGCCTCTGGATCGCTGCCTAGTCTCGACGAAGGAGTCCGCGATGGCGTGCATGGCGGCGGGGGTCGTGGTTGGCGCCGAATCCGAACGCGTGTGAATCGGGCCGGACGGAGCGGCGTCACGAACGGCGAACGAGGCTCGCGTTCGATGCATGGCGTGCGACGGATTAGGGGTGAACGACGCGTCACCACAAATAATAGATTGGTATAGATACTAGAAGTTAGTTTAATGAAAAATACACGAGGAAGTCAATAAGAATTAAGTACTTGCAAAAAATATAAAAGTTAGATGGGTGTCATTACAATTCTACTGAATTTGAACCGTGCCATTACTATTGGTGTTACTACGTCACTGCCATTACAATTAGGGTTGAGAGTTGGTTGGAAACTGGATCTCTTACAAACTCCTCAACAAAGATGTACGATTCACTTGGGTGTGAATCTGAACTTCGGGAAACAAATCTTCGTGTTTTCTTTATGGTTTGCCTCACTTGTGTTTTTCTAGCATATTACTATTTGCTTCCATTTCGATCTACTTTGGTGTACTTATCTTTGTGTGTAGGGATCATTATCCTGCTTGTTATCATCTACTCAAGCCACTATACAAGTTTTTAGTTTGTGCTAGAAGCTAAGAGGAAGGGTTCTGTCGACCGGTGTGAATGACCGGTCTGACCGGTGCCTACTGCACGGCAAGGCAGGACCGGTCTCACCGATGCTCATCACTAGTGTGACCGGTGGTGGCCGACAACTCTAGTTTTGGAGAGAAAAGTTTAAATTGTTCGACTCTCCTATTCACTCCTCCTGTTTAGTTCGTGAAATTTTGATGAAAAGTGTGAAAGTTTTTGCATTAGACCGCGTGCGCAGAGAGAAGAAATGAACTGACACGGTCCTCTAAGTAAGAATTTTGGTGAAACATTTGGGAACTAAACAAACGATATCAAAGTCTTTTCAGTGGTGAGGTCGCGTCGGGTGGGCCCGCCCCGATGAGGGTGCGCCATTAGAGGTCCTCACGGTGGTCGTGGGACGGTGGCCTGCCAGGCTGGTCAGACGCGCCTCGCGGTGGGGCCCGGCCGGGGGGACGCAGGGTCTGCAACCCATGGCAACGGGGCGGTCCCCCGCGAGGGGCCGCGACGGCTTGAGGCCGCGGTCCAGCACGTGCTCTGCGGTGTCCTGCGGAGGGCGGTTGCCGGGCGGATGGTCGGCAGGCGAGCTCGGCCGCGGTGGGCCCTAGGCCGTTCAGGGTGGGGCGTGCCTCGCCGCGGCTTCATGCGGGCGCGCCCATCTCGAGCCGACGATGTGGGCTGCGGGCTTGGTGCAGTGGTCGGCCTTCGTGGGGTGGTGGGCTAGCCGGTCCTCGACGGTGTTGTGGCCTTCGAGGCGATGCACGGCATGGTTGGGGAGCTTCACGCTTCTGCGAAACGATGGAAGTGACGTCCCTTCGTGGGGTCGAGAAGTGCCGACCTAGATTTGGGTCCATACGGGCCTAGATCTAGGGTTTTCTATTTTCTTTGAATGTCGCATAGATCTTTGGGGTTTGATATCGAGTTCTTCATGAATCTCTATTTGCAGGGCTGGATCTGAGGATTTCAAGGACAGATGGCGATGTTTGCACTGTGCCCTTGTTGTCGATTTCACCAACCTAGCTATGAGTTTACCTTTAATGTTGGTATTAATTTGATATTCACACTAACGATCCTAACCCTCATTATATGTCAAGTTCGCACTCGCATGTGGTTTTTGGAGTTTATTGTTTACACAGGAATTAAGAGCCTAAATGAGGACTAAAGTTCATCGAGCACTTTACGAGAAGATCACGAAGTCCCAGACAAGTCAAGACACGAGGTGAACATGACTCCAAATGATCGTGAAGCCGAAGTGAAACCGAGGACCTAAACAGAAGATGTAGGAGTTCGCAGCCAAGCACCCTTATCTAAACCGCGGGGAAAACAACGTCAAGAACCCACATGCAGTTCGGCAAATAATCAAGAACACGCGAGAAGCTTGGGAAGCAAGATGGAGACGGGCGAGAATGGGCCGGGCCCGGCTTGACCATTCGGGCCTTGTTCGCCTCCCCCTTTGACCTAGCACCTCTTCGGGCTATTTATAGTCCTCGTACAAAGTGCCACTCAAGAAGTCAGTCGTCATCCGCCGCCGAGGAGCAGAAAAGCTAGAGGGACACCATCTCGGAGAGGAGGGTCGTGCTAGTTGTCTAGGGTTTCCCTAACACGTGGGAACCTTGCATGGAAGACCACGTCGAAGTTCCGGAGCTAGGATCAAGATCAAGGTAGGATCCCGGTTGTGATCTTGTTCATGTATCATTCATGGTGAAGTCTTTATGAATCCGATTTCTAGCGATCAAGTGCCTTCTCTACGGTTTTGTGTTCTCTTGGTTTTGCTTCTTCCTCAATCTATACTTAAGATAGATTGCTTAGGGTGCTCTTGTAGCCGCGGTGGCTAGAGGTGCATACCGGATCTACCAAGTGTTTTCAACACGTTCCTCGTGAACGTGCTCTTAGGTTCACCTACATAATAAGCAGGACATCGTGACAGGATGTTGATCACGTGCACGGTAGGTGCCTTTGAGGATTGGAACGGAGGCCACGGTTTAAATATGCTTTTTATGAGATTCGTATTGCTATCTTCATCTCTCGCTTGGAACTACAACAAAGGCATGATCTAGACTCTCTAGATCGGTTATTTCTTTGCTTTCTCTCGCTACCTCTCATGATTAGTAGATTAGATGTGTTTGAAACCTCTATAGAACAAAGTGCTTTCGCTTTATTGGATTGAATCTATGCGTTGCACATGTTCCACAATTCGATACCTTGGGTTTACACTTAAGGGAAAAAGGGTCCCATGTGATTTGTATGCTTGCGGATCGAAGTTTACAACGATAATCAAACGTCAACAAACCCCTTTTTGTGGCGCTATTGCCGGGGAACAAGCAATCAAGATCCGATCTAGTATCGCGTTTGTAAGTATTTTTTTTAGTTTTTCTTTTGGTTTTTCTTTTGCATCTACTAACTTTGATCATCCTCAAAAATCAATCTAATCTAGTTTTTTCTTTTTGATTTTTGTATATTTTATTTATCACTAACCCTAACTGGAGATGGACTGCTACCTCTCCAACAAACCCAAATTTTCTTTTGTAGATGATCCAGAAAAATTTTACAGGCAAAGGAGACGTGCAACACAAGCTAAGGAATTTGTAGATCCAAAAGCCGAGGCCGAAGGATCGTCGGAATCTCCAAGGGAATCACCACCTCCAAGTCCAAAGAGGGATCAACCTCAACCGCCACCTATGGGAGAAGAACCGCAGCCGGAGCGCAAGATCGGGGAGCTATACACCCCGGACGTCGATGATCTACCAATCCTAAATCTTGAAGATGTCAAAAGGCCATTCAAGATCAAGATCTCAACTATCCGCATGGTGAAACATTCTCCTTTCACCGGTAAAGAGGATCCGAACCTTCACCTCCAAGCATTCGTTCAACTATGTCAAACTTTCAATGTGGAAGGGTTGACTCAAGAACAAATGAGGGCAAGGCTTTTCCCGTTTTCATTGCTTGGAAGAGCTTTGCATTGGTTCCACACTCTACTGGCGGAGTCGAAACTAAATTGGGAAGCATTGATGGTGGCATTCTTGAAGGAATTTTATTCGCCGACCAAGACTCAGAGTTTGCACAATAAGATTGATACATTTGTTCAATTGCCCACGGAGACGATTGAAGAAGCTTTGGAGCGTTTCAATGAATACATGCGAGCCGAATTCCTTGAATGGCATGTCGGTTCACTTATGAGGAGGTTGGAGAAGATGGAGATAGAGAAGATAAAAGCTATAAAGGCCGCCGAAGCAAGATCCACATGTGAGGAGTGTGGGGAGTACGGCCATGTCCAAGGAGATTGTCCGGAGGAAGCAAAGGTGCTCAACTACATGAGGAGATGAGAGTTGTCAAACTTCCGCTACGGGCTAGGTAAACCTCAATTTAATGCAAGCTCGTCCATTCAAAATTTGGTTCCTCTTCGTATACAATTGAAGGACTTCATGGACGAGCAAGCTAAGATCAACAAGGACACCGTCACTAAGTTCAAGGCTATTGACAAAATATTGGAGAATATAGACGGCAAGGTGACGGAGGTCAGAAGCTCTTACCATCAAGTGCTCAACATGATGAAGATGCTAGAAACACAAGTGGGACAACTTGCCGAGTGCCTAATGGGCAATGACATACTTGCCAACAAGTATGAGATGGCGACACTCGGGGTAGATCACATCAAAACGTCTGAGGAATACGGTGCCGCTATTGCATATCAAGGACCCGAGAAACAAAGAGGCCCCGGATGTCCGACCATCCTGTGTTCCATTGGCTCATTCAAGTTCAAGAAAGTGTTATGCGACCTCGGAGCAAGTGTGGGAGTCATGCCAAGAGACATGTTCGAGAAGCTATGCCTACCGGAGCTAGAGCCTATGGCCATGTGTCTAGAGTTGGGTGACGACTCTATTTGCTATCCCGTGGGAATCGCCGAAGATGTACCCGTAAAAGTTGAAGATCACTTCATCCCTGCCGATTTCGTGGTTCTCAAGATGGGAGAAAAGGAGAAGCCGCCACTCATCTTTGGGAGGTCGTTCCTCAAGACCGTCGGAGTGACGATCGACGTTGGCAAGGGGGAGATCAAGTTCAACATCAGCGCGAGAAGTGCATTCAAGTTTCGGCTACGTTTCGAGGTATGAATCATGATTAAGGATAAATATGTTCCACCTCATCATCGCATTAGTAAGGAAGAGCCAAGGGAGAAGGAATCAAAGGAGATCAAGGAAGATGTTGCATCCGTCAAGACCAAAGAAGAAAGCCAGCCTGTGAAGACCAAAAAAATGACTAAGCCAAAGAATAAGACCGCGCCCAAGATGGTGCGGAAGTGGGTACCCAAGATTGCAACACCCACAAAGTGTGTTGATCCGAAGTGAAGAAGAGAAAAAGTCTAGCTATGGACTTTAAACGAAGCGCTAGGCGGGAGGCAACCCATTCGTCGAGTCAAGAATAAAGCTACCGGGAGGGCAACCCGGAAGATTTACGAATTTCAAGTAAGTGAGTCTTAGAATTTGCTACGCAAAAAAAATTATTAACTCTTAAGTGGTTGAACAAGTTTCGGAGAACCTTTTATTTGCTCGGTCGTTATATTTGAATTTTCCTATCTTAAACCAATGACATGAGCCATCCCATGATTTATTTGCCTCTTTTCGAGAAATTAGAACAAAAAATTTAGATCCTATCCAAGCCTTTCATCTTCTCCATGATGATAAGGTTGGCTCATTTACATGTTAAAACACACGAGTAGAGCCCCGTGTTGTTCCTTAATGATTTTTAATCTTTGACGCATGGTAGGACTCGCGTGAACCTAGGAAATTCGATTTTTGGTTTCATTCAACTTGACATCCACCGGTTTCTCTAGATTTATAATTTTTCTAAGCCCCATTGATTTATTTGTTCAAAATTTCTCTCTCATGTTTGGCCAAAATTAGAACCTAAACCCATATCCCCACGGTCAAGCCGGAGGACCTTGCTATCAAGTAATGAAAGCAAACGATCCCGGTGCAACCAAAATAAAGTTAGTCGGAAAGTTTTCGACTTACAAATGTTTTTGATGCCTAAAAACTCCTCTAAGAATACATTTGGACTCATTGCTAGCTCTGAGTTAATTTTCAATTTTCGAAATTAGAGGAGTGATTAGCGTCAAAACATGATTAAGGGGAGGATTTTGAGTTTGCTTAACGCTTTGTGCTCCATAATGCATCATGGGAAAGCATCCATCATTTGGCATCTTGGCACCTGCAAGGGACAAGCATAGGGGGCAGCAATGACTTTGTTTTGCAGGAAATAAGTGAATGCACATAAAGCATGGAAGACAAGAAGTGACGCAAAGTAAAGGAGGGAGGCGTTGATCTCCTCATTCAAAACAAAGGAGTGGCCGAGAGCGTTTGGGCGGTGGATTCTTGTGGAGCACGAGGACACATGACAACAAGGGAGCAAGAAGCATCTCAAAGAAAATTGGAGACGGGAGGAGCAGGAGGCCCCCTAGGCCGATCGGCCTAGACCGGCCGGCCTGCCCCTTCCAAACAGCCCGGTGGTCCCTTAAATGCAGTAAGTAGTTCATCCATTTGCTAGTTCGTGTTCTTGAGTTCATACCCTAGAAGTTCCAGAAACCACCCAGAAAAATTCTTGCCTCACTTCCTTCTCTAAAAATTCCTGAAAAATCATTACAATTCTTGTCAATCCATATACTTTCTTTGTGTGAATTTCCACCAGCAAGAAACCCCCGGGGAGGTTGTTTGTGAGTTTGTGCAGCAAGACATGATAAGGAAAGCCATGAACACCATCCTTGGAAGGAAGACATGATCATCGTCAAGGGTGCCGTCTGCAAGCTCTTCGCGGAGGCACTCTATCCCCGAGCCCCCGCGAAGCATGGAGGAGGACGTAGCACCGCCGAGGAGCGACACGCTGCTCCTTGGAGGCATGAAGAGTACACGAAAATCGTCCATGCGGTACACCGAACCACAAGGGCACACGGAGGAGCCACCCGTTCGACCTCGACACCACCATATACTCCGAGGCACTCCAAGCTTGGTTTCATAATAAAGACGAAGGATCAATCACCGAAGGAAGAGTGAAGGAAGGAAGAAGAAATAATGCTTTCAGGTTTGGTATGATTTTTTCTTCTCCTTTCCTTTATTTTTCAGTTTGTGTGCAAATTTGTGCATGCGTAGCATTTTCAGTTTTTATTTATTTTCAGCATGTGTGTGGTAGTAGTAGTTTTTGTTTTCCATCACCACGAATAAATTTCACCATCGGTTTATCATCTTTAATATGGATGGAAAATTGTGTCAAGTTGATATATGATGACCGTTGCGCGTTGCTCAACTTTGTACTTGTTTTATGCGTGATTAAGCTAGTGCTCTCTCTAATGCAAATCTGAAATTAATTTAAATACTAGCTTAATCCTTTGCGGAGGTTATGATAAATATGAGACCCATAGTTTTTCTCATGCTCTCAATTTTGGATGGGTTAAAGATGATTTATTTTTGTTCTTAAAAGTAATGCTAACCTTGTCGAATACCTCTTGTATGTTGCTCTACCTATCCAAAGCCATATATTTGATTGAGTGCAAAACCTTAGTGTACAAGATTTATTTTTGGGTGCATTGATTCAAGGCTTGATTTCTCTGGCTCGAGACTAAGAAGCTGGTCATTCCGTTTTTTGCGTATCTATCTTTATGCTAACCTTTTTTATCCGTGCATTGTAAGTTTCCACATTGAGAATTTTGCATACCTCGCCGGATATCCACCCACAAACCCAAAACATCTTTTTTGTGTTTACCTCCTTGACCACAACCCAATTCTTGAGTATGGATTAATATTTCAAGGAAGATCACAAGAATGAAGGTGCCGAAGATTGAAGTATAATTTTGGGAGACCTCCAAGACGACATAAAGGTTGCGTGAATGATCCCTAGAAGATTTCAAGTGTTTCTCTCCCGGAAAATAGGACTTTTAGTACCTACCTTGGCACAAAAATTTCGCCACCTCTTTGCTCGAGGACGTGTAATTGTCTAAGCATGGGGGGAGTTGCCAAGGAGGTAGGTACCATGTAATCTGGAGTTCAAGGGAGTATATAAAAAGAAAGAAGAAAAAAGAAGAAAGAAAAAAAGAAAAAAAAGGAGAAGAGAAAAAAATATGTGTATATATAAAAAAAAGAGAAAAAAGAGAAAAAGAAAAAATAAATAAAGCTCCCTGGCTCTCTAGATGCATTAGAAATTTCATGAGGATTCAAGATCCAGACCTATACTCATCTTTCCAACCATGTGCAATCTGATAATAAGGACTTCATTTGTGCCTCGGGATCACTCTTTGCCATTTGCACATGTCCACCTATCTCAAAAGTGTGTGTATTTTTCTCTCCCCCCTCCTTGAGAACATTATTTTTCCAATGACCTTTTTGACGAGTCTCGGTAAGACCATGAGAAGTTTGTCTTGTTTTGATAATATCTCGATTATAATATCTTGGTAGGACTAAACTTTTCCCAAAAGCTCCCTATAAAGCCTTCCACTTATATATATTTTGAGAGGGGAAAGGAGTAGAATAAGTAGGCTTGAGAGACTTGATGAGATGAGAGTTCATGAGCAAGATGCAAGGAGGTTTAAATTTTTGAACTTGGTTTAGCTCATTTTCTTCATCTTGCACTTCATTTCAAAATTTGAGATTCATTTAAAATTTGGGAGCATGATTGTGGGAAGAGCTTAATTGTTATCCACCCTCCGTAGGGATGAAGGCTAGTTACATTATGGAACTTTAACAAATATAAATTTAGAGAGCATTATGTTTTCTCATGTATGATCAAGTGGGGTATGAACATCGAAGGCAACATCGATATCCATTGAAGGCTTACTCGAGGACGAGCAAGGTTTAAGCATGGGGATGTTGGCGGTCGATTTCAACCTAGCCATGAGTTTACCTTCAATGTTGGTATTAATTTGATATTCACACTAACGATCCTAACCCTCATTATATGTCAAGTTCGCACTGCATGTGGTTTTGGAGTTTATTGTAGGAATTAAGAGCCTAAATGAGGACTTCCGGGTAAAGTTCATCGAGCACTTTACGAGAAGATCATGAAGCCCAGCACAAGTCAAGACACGAGGTGAACATGAGTCCAAATGATCTAAGGACTGAAGCATGAAGTCATGGAAACACCGAGGACCCAAATGAAGATGCAGGAGTTCACACGCCAAGCACCGTATCTAAACCGCGGGGAAAACAACGTCAAGGACCCACATGCAATTCGGCAAATAATCAAGAACACGCGAGAAGCTCCTGGAAGCAAGACGGAGATGAACCGGGCCAGAATGGGCCCAGGCCGGCCGACCCAGCCCATTCTGGGCCCTGTTCACCTCCCCCTTTGACCTAGCACCCGTTCGGGCTATTTATAGTCCCCGTGCAAAGTGCCACGCAAGAAGTCATTCGTCATCCGCCGTCGAGGTGCAGAGAAGCTAAAGGGACACCATCTCGGAGAGGAGGGTCGTGCTAGTTGTCTAGGGTTTCCCTAGCTGACGTGGGAACCTTGCATGGAAGACCACGTCGGAGTTCCGGAGCTAGGATCAAGATCAAGGTAGGATCCCGGTTGTGATCTAGTTCATGTATCATTCATGGTGAAGTCATTATGAATCTGATTTCTAGCGATCAAGTGCCTTCTCTATGGTTTTGTCTTCTCTTGGTTTTGCTTCTTCCTCAATCTATACTTAAGATAGATTGCTTAGGGTGCTCTTGTAGCCGCGGTGGCTAGAGGTGCATACCGGATCTACCAAATGTTTTCAACACGTTCCTCGTGAACGTGCTCTTAGGTTCACCTACACAATAAGCGGGACATCGTGATAGGATGTTGATCACGTACGGTTGGTGCCTTTGAGGATTGGAACGGATGCCACAGTTTAAATATGTTTTTTATGAGATTCGCATTGCTATCTTCATCTCTCGCTTGGAACTACAACAAAGGCATGATCTAGACTCTCTAGATCGGTTATCTCTTTGCTTTCTCTCGCTACCTCTCATGTTTAGTAGATTAGATGCGTTTGAAACTTCTCTAGAACAAAGTGCTTTCTCGCTTTATTGGATTGAATCTTGCGTTGCACATGTTCCACGGATTCGATACCTTGGGTTTACACTTAAGGGAAAAAGGGTCACATGTGATCCGTACGCTTGCGGATCGGTTGTCACCAGCCCTCTTCGTGGGGATGTATGAAACTTCCCTATTCTGGTAGCTCCCCATCGTGGGTTGTTTCTGTAATCTGATGTAGTTTAACCTGCGAGATTTGCTACTCTTTTGATCTTGAGTTGTTTTGGATCTTGACCTGTGAGATCTGCTCTGCTCTTCGAGATCTTGTTAGTATTGCCAGGAAGAAGACAACAAGAAGAGAAGAAGCAAAAGGCTCAGAAAGAAATCCATTCGAGATTGGCCCAGATTGGTTTAAGTAAATGGATGCATTTGTTGGGCTCATGTAAATAGGCTCGATTGTATTTAGTTCTTTGAGAGGAGAGGAGAGAAGTACATCAATTATTATGTATCAAACAGAACATTTCTTCTTCCTAGAACCGGCCCTCTGTCGCTGCTTCTCTGCTCTTGATCCCCTTCTCTTGTTCTTCCTTAATTCCTTTCTCTGATCTCCCTTCCCTTGAGATCTTGTATCCCTGCTACCACTAAATCAACTTATATGTTAGCCAATCTAATAGGGTTGCTAACAATTAGTATCAGAGCCTGGTTCCGCCTTATGGGGGGTGGTGCCAGGGTCACCACCTTATGGGGTCGGATGTCAGGCCCCCTGCCTTATGGGGGGTAGGCCACTCAAGTTTAGTACCACCTTGCGTAGGGAAGGGGGACATGACCAAATTATAAGGGAGAGTATCCCTCTCCCACTAGTCCGGGCTTTTGGGAGGAAATGAGCCTCTTGCGTTATAAGTGGACCGTGATGCGCATGAACGTCCGAACCTATGGTAGAGTGTTAGGCTGAATTGAGTTTATGCTAACATCTGGTATTAGAGCAACTACCGCCTCCACCGCGTCCCCCACCATCGCGGATGCCGCTGTAGAAGGGGGCGATGGGGGCGAGAGTTCCCGCTTGTGTCGCACGCATCGTCCGCCACGCAAGCGGCACCAGCATCCCCGGCTCGTTCTCCTCCATTGAGTTTGTTGCCGCGTTCGTCTCTGCCGAATGTGAAGCCCCTCCCCGCGACAACCACGACCAGGTGTCATTGTGCCAGGTCAACCTAAACGCTGCGGCCACCGCGGCGTCCCTGATCCAGATCCCGGAGCGCAGAGGGAATCTCAAGGCAATGGAGGTGGGCACGAAAATCTCCCCAGCCACCAACAGCGAGCGGGCGTGCAAGTTCCTCAAGAGCGACCTCGTCGCTCCACATCAAGCTCCTCCGTGCATGCCTCGTCCTCGACAACCACGGCAAGCTTCTTTGCGTCTGCATCGCCCTCGACGTCCGCGGCAAGCTCCACTACGTGTGCTTCGTCCTCAACATCCGCGGCGAGCTCGTCTGCATGTGCATCGGCTTCGACGACCGCGATGAGCCCCACCGCGCTCGCCTCGGTCTCCGTGGTGTCGTCCTCCGCATGCCATAGCGCCGCCAAACGACGACATTGCCAACATCAAGCTCACAAGGGTTCCTGTGGCTCGTAGCGCAGAGGTGGCAACTTCTACTGACTCTCCCGTCAGGTGTTCGGCAAAATGTCCCAGCTGCAAGTACTGCCACATTTTGCTCACTGGCGATTGTGTCATCCCCAAGCATGTCACAAGGGCTATTTCAAGCAAGACTTCATTCAGTTCTGTGGAAGTTCAATCGGTACCTGATGAGAAGTATCAAAGGTACTCTATCAACTCCACCCCTGCATACTCGGTTGGTGATAATACTAGTGACTATATCCACGCACACTTGATTGGTGTCATTATGCCATGTCATGTTATCCTAGTCCATGTTGATCATGAAGTATTTGAGGGATTCAATACTCAGATTGCAGTGTCTTTAGTGCCATTACTTGTTGATTTTGTTGATGTCGTACCATGGCCGCCACCTACTCAGTTGAAAAGGCAAAGCACTGATATTCAGCTAAGGCCAATACCTTGGCCATCCTTTAGTTGGCAGCCTCCAACACAGTATGAGGTCACTATGAGTGGCATTTTTGCTTATATGAGCTGCTCAAGATACTTCTTGCCACCGCTTATATGAGTTGCTCAGGATATTACTCTGTTGATGTCGTACCATGGCTGCCACCTACTTAGTTGAAAAGGCAAAGCACGATATTCAGCTAAGGCCAATACCTTGGCCATCCTTTAGTTGGCACCAACACAATATGAGGTCACTGATGATAGGGTCAAATTCAGATTAGTTCCTTGGTCATCTTTTTGGGAGTATTCTATTGATGAGTTTTGGCTTGACCTACTGTTAATGGTGTTTGTGGGTACTACCACAGAAGCTCTGAGTTTGTTCTGTCAAATGAACTTATAGTTCACAGCACCTTGGCCACCCTATCTGAATTACAACACATTGCTCGGTGACACCTGTGAGTGGCATTTTTCTTATATGAGCTGCTCGATACTTCTTGCCACCGCTTATATGAGTTGCTCAGATATTACTGTTGATGTGCATTGTGTTAATCTTCTACCAATGGTGCATCGATTCTACAACAACGGGTCAGGCTTTGGGATTTGTGAAATGATTTGGCCTCTCAATCGGGAATTCATTTTCAAGTGTTCAGATCCATGGCTTCAGTTCTTTCCACATGACATTAATTTTAGCAATTCATGTGACTGCATTCCAAGCTGTCTGGCCATCTCCACTTACACTGATGAGTTTTGGCTACTATTTAATTGTCATCAAGAACAAGTTCGTGGAAGTTTTCATTGGTGTATCACATGTAGTTTTCATTGGTGTATCACATGTTTGCTCATAATCACAACTACAAGTTACTTAGCTGTTTCTATTGGAGGTACCAGTATGAGCTTGCTATTACTAAGATAATGGATCCGAGAGATGCGCTGCAATATTTGTCATTTCGGGTACAACAATAGTTCAGTGAGGTCAAATTTCATAATGTGGAGTACTTATGGTTACTGTGGGACGTCCCTGGGCTTCTATCTATACTGGTATGTGGGTTTGGAAACGGTCCAATATCTACCACAAGATTGCAGCTATAGTGGCAGTTCTATACAAATGAAGCTACATTGTTAATATTCAATGAAAATTCTATTCAATTCTTGGTCTTCAGTGGGCATTCAGTACTGCACCATGAGTCAAATACCATACAGCTGATCTACAAGCAATTTTTGCAGAACAGAATGACATGGTGTTGTCTTACTGCTGACCTCTACGGTAGCATCTTTGGAAGCCGTGTGGATGGCATTAAGGATCTGCCTGATCTGAATCTAGAGTTTCTTCATGTCTAGTATTGCATGGTTGATTATTGGTGGGCTCTTCTTGATTCAGTTTTACTGGTCGACTATATGCCTGGTGTTCCAATTCATTTATCCTCTACCAGTTCTCATTGGACTAAAGTGCAAGTAACAAACAGGCTATATACATCACCAATTGCTGAAGTATTAGTTCAGTCACAAATACTTTTGCTAGCTGCTTTATTCCTGGAAATCAAGACCAAGTATGTGACAAGCATCCAATACTTGCAAGCTCCATGGGAACCTGGTTGAGTTATAATTCACATCGGTTTGGGGGCAAGCCGAATTTTAAGAAGGGGGGAATGTTAGTATTGCCAGGAAGAAGACAACAAGAAGAGAAGAAGAAAAAGGCTCAGAAAGGAATCCATTCGAGATTGGCCTAGATTGGTCTAAGTAAATGGATGCTCGTGTTGGGCTCAGCCCATGTAATAGGCTCAGTAGTATTTATTGCTGAGAGGAGAGGAGAGAAGGACATCAATTATTATGTATCAAACATAACATTTCTTCTTCCTGGAACCGGCCCTCTGCTGCTGCTTCTCTGCTCTTGATCCCCTTCTCTTGTTCTTCCTTAATTCCTTTCTCTGATCTCCCTTCCCCTGAGAATCTGAGATCATGTATCCCTACTACCTCTAAATCAAGTTATCCATTAGCCAATATACTAGGGTTGCTAACAGATCTGGATCTAGAACCCTAACTGCGTGTTGGGCCAGATTTCGAAAATGAGCCAACATGGGCCAGAACTCCTTCTTCTAGAAGGTGGGCGTAGCCCACTAAGCGTTTTACAAGAGTCAGGACCCCATCACGAAGAGCAGCCGCCAGCCTCGCAGGTCAAGGTGAGGTTAGTGTATTTTTATTTGTTAAGTTTAGCCCAAGTGAACCAATCTTAAATTTCATCAATCTTGTGTAAAAAAAGGTATCGGTATTTGACTATTTGTGACACAAAACAAGTACCATCAGGTATATCATGATTATATAATATTTATACATTGTATTATTCTTTGTAAAATTGATCAATTTAAAATCAGTTTGTAGTACTGGACGTTTCATGCGTTGGTATGTTGGGATACCAAAGCATCACCTATCTTCAACTTTGTGCGGCGGGGGTTTTAAGTTTTAACTTGCGTCAGCCAAAAGATACGCCCCTGTGAAAAAAGACGTATCTTGCTAAGAGCAGCTCCAACAATCTAGGTAAAATGAATTGGTTATGTAAAAATTGCAAAAGTGAGATAAAAAGTCCATCCAACAGCCTCTGTATTTTCTTTCCCATCTGCATCGAGGCATGTCGCCACATCGCCGCGAGTGCCATCCTACCGAGCTGCTGGGCCGCCCGCATTACCGAGCTCCTCCGCCGCGCAGCGCAAGAGGCAGGAGTATGGCTATGCACACAACCCTGTGCATCTTGTGGCCCGCGGCCGCGTTCCGCCGCCTCCTCGGCGCGCTCGCCGTCGTGCACAGCCCAGCCCGGGCGTGCTCCGACGAGGGCGAGCTTCGCCGCCGACGCAGGCCGCCTCCCCAAGGACTCAGCGAGGTCACTGCAGATGGGGAGGAGACGGAGCTCTTCGTCGTCCTCCGCCCGCGCCCACAGAGTATGGCTACATCTTGTAGAGGAATAATTTCTTTCAACTTCTTCCGTTCTCCGATGGCGATCTACTCCGACGTCAATGGAGAGGCTGGGGAGACCTGTCCAAGAGTCGAGGGCCTGCACATCGTCTTATTCTTCAGGTGATGATGTTGTTGACCCTATTAATCTCGATGAAGATGATCTTTGGTGAAAATCTGAGTTTTGCTCGGGTTGCCGGCGGTGGAATAGAAGGATGAGTTCTGGGAGGCAGTGTACTCCGATTCGCCTGAAGTAAGCTCCTCTCTGCCTCCACCTTGTGGAGATTGGCTCTAGTGCCCGGCGACGATTGGGAAGCGGATTTGGCGGCGGTGACAAACAGATCTCTGAAGGCTTCGAGGAAGATGAACATGAGTTTGAACTTCTTTGTAATTTTCCTTTTCTTTGGGGTCCTGTTTGTAAAAGAGTCGGTGCAATACGCTAAAATCAATGCATTTTCCTTTAAAAAAGACTTGACTGGACAAAATTTTGCGTCTGATCATTCTCAGGTGGAGTTTTTTTCTCCAAAAACCAGCACGAGTCTCAAAGAAGTGTGGTTAACGCAGACGCTCACAACACGCACGCACACTCACCCCTACGAACACATGTACGCAAAACCTACCCTTATGAGCACCTTCGAAAGACTGAGTACCAGCAGATCTGAAGATTTCCGAAGTCACCACAAAATCCCGGTATAAATCTAGGAAAATGTGCGAGTACCAGGATTCAAACCTTGGTGGGTAGCGTCCCACTGGACCGTCCTACCATTGGACTACATGCCCATTCACAGAAGTGTGGTTACTTACTTACTTAATTAATTAATTTCCTTAATCGCTAACTAGGCCTACGCGGCCCTAACCTAATTGGTCCAAACGAGCCCAGTCCAAGACGCCAGAATTGGATCGAGTCAATCATTATCTTCCCCACGATGGCGCGTGCTCCAACACTCATGCTCTACTTAGACTGACTCCAACAACATATTGCATCCTAATCTGCAAAAGGAGGCTTTGAGAGAAAGAGAGAGAAGGTAACAGTCTCTCTCACTCCAACAGCAGGTCGTTCCCCTTGCGCATTATGCTGCGCAGCGATTGCCTCTGCCGGGCCTCGGATTCCATTGCGTGAGGAATCGAGAATCGAGCCGTCAGGCTCCCAGCTGCGCTCGAGGTCGCGTGTTGACCCAGACTTCGTCTCGTCCCCACCACCACCGACACCATCGAGGAAGCGGATGCGGAAGCCGGGGAAGCAACAACCACCCCTGCTCGAGCCGGAGGGGCGCCGCGGTCTTGGCAGAGAAGGAGGCAACTGCCGACGCCCCAGATCTGCGTCAGGGAGGGCTCCTTTAGTAGCCGTCATCTGCCGATTCGAATCGACCGGAGTGGTCGAGGTGGATTGGTGGTGATGAGGACATCGTCACGCTGCATACGCGCATGCCACGTCCTTCCCCATGCTACAAGTCGTCTCCAACTCAGCTGCCACGTTCGGTTCGGATTCAGCCGACACCCCTGCACGGTTTCGGCGATATCTCCCTCATCCGGTATCGAAACGAGGTGTATAAGGACGCGTTGGAAAGGGGACAACGACGCCGTCGTTTTGGTTCTAGTCTCAGCTCCAGAAGGTTCGTGGATCATTCTGTATGACCACGATAAGGTGTTGCGTCATCTTTTTGGGCTAATTTGGCCATGTATCGTGTTGGGCCTTGAGCCCAGGTTGAGGACGCCCCCTGGTCGCCCCTCAACCCTAGGTCACCCCTTTAGGGTTCAAACTCAGTAGTCGTCGTCGTTTAGACTTGGGTTTTGTTTAATAGGTTGTGATTTCCACCGAGGATCAAACTTTCTTAATAGCCACTGTACCGTCGAGGTCTTTTGCTATGAATCAGGGCCCCCGTTCTTGTTCATCACCACTGTGTTGATTATTCCTTTTGTGACAGAACTTGAACCCCTTTGTCATTCGCTTCAATCCATATTTGCAATTGTCAGATTGCGTGCTTTACTTTCTTGCTTGTGTTCTCGATTCGCTTGCAGGGAAAAGCCTTCGTGGCGAGGTCAATCAAGTTGTTCTTGGTTGATAACCAACGGAGCAGTGGTGTAACGGTTGCGGGGTCCGAATCGTGTGTTGATTCGAAGCCCAGATTGTCAACATCGAGTCTCCACCAATCGACTTATCCTCTACCTCTCAGAAGATCGGACCATCGCCTATCAGGTGGAGGGAGGGACTCAGAGTTGAGCTCCCGAGTGAGGCGGAGGGAGGAGGAGGTCAGAGGCCGCCCCCGGCGGTGCGGGACACCAATCAGATGCGACACGGTGTGGGCGTAAGAGGAGGAGGAGGATCCACGGAGGATGCAGACGCCGACCGTGGGAATCATACCAGGGAACTGCTTCTTCCGGCGGTGGTGCTTCCGCGCAATGGTGGAGTTGTCAACGGCCGTGGTGGCGGATGGCGCCGATGGGGTTGGGGAGGAGGTGGGCGCGTCGTCCTCCATGCGGGTGCGGAGTCTCCTGCCACCTCCCGGTCTTCCATGGGATCCGCGACCTCGGAGGCATCTACTGCGCTGGCGGGTTGTGGAGTCTGGAGGCGGCTGGACGCAGGAGCAAGGAGGCGGCAGGGTGGTAGAGGAGGTGGGCAGGCGGACGCGGAGGGGAGCCGTTGGGATGAGGAGAAGAGAGAGATTCCGGGAGGATGCGATCGCGGGGAGAGGGGTCTTCATTTTGCAGCACCGGTTGAGGTTACTGCTGGAGCCGGAACAGTGGTCATTCCTTCCTCATTTTGAAGATGCAGGAGGGTTTGAGGTTACTGCTGGAGACAGTCTTACGACACCCACAGTGGGTGCCGTTAGTCTCTCTATAGAGTACCACGTAGGGGAGAGAAATAGGAGAGAGAAGAGAGCCGGCGTTAGACTTAGCGACATGCTTTAGCACGCGATTCTACGCGCGGTGGGTCCCACAGCGTCCTTCCTATCCTCCTCTGTCGCGCGCGTGCCATGGCTTGTTGCCGCCTCGAGGAGGAGCTCGAACCGGCCGTCGAGCTTGGCCTTGCAGTGCGAACCTCGTCGGCCAGCCCATCGGCGCAGGCGGTCACCGGCATGGACCGAGGCCAAAGGCCGAAAGCAAGGCGGGACGTGGCGAGGCTGCTATAATGTCCCGTCGCGGCTCGAGCACCGCCGAGGGGTGGAGGGCACGAGGCTTGAAGGGTGGACCGCAACCGTCGGCGTGGGGCGAGGCCGGCGTAGGGGTAGGGAAGAGCTAGTGCCCGCGAGGCCGGGGAAGGACGGTGCCGGGAGCTCGGCCTCGCCGGCCGCCGTGGCGCGCGCGCATCCGAGCTTGCCACTGCTGGCGAGCGTGCGAAGGTCGAGGCGGAAGCACGGTCGCCGTTGCTGGATGCGGCCGTCGTCGCCAGCACTGCTCCAGCGCGGTTGGGGAGCATGGCCGCCACCATGGACGGGATCCGTGGAAGGCGGAGTGCGGCCACGATGTTGGGGAGGAGCTCACGGCGTGCCCATCTCTGTTGGGAAAGGAGGGAGAAGGGGCGCACGTCCACCGATTCGGGCATGTGGTGCCCAGCCGCTAGGTGATGGGGTTCCAGCATGCATGCGGTGGTGGCAATCGTCCGCCGGCACAACCGGGGAAGGGGCGCGGTGGCGGACAGGACCTGGCAGCGTCCTAGTGCAGGTTGCGTCGGCGCGCATGCCGGTGACGGGCGGTTGGTCGGGAAGGCGGCGCAGACGGGAAGGGTGGCGCCATGGTCATAGAGGGAGAAAAGGGACGAGAAAAGGAGATGAGGATGGGAGTGTGGAGCCCACACGAATTTAATACTATAGTAAAACTATTGGAAGAACTATATGTAACATTTACTATATCCTATGTGATTACTATTATAGAAAGCATCTTGCTATAACCATTGCGGCTGCTCTTAGCTCTCTTCATCGCTGTGCTCCGTGACGCCGTGGCTCGGGCTGGTTGGCTTGGACCGGGTGCGGGAGGGCTGGGCTCAAAGATTTAGAAAATTAATTAAAATGATGAATAATCAGGATGCTTTGAGATTCATGAGGGTTTTGCAGAAAGCTCCATCGGAGCACTTCTCTCGTATGTTTTCCAGGGTGGAACACACAAAAAAAAAAGACTACAGAAGTGGGTCAAAAACCACTATAGCATCTACCCTTAGGCATCTCCTCCTAGGCCCTGTTTAGTTCCTCCAAAGTCTCCAAAATTTCCACATTGCAGACCGTACCACTTCTCACAGAACACGTTTCTCAATGCAAAAATTTCACCATTTTCACCAAAATTTTGGTGAACTAAACGGTGCCTTATGCTTGACGGCAATGACTTCAAAACAGGCCGGCTCCTATAGCATGACAGGAGATGGGTATAAGGCACGGGAGTAGATTCACCACTGTATGGTTGACCGGTGACTACTACTGATTCCTGCTTCATGTGCGGTAGGCGAGTTGCATCCTGTGAAGAGATAAATCATTGTGTGGCTGATCGAGGACTTCTAGTGACTCCTGTTTCATTGCTGACCACGGGTTACCAAATTATTGCTGACCACGGGTTACCAAATTATTGTTATCGAAGTTAGCTCACTCTTTGTGATATCGCAGCCCTTTAATTTATCCCGCCCTTTGTAGCAGGTGTTTCGCCTAGGGCATAATGGGTATGATGACTTGGCCACATCCTCTCCTTCCTTCGGTTTAACACCGACGGCCTGTTCAGAGTTGCAAACTGTACTCATAGTAGCAACTAAACACGAGGGTTTGTGCATGTTGCGAGACTTAATCCAACACTTTACAGTACGAGCCAACAACAGCCATGCACTACCTGTGTGTTCAGGTTCCTGAGGTGCCTCTTTTTCAAAGGGATTCGCGACATGTCAAGTCGTGGTAATACGGTTCTTCGGCAGTTTGGTGCTAGCGCTGCTATGCTAAAGAAGCTACAAATGAAGATTTTTAGAGGCGGTTGCAGCTAACCGCTGCTACTAAAGCATTTCCCGCCGCGGTCATGCCACAACCTGACGCTACAGACCACATTTCCTCTAGTAGAGGGCCTGTTGGCTGCCATCACCCGTCACTGCTACTGATTGCCGAAGAAAAAAAAAACAGAGTAGCCCTCTACCTCTAGACTTGCACAACAATCACAGATTTCAATGAACATAGATTTTGTTGATTAGGTTTAAGAATCTTTAAATTACCATCATCAAGCTAAGGCATTTCAATTTTATTATAGCTAGATATATAGGTTATCTGTGTTAAGTTAAGCATAAATCACTATATATCTAGGCATTACCTGTCTTCACACCAAACACCAGATTGGCATATCGCATAAAGTGGCACACAGGCGCGCCACCGGGCTTGGTATGTAGTATTTCGAATGCCGGGTAAGCCGAGTTCCAGCTCGACGTATTGAGATGGCAGATGGCCGCCATCGCGATCCCGGGGCCCCGCTTGCGGACGCCGCGTAGGGAGACCATGTACGCAGTGGATGGCTGCCCCGTCGAGTGGCATTGGTAGACGGCGTACGGGAAGGGCACGATGTGGCAGCCCACATGGCGGTCGCCGTCGAGCGGCTTGACCGCCACGATCACGTACGACTGCAGAGGCAAACCGCCGCCGGCAGGGAACTTCGACGCGACCGCCCACGCCGCGGGCCTGCTGCCGCCGGTGACGGCGAGCATGTGCAGGGCGCTTTGAACCGTGCTCTCCAGGGATGTGGTGCAGGCCTTCTGCTCACCGGCGGGCGCTGGCGCCTGGCACCGGCTGAGGGTGTTATTCACCATGGCCGCCGCGGCGGAGCTCCGCGCGATGTCGAACATGGAGAGCACGTCCGTTAGGTTGCCCAAAGGGACTTTCCTGGCGACGTCGCGGGGGAGGATGGCCGGCACCAGCTCCGGCGGGAAGGAGACGTTCATGGTGCCTCCCACGCGCACCTGCGCCTTGTTGAAGAAGAGGCCAGGCAACACCTTCGGCTTACCTGGAAAACTGCCGTACTTTTCTTCCCATCGTAGTGTCCAGGGGATCGGGATCTCCTCGGTGTTGGTCCAATTAATCGGGTGGTGTTCTATAAGCGGCGAATGGCTAATGCCTGTACGACACAGTAAATAGTTCCAAATCATATGATCACAATAGAAACTGTCAGATGAACTAGTAGTTCCTGATCACAATGTATAGACCACGCGCTAAATTAAACGCTGCATCGCGTACCAGACGAGCATTCGTTCCTACCTTTCTGCACGAGGTCGGCGATGACCTCGGGCATCGGCGTGCCGGGGAGAGCCTCCTCCCAGAAACGCGCTGCCGGAGTGCCAGCAGCTGCAGCGTCGGCACACGCCACGGCGGCCCCGGCAGCGGCCACCAAGACCGGGAGGAGTGCTAGTGGACTCATATTGCTGCGTACTGGATAATACGGAGCAGCGGATTAATTGGAGCACACACGATGGAATTTGGAAGAGAAACTTTTTTTTTTGCTAAGTAATTTGGAAGAGAAACTGATGATGGTACCTCACGCCGCCGGTGGTGCAGTATATCTATATCTATACCAATCTATTAAATATGGTGGTGTCGTTCCACCCCCCTAATACGTTGCACATGTCGTTTATTATAGATGGTGGTGTCGTTCCACCACCCCCCTCAATATTTTTAATTAGAGTGGGCCTATTCGGTGTGTGCACCGTGGGCTTTAATTAATCAGCATGGGCTCTAATTGAATCAGGTATATTCTGTGTGTAATCAGACTTGGACTCTATCCCTAACCAGACTAGGACTCCAAATATGTGTACATGGACGCACCAGCACAAATACATAATAAAAAAAAGATCTTGAACCGCAGATCTTGAGTATACAACCAAGCTGAGTAGATCGGTTGCTGTGCTGCTGAGTTGTAGACTTCGTGATTGTCCGCAGATCTTGAACGTCATCTACGGTAAAAATTTAAATTGCACAAAAAATTTCGAATGCATATTTGTTAACTAAACTGGCATGTAACATTATACGTCCTAATAGGTTGACTAAACTAAAATGTAATTGACTTTGTACAATTAGTGTACTGGATGTTTAGAATGATATTCATATTTCATGCTTTTGATTCTTCTTTGCAGAGCTAATTGGAGCATGGCATCTTTATACACAACCATATACTGCACATGAGTGCCCAGGAATCAAATAGATCAAAGATGCCTAAGTTCAGTGATACTACTAAAAAAACAACAGAGGCGCAGAAGGAAGCACGACGTCGCCGCGACAGGGCTAACTACGCAAAGAATCATCCAATAGTGAAAAGGAAAAGGAAAGATAATGAAACAACACTCCCTGGTTCAGTAATCGGTACCGTAGTTGATTTGACAGAACCCTATTGTCATGAACAGGCAGAATGTAATTCCACTACATATTCTGTTACATAAATAAATTAGAGAGTACACCTGAGCTGATTGTTTTTTATATATGTCAATAGCTAATAGAGATGAGGTGAACCCTGGTGAAGATGCTGAATGGCTGCATAGGAATGAGCATTACACTATGAACAGACAAGTTGGTTCCATAATTGATTTGCCACAACCCTATTGTGATGAACAAATAGAAGGTAATACCACACAAATCTATATTGTAAAGCGGCGCATCCTATTACTGTACATGTTAAGCTGATCATCAATATGCTTAATAGATCTGTGCACTCCTCTACAACTTTTTTCCTTATTTGAATTTCAGGTTTCAACGATCAGAATACATCACTTCAAGGTTGTATGGAAGATCAGCCTGAACCAGCTCGTATACAAAGTTTAGGTAACAATTATACCTGAACTTTGGGATTATTGGTCATCTCACAGTGTTATGAGCCATTTGTCTTTGAGCATACATGCTATTATATGCTTTAGAAAATAACTAACATGATTGCAAATTGGTTTCATTTGTTCAGGTATAAATAATCCTGAGGTACCACTACAAGCTACACGGCTCAATCTCACAGAGCAATCTGATTTACGTAATGAAGGTAAATTATTATTATGTAAAAAATCCAAGTGCAGGATGTCAAATTTTTTTACTCACATCTAGCCTTTCATGTAGGTGATTATTGGTAATCTCAGTGTTATGAGCCATTTGTCTTTGAGCATACAGGCTATTATATGCTTTAGAAAATAACTAACATGATTGCAAATTGTTTTCTTTTGTTCAGGTGTAAATAATCCTGAGGTACCACTACAAGCTACATGGCTCAATCTGACAGAGCAATCTGAACAACGTAAACAGAGAAAGGTTGAGAGAAGAAGAGAAAGGGATCGGACACGCTACAAACAAATGTCACCTGAACAACGCAGTAGAAGGAAACAGCAGCAACGAACTCCTGCATACCGTAAAAAAAGGAATACATCGCTAAACAAGAAAAAAGATTGTTTGTGCCCAGAGTCGATTGCGATGGAGAACCCAGAATGGATACATGATCCTGAGTTTCCAGATAATCGAACACTCGATGAGACTCCAGAGTCGATTGCGATGGAGAACCCGGAATGGATACCTGAACCTGACTTTCCAGATAATTGAAAACGCGATGAGGCTATGGATGGGTACCTGAAACCGAGGTGGCGGCCTTTCCATCTACCTACGAATATTTGGGCTGATGACATCAGGAACATGAATCGAGGTCCTGGAATTCAGGCCAAGTCACATCACCGTAATGTTGCGAGCAGTGAGCGTCTGGCATTGCGGTCTCGGTGTAATCAACAATTCCATGACTTCAGCCATGCAAAGTCATCGAAAGATAATAATAAGGATAAAGATGACTGTAGCGGTGACGTACAAGGTAATCATGTTTTCTCAAACATATCATTCGATACCTATATGTTCAGTTCAAAGAAACTAAATCGCCTTTGACATTATTGGTAGGTGTTGAATGTGGGAATCAATCAACCGATGAATCCAGTGATGATGACGAGGAAGATGAAAAACACGCTCCTCGTCTGGCAACCTACGAGTCAGACTGCAACGGTGAAGTGGATGACTCCGACGGTAAAGGGAACAACAAAATTATACACTTTGTATCAAAGTCATGTATTTTTGTTTCCATAATTTTACATATGTTGCTTGGTGTAGATGAGGAAGATGAGATACCGTCAGATCTTGATATCACTGTGGATGCTACGCCCATAGCCGAAGCGATCCTTATGATTATGTGTACAGCAATCTCCCAGAAAGTGAACATGTTCTGCCTGAGGCCAAAGACTGTGTTCACTGTGGTGCTAAAAAATTTCACAAGGAACCCCAAGGATTCTGTTGTCGTTCAGGGCAGGTTGAGTTGATGCATCATGATACACCTCCTGAGCTCATGAGATTGTGGGAAAGTTCAGATGCAGATGCTAGACACTTCCGTGATCATGTTCGATGGTTTAATAGTCATTTCGCATTTACCTCGCTCTACTGCAGTCTTGATGTTGAAACAACTGATATGAGGAAGGGAAATGGCATTTACACATTCAGGGCCCACGGCGGAATGTACCATAATATCAGAGGATTCGGAAGGGAAAATGGTCTAGAGCGAAGTCATCTAGAATTGTATTTTTACGACAATGATCCTACCCTCCAACATCGTTATCGTTGCGCCAGAAAGGAGCAAGAGCAGAAAGATAAAGAGATTATTGAAGCTTTGGTTGACATCCTAAAAGGCAACCCTTACTCTGAGAAGCTCAAATCAATGGGAGAAATTGAAAATGTAGACGAGTACTGCATATCATTTAACCTTGATGTGCAGAAAGATCAGAGGCAGTACAATCGCCCACTATCTGATGAGGTAGCTGCAGTTTGGGTTGAAGCGAGGGATGTGCTAGGAAATATGGATCGGAGTGTGGTACTTCATGGAAACAACCGAGAAATTACAGGCATACGCTCATCTAACGCCGCTTATGATCCATTGTCTTATCCAATATTTTTTCCACGAGGGGAACCTGGTTGGCATTATGATATACCAAAGCGAGGATTCAGCTACGCCGATGTCCTCGCAGAGTCAGCTAGGAAAAAAGCTTCACGTGCTCAGGATAACTCAGATGGTAAGCATTTCCACTTATTTCGTCTTCTGCTACCATACACGCATAAGTTCTTAAGCATAAGTTGCCATCATTAACACCATATTTTATATAATGAATACAGGTTCTGGAGGAGGATGGATGACTGTCTCCATTAGGGACTACTATTGCTACAGATTTCAAATTCGTCCAGGTATATTTAATCCAATCCTTCATGGAAAGCGTCTATTTCAGCAGTTTGCCGTTGACACATATATCAAAATTGAGAGCCACAGATTAGACTGGATGAGGAGTCATCAAACAGAACTACGTGCTGATTTGTACCAAGGCCTTTGTGACAGCCTGGAAGCTGGAGAGCAAAGAGGAGCAGCCACAGGCAAACGAACAGTGTTGAGCAGATCTTTTATCGGGGGCCCAAGGGATATGCGGAAACGGTATATGGATGCCATGGCACTGGTAAGGAAGTACGGAAAGCCTGACATTTTCCTTACCATGACATGCAACCCCAACTGGCGGGAGATAAGAGATAACCTATTACAAGGACAAACAGCTCAAGACCGTCCAGATCTTGTTGTTCGTGTGTTCAGGGCAAAGTTAGAAGAGATGAAGTATAAGTTGTTCAAACAACATATACTTGGGCGGGTCAGGGCACATGTGTATGTTGTCGAGTTTCAAAAAAGGGGTTTGCCTCATGCTCATTTTCTTCTTATCATGGAACAGAGGTATAAACTGACATGCCCAGAACAATATGATCACCTCATCAGTGCTGAACTTCCGACAAGAATAAATACCCACTTCTGTACAGTATCGTAACGAAATGGATGATGCATGGTCCATGCGGCAGGTTAAATATGGATTGCCCCTGCACACGTGGCCGAGACTCTTGCAAAAACCGGTACCCATGACCATTCAACAGTGATACAAAACAGGGCAAGGACTCATACCCGATGTACCGTAGAAGGGATAATGGTCGCAACGTACTTGTGAGAAATCATAAGCTTGACAACAGATGGGTGGTGCCGTACAATCCTTATCTAACACAGTACTTCAACTGTCACATTAATGTCGAGGCTTGTGGAAGCATAAAGGCAGTGAAGTATTTATTCAAGTACTTATACAAGGGTCATGATCGTGCAACAATTACTGTTGGGGAAGCTAACGATGACAATGCATCTGTTGATGAGATTAAACAGTACAGAGATGCAAGATGGGTCAGCCCTCCAGAAGCATTGTGGAGGATCTATGGTTTCGATCTGAGCGAAAACAACCCACCTGTCATGCAGTTGCAGCTCCATCTACCTGGCATGCATATGGTTTCCTACCACCAGAATCAAAACATAGGCAATGTGTTGCATCGTCCGGGCGCCGAGAAATCAATGCTTACTGAATATTTTGAGACGAACAGAAAAGATGCTGATGCACGTGATATCTTATACAGAGATTTCCCCGAACATTATACTTGAAATTCCGGTGCATGATAGAGGCAGCAACACCTGACTATCAACAAGGCGCAAGGACAAACTATTCCTACAGTCGGAATCTTTCTACCTGAGCCTGTTTTCTCTCATGGTCAGTTGTATGTAGCGTTGTCAAGGGCCACAACATGTGAACATGTCAAAGTTCTTGCGTACCCACCTCACCATTACAGTAAGCACAAGGCAGAACAAAAGAAGGCATGTAGAAGCAGAAAAAGGACAAGGGAAAATGATGTCAACAAACATGTGGAATTAAATCCTGGTGGTGCAACATTCACTAAAAACATCGTCTACAAAGAAATTCTTACATAACAGGACATATCATTTCATATTTTCTTTTATCCATGTTTCTTTTATGCTAAGTATCTCCATTATTTAACGTGTGATGGACTATGATAAATAGGACATGTGCGACTGTTTGTTTCCATGTAAATGTTAACTACTGCTGTCATATGAGTGATTGATTAGCAAGATATCTACTTCTGAAATGAAAAAACCAGGATACTCACAAGAACTGATCAGTATCTCAGTAGTATCATACTCTAGGGAGAAATTAATAACGATGCAAATCTGCTGTCAGGACTTTAGGGATACGTGATAAGCTAAAAGTATATAATCTCTAAACAAACAAAATGATGACAGCAACAAACTCATGCATATGGCCCAGATCTTTAGTGTTACTTGGTTGATAAAGAATCTTTCTTATTTCATATTGGCTGTAGAAGATGTCATCAGTAGTAGGCCATGAACTATTCATAGCAATTAATTGATAGCTCTAAACATTTCACTAAATAATAACAAAATATAACTGCCATGAAATCCATTTTCAGAGTAGGAAATTCTGTTTTAAAAAATAACGAAAGGAAAGAATAACAAAGTTTAGGATGGAAACAAACTTACGGAAAAACCATCTTCTGCACACCTGGATCTTCCATCATTTTCTCTATAGTTTCAATGTATAACATAGGCCCATAAGAACCTGTAACAGAATCAGTTGAAAATAAATTTTTTCATCAACCAAAATATAGAAGTACACTACAAAATCATTTGATAAAAAAAATACAGAGATCCGAATAAAGAAAATGTATGATACAAAGAATTTAGTTTAACTTTAATACCAGTCCTTACCAATGGCCAGTGACTTCTCCTTTGGCATCTGAACTGAAAATGATGACATTTCCTGCATATTTATGACCACCCACATGTGAGCATGCACTAACAAACACCTGACCATCAAGACCAAGTCCATTTACATCTTTGACAAGCACTTCTTCAAGGAGTCCTGAAACAGAATAAATTTTAAAATGTAATAAAATTAGCAGGAGCGACTGACTGAAATATTAGCTCAAATATGATACAATAATATGTAAACACTGGACAGTTAGGATTTTATCCTCTCCAAGTAGAGTATGACATGAAAACATTTACATTTTATTCAGTAAACAGGTCCATACCAGTTCATTCAAGTGAATAAAGTATAGGCACTAATCACTTTATAAACTGTTAAGCATCATGGACCAGCAGCAAGCTCAAACATGTTCCGGGGGCGTAGAATTGTAGCATTCCCAGCTCCCCATATTGCCTGCTGGATTCGCATCTAGACCACAACTTCATGATGCATATATTTAGTTATTTACCTCACACAATGACAGAGTTGAATCTGATTCAAATTTTCGCGATGACTATTATGCAGTACAAATAGGCTCGTGTATTTTTTTCCTTTTTTTTTTTGCAGCGTGCACGCAATACAGAGCTACAGGCAGGCTAATCAATTCATCGATTGGCATAATATCTGGTCTCATCGCCGCCAACAACCTCAAAATTACGGGATATGCAATCAATCACCAACAGGATGTGACGCCGGCCAGAGCCGAGGTACACAACAGAATCAACAGCTCGGAAGTTTAGGTTACCTGTTGGTGAGGAAGCGCGGGAACTCGAAGCGGGTTGTGACAGCCATGAGCCCGTTCCCGGAGAGGGGTCGAGCATGGTGAACACCTGACCCACGAACGCAGGGCCCCGCCACCGCCGCCCTTAATCCCACCCCTGGCTTGCCACCCGGGGTCGCGCCGACGCCTGCGCCTGCCATCCGCGCGCCAGGCAACGGCTCCGGGCCGCGGCGGGGTTCGGCGGGGTTCGGAGCGTGAGAAACATGAGGATGTTGGCGGCGATGGGGTCGCGGAGGCAGACGGCGAGGTGGAGCGGGGTCTCCCTCCTCGGGACGTCGCGGCGGTCGATGGCGGCGGAGACGGCGTCGGCGACGGCCTCACCCGCGATGGACTCCTGCCGGTGGAGACCTCGCGCCGCGAAGGCGCGGGAGCCCCGCGACGAGCCTCCCGAGCGCGTGGTCGCGCGCGCCACGGCGAGGCGCGCCGGGCTGTCAGACCGTCGTCCATGACACGCTGCACATGGGGGGTGGCGTGGGGCGGGGCGGAACAGCTCGAACCGGGGCGCTCCGTAGCTAGGTCAGCGGATCTGGGACGGAGCGGTCCGTAGGGGCATGGGGGTGCCGTGGGGGCAGATCTGGCGCGCGGGAAGGGCGCCCGGGATCGCCGCTGCGCTCCGGCGCCCGGCGAGGGGGGAGGGCCTGGCGAGGACGAACGGTGGGGAGGGGGCGGGGCCGGAGGGGGAAGTGGTCCTCCTATTCCTGGGGCCTCGAGCCGCAGTTATTTTTCCCCTCCTCTCCTCTCTCTCGCTCGCTCGGTGGTGGCTCGGGGAGGCGAGGGTGGAATGGGTCTCTCTCTCGCTTGCTCCTGGCTGGCGCGGTGCCTGACCTGTGCTGTTGTTCCCCGTCGTCCCCCCGTTGTGTGGAGCGAGAAGGACCAAAAAGACGAGACCAAGTTTCAGATGTTCGTTGCATAAAGCATCGCTCCTTCTCCTTTTGTGAAGGATCGATAGCAAATTGGTGCCACTTGGGGTTGGGGGTGGCAATATATTGTGTAAATCGCACTACTGTGCTGTCAGGTACCAACCCTGCGTATATGCAGATGGACCTGATACCTGAACTGGAAGTAAAACTGTTAGACGATTGTTTGTTCGTGTTACTTATTTACGGGGGCTGTATCATTGTATCATGACTCTTCACTGGTCAACGTACCTTTTGATGTCTGAAACTGACCCAAATCGGCCGGTGGAAGATGAACTATTTCATTTCACGCAAACTGCTTTGAACACCCCAGTTATGATCCTGTAAATTCCTAGACGGCATTAAGAAGTTTTTATGACTACAAGCCAGATTTTCTGCCTGGTCTCACTGTTTGTTATGTAGACTGTACTGAATCCCGGAACTGCATGCGGCGATTGTTAGCCTAATTGACAAAGTGAAAAACCGTTGAAAAAGTGAAAAACTACTTTGCCAGCAATTTTCTGCACTCTTTTCTATGGTTTGTCACTGAACCCAAACAAACACATTTGGATTCCTTCTTAATGAGTCATCTTGTTAATCTTTTTTATATAAAAAAAATCAGCTTTGTAGAATAACAAGAGTGACCTACTCCTACTAAACATATGGTTATTTTCATTGTTCTTATTATTAATTATAAATTTCGAAAATTAAAATATGTATTTGCGATGGAAGAAATGCTTAAGTGCATGGGAAGATACAATCATTTAGTGTCCAATGCCCGTGGCAACGCACGGGCACTTCGCTAGTGTACTACATATTCTCGGTGTACAGGAACGTGTATAGGGCCTACCATTCCGTTTTGGACACGGTTTCTGACCGTGGAGCATACGGTCCTCGAAATATCTTATAGATGTGATGTCCAATAATTTGCCTTCTTTAATTTGATTCATCTATAAAATGACTTTTTTATTTGATTCATTCGTTTTTCATCCCTAATTGTGACATCCTTTCTTAGAGTATAATCGTAAGGTTTATCTATATTTAGGGGAAAATCTATTCTACTCCCACATGCAAGTAGTTAATCTCACTCCTTCATGCAACTGGCAAGGTACCATTAGATATGTCATGATTAGTATTTTTACATTATACTCTTTTTTTTATAAAACTGAACAAATTATAGTCAGTCTGGTAGTACTAAACATTTGAGGTTTTTTACGGTACACAATACGACCTAACGGTCGTACGGTCGTATTATCGGTTTATCTCCATGGGTAAAATGGTAATTTGCTAGATATATATTATTTGGAAAAAATTCCTCGCTGCCCCCTTATACTATCTAAAACATTTCATATATTCATTTCCTATATTATAACAATACCATTTTACATTTTCGATAATACCCTTATACTACTCATACGACCTTTGAATACTACCGTACGACAGTTAAAAAACCAGTCGTATAGAATTAATTTCAACCGTCAGATCCTTACATATAGGTCCTTTTCTATTACATACAAGTCTTTTTTTCAACCGGTTGTACATGTCGTATTGTGTACCGTAACGCAATGGAATGTTGGGTTCTAGAGGATGGGGTATCTTGATCCGGATTTTAACTTCTGCGAGAGCCAAATGCTCCGATCCGTCCCAGCTAGTGAACAAGACGTATCTTGCCAAGTGGATTGTCCTCGCAAAACACATACAAGACGTGACGGCCATCTACAAGTCGTTCCGCTGAATGCTACGCACGCTAATTTCCGCCATCATGCGCATGCATCTATATAGCTTTTCCCCCTACGTTGAATATAATGGGTGCTGGCCATGCAAAATTTATATTTTGCGCTGGTAGAGTCACTACTTTAGCCAGGTTAATTGTCTCTTGACAAAGATTTGACTACACGAATACTATCTTGGGCGACATAGAAAGGTCTGGAATGCGCGGCAGTCAAGACTCGCCAGACAAATTTGACTAGACGGCTGTGTTTAGATGAGGTTGTAAATTTTTTCAGTTTTTACCTCTAATTAGTCAGTTTACAAAACTACCTCCACAATCTTGTGCTAATTCACGAGACGAAACTAATGAGGTCTTTGACTACATGATTAGAGTAAGTACATTGGTACACATCAGTGGTCATAGGTCGTCCTATGCAATGCCGCGTAAGATTTTTGATGATGTGGAGGAGAGAGCGAGGAGAGAGAAAGAGGTTGCTGCTTCGCGAAACAACCATCTCATGAGCGAAACAACCATCTTATGAGATAACTTCACAACCATTGTATGAGTTGTTGTTGTCATGCAACTCATAATATTCCTTTTTTACATGCACAAATTAAGGGAATTTATTGCTTTTTTAGAAGGAAAATGTATTAATCTTAGCACATTACACCAGCCCTTTTACAAATAGGACCCCAAAAAAGGAAAAATACAAAGAAGTCTAATTGAACGGCCAAATACACCGAAATGCCCTGTAAATAAATGTTTATGCCAAAGTTTCCCATAGTACTTATTATCAACTTCCAATATTTTGGTCAACTATGGTGCATAGATTGTGCAATAACTAGCTGCAGCTTTCTTCTTTTTATATACTCAACACATTCATCATCTTGACTATACTTCACAAATGTGACAATGCAGCGATTGAAAAGTTATCAATGAGCCTTATAAATTGTTTAGATTGCAGTGCTGATAATTTTATGGCCATGTGGCCATTCGAATAGTGTGTGTGTTTTCTAATGTGTACTACCTTCTGAAATAGTAGGTTGCAGCATGGGTGTTGATGACACTGAAGACACTATTACTTCATCCTGGCCTCCTGGGGATGGTAGAAAAGATGCCTGTGGAAAATTGGATCAGTCCAGGTATGATTTATAGATGCACGGCAGGTGCGTTTGACATAAGTACTTGCTGATTGGTTGTGCTATTGTAGAAATATTATTTAAAAACATGTACTGAGATTTAGTTGAATATTACTTGTTAAAACTAAATTTCTTTGGGCTTATCAAACTGAAATTGTTTCTTGCTTTCTGAAAATAGGCTTTTTTAATGGAGTGCGAAGGCTAGGATCTGCTGCTGCTGATATGTCCCATGTTGGACTAGGCATTACTGAAGGTTATTGGGAATACCAGATTAAGCAATGGGATATGGCTGCTAAAATTGGAAGTATTTTGTTCAGAATGCCGATGCTTAATTAGCAGAGGCCACATTGCATTTAGACTTCAACATAGCTATATGATTGGAGCTAGATTCATTATGCAGATAACTAGCTAGGTCTTCTTACACTTTGATGTACTGAAGAAATCCCTTAATCGGCATTTATTTTATCTCATTTGATTGGTCAAGGTTTGTTATGACTTATGACCCTGGTAGGTAGAATTCAAAAAGACCAATTTGTTTAGTGACTAGACAACCCATGTAAAATCATTGTGATTTTTAGAATAGAAAAATAATATGGGTGGAGTGGACTTGATGTATGAAACTCAATTCCTTCGTAAATCTTCTTAATTTCATAGTGTGGTTTTGTTGTGTGTACAACGCTTTTGACATCTTTGTGGTGAGCTAACCCAACGTTTGTTCTTGTTGCTAAAGTCATTGAGGACCTTAGGAACCATGGAGGTGTTAGTGGACGCGGTGCAATTGCTATTTTCATAATAAATGGTGATATGATTTTTGTGTCAATTATATTTAAAAGGTGAAAAAAATGATATCAGTGCATACTAAAACCATCTAGATTTGCACGAAGACTTTGGTTTTAAGAAATTATCCTCGAGCAAGCCACACTGCAACTAGCAGGTCATGATTCTATTCTAGAAAATTTAATGTATTTTTTATCTGTCTCCTCAAATTCAAAGTTACAATTTGTGGAATATAAATGGGATTTTGAGAAATTCCAGTCGTGTTGCTTGCAAGTTCATTACATGAGTAGTGTTGCTTGCAAGTTCGTTACATAAGTAGAGAGCGACTAGCACGAGTAGGTCAGGATTTAAAGGGCTCTTAGGAAATCAAGCTGGACATGGATCTCTATCTTCTAAATTGAATTCACCAATTAGAGGTGAAGGGAACTGATTACATTTCAAATGGTAGAGAGTTATGAACGAGACCTGAATTTAGGATTATCCAGTATAATGGCTATCAAAGACCCTGGTTTTGTTTTTATGCACTTGCAACGGCTAGATATGCAAAGGTTGATAATTCATGGTGCAAAGAATGTGTAGAATGTGTTGGTGACCTTATATATTTGATATAAGTCTTGTTTATCACTTTTGAGTTCCACCACATTTCAATAAGTTATTTTATAAACATGTGCGTGTCGCACGTGCACCTTACTAGTCAAACATGAAATTCATGTGTCAAAAGCGACAGCTTTTCTGGGACGGAGGTAGTAGTTCGGTTGTAGGATCAATGGCTCGTAGAAGGTGGGGGTTGAATATGGGCCTTGTTTTCAATTTCTAAGACAAAAAGAAAACCTTAGCCTATCAACTAGTGTTGCCCATCTAAAAGGTTTTCTCTACTAAGCACACTAACAAGAGTTTCCTTAGCAAATATCACACTAAGAGATATGGATCACCCTAGTCAAGATAAGATGCAAACAAGCAACTTAAAGAGTACAAAGGCAAGGAAACTTAAGTGCGGAAATTAGGTGCTGAAAATAAATGCAAGAAAGTAGAGAGAGAGGCACAAGAGACGACCGAATTTTTTCCTGTGGTATCGAAAAGTTGACGCTTCCCCCTAATCCACGTTGGAGCACTCACTAAGAGTCTTGCTCCCCCTCAAGTCACCAAGACTCAAGTGCTCACTAAGAGTACCGTTCTCCATCTCGGGAATGGGTCTCGAACGTGTACACCAAGCTTTCTTGAGGCTCCCACAATCTCCAAGAGCTCACCAAGAACCCCCAAAGCACCAAGACCGTCTAGGAGCCGTCAAACTCCAAGAGTAACAAGCCCACACAACTTCACTTGACCTGAGCACTCAGCTAAGCCATGTATGCACCTTGAAACCCTTGATCACTAAGAAAGAGCTCCTCAATCAAGAGGAAGAGAATCCCAATGATCAAGAACACAATCTCCTTCTCTCCTTGGCTGCTGTAGATCTTCAAAGTGGCAAAGGCAGCTCAAGAGACGCAAGGGGGTCATATTTATAGGCCTAGCAAGAGAGGCTAGCCGTTGGAAAAGTTTCCCTGAAAAGTAGTACCGTCGGATGAATCGATGGTATCCCCCTGCGCAGGCGTCGGATCATCCGGTCACTCACAGGCGCTGAAATAGCCGTTGAACCCAGTGACCCAGTCAATGCACCGACGCTATACACCGACGCACCGTCGATCTATCCGTGCTGAAGACCATCCCTTTGCGCGGTAATGCGGTGATTCAAACAATGCCGTCGGATGAACCTACCGAGGTGTGAGTGAAGCGTCGGTTCATCCGGTGTCAAGCAAGAATCTTGGGCGTCTGCCTGATTTGAATGTAGGCGTCGGATGGACCGCGTCGAGCATCGGATCATCCGTCTTTGAAGAGGTGAGCTTTGAACTCATGTTACCAAACCCTAGGTCACCGGATGAACCGATGCTAGGGCTGTTCATCCGAGCTATGACTTGAACTTGAACTCATCCAATTCAATCGCCTTTGAGTTTTCCGTTGATTCTTTTGCTTCCAATGTGTTTCCAAGAGTACTTTGAGCTGATTAGCATCCAAGGAACTTGAGTGTGCATATTTTCATGGCTTTTGGTGCATGGTCAAGCTACTAGTGCATGAACCCCTCTTAATAGTACCACAAACACTACAAACTAGCAATCCAAGTGTCCTTCATCACCTTGTGACACTTGGAACTAACAAAGTCCTTAACCTTGTAGTATTTGTCCATTGATCGTCCATAAATTCAAATTGAGGGGTCTCTTTTTCATTCAATACTCATAACAATAACCCAAGATATAATCTGCTACAAAACAAAGGTTAGTCACAAGCATATGGTTGTCATTTATCACCGAAACACACCCTTACCAAAGGTGCGAAAGGGCCTAGATGGTTACAATCTCCCCCTTTTTGGTGATAGATGACAACACGAGTAGAGATATACGAAAATTTGAATTTAAAGCATATAAACTCTACTACTAATGCAAACAAGATATAAGCAACAACACACATGCATTAAAGTAAACGAGCACCACAAACATGATTAGACATGTAAACCAACGACATACACAAGATCCAAATACATGTCTCATCATGAAACTCCACAAAAGCGAGAGAGGCAACAAAAACTCAAACTCCTAGCACTCTCCCCTAACTCCCCCTATCTCTACTCCCCCTATCTATCTCCCCCTTTGGCAACGAGCACCAAAAAGAGAACTAATCCTGCTGAGGTGGAGAGGAGGGATCCGCGCGAGGTAGAGATAGCCTTCAAGGCTCGGACGGTGAAACCGAGCGTCCTCCTCGTCGACTCGGCCAGACCATGCCGAGAAGCTGGATCTGTCTGAGGTGGAGGAGGTGGAGAGGTACTCGTGTGCCTGAAGTAATAGCCTGAGTGACCTCGGGACCTTGAACTGCTGGATCGGAGGCAACCGCGGTGGAGATCTGCTCGGTGATGGCATGAAGGTACTGATCCTCCTGATCCAAACCCTGAGTCCGCGGTGTAGCAAAGCTCGGAAGAGGTGAAGACACCCACGGACTAGGTAGCGTGGCACGAGCTGGCGTCTCAAAGACAAGAGGCCCTGTGGTGATCGGAGACGGCAGCTGAGTCGACGCCGGAGTGGTCATCCTGAAGCTGCTCAAGAAAGGTGGTAGCTGCCACCGTCTGAGGTGTCGTCGTCTAAGGTACCGCGAACATCCCCGTCTGAAGAAGTGGCGACTGTGGAAAAGACGCTATCGGGACGTTCACGAACCCACCGGCGGCTGGTAGAGGAGCACTCGGTCGGCTGAGCCGCTGAGGTGTAGGAAGCGAGGAAGCTGAGCTATCACCGGAAGAGCCGACCGAGGCAACGACATGAATGTGAACATCTGTGGTCAACATCTCGTGCTGGAGCATCTGCTACCTCTGTGCCTCCTGCTGCTAACGGATCCCCTCAAGGATCACCGAGCCTCACAGGTGTTCTTTGGAACCGTGCTCAGCATCTGCCGAACTGGATGGTGCACTGTCGAGCCGCCAAGTGTCTGAATGAGGGAAGTCACCGTCCGCCGAGTCACCCGAGCGAGTAATCTGAGGAGGATCGGTGACTCGGGCTCTCTGTCTGGCAGGGAAGAACCCCGCCGCCGCCGTGTGCAGCGAACTCGAACATGGGCTCAGTGCGGCACAAAGTCGTCGTCGCCACCGAGGACTCGTGCCATCGGTCGCAAAGTACTGTGGTAGAGGTGCCTCACCGCCGCTAGAGTAGCGTCCCCGTCGGGCTGCCTCATCCATCACTGCCTCTGCTGCTGCACGTGCCTGCAGAGTCTCCTCGGCCCGTCTCAAGCCCCTCGCACCCGCCTCCCGTCACCGGGCACGGAGGCGGTGTAGGTCGAAGACGTGCCAGGACCGCTCCAAAGTACTCACATAGCGCGGGCCTCGAGGACGTGATGACATCCAATCGATCCAGGAGCAACGATCGCCGCCGAGTCATCCCCATGCCATCCATAATCGCGTCCTCGACCTCACTGATCTGGATATCCAATAAATCAAATGGACGCTTGGCCATAACGTACATGAGGAGCCACCGCACGCCGGTGATCGACTCGGCGTTCCCCATCCTGTAGAGTACGGACCTCCGGAGCGCGTAATGTACCACGTACGCCTCGCGAGTCAAGCGGTCCGGAGTCCTGGGAGTACTGGGGAGGAACGGCTGCTGGAACAAGAAGCTGATCTCATCGTCAGAGGGTAGCACAGGTGAGTGAGCACGACGAGGAGCCTCGACGTCAGGGTAGGCCAAGTAGTGAATCGAGTCGTCATAAAGTCAGAGCCCAAGCAACTCGCTATACCCTCTCTGGTGAGCCTCTGCTGCTGACCCATGAACATGAAGTGAATCGATAGCCGGTCAGCCTCAATGTAGACGGTTGCGTAGAACACCCGGACCCCAGGACACGGACCTCTTGCTCACCAAATCTGCCAGCCGGGAGGTAGTCGAAGAAAGGGAGGATCGGCTCCCGGCAACCGCCTGCTCGGGTCATGAACTGAGCATCTGTCTTGACTCAGTGAACCCCGCACGTGGAGGCGTAGAAGCTCTCTGGAGGATCGTCCGAGGGTCACAGGCCTCCCGCCCATGAGGGAACCACTGCCTCGGGCACACTCCTCAAACGCGATCTTCGCCGGGCAAGTTCCGCAGTCGCGGATGTAACATCGAAAGCCTCGCCCGCGGACCCCTGGGAAGCTCTGGCCCCTCTGCTGGCTGTGCCTGCTGCTCAACCTCTACCATCTCCTCAACTGCTCTCCTCCTCGGGCCGGTGTGTGTGTGTGTCCACCACGAGTCCGAGGACCGGAACGTGAAGCAGAAGGAGGTGTCTTTGTCTCCGCCTGTCACGACTCCGCCTCGAACGCCGTGAATCGCTGCTGCTCACCCCGGGCTGCTCCCCTGCCTCGCACTCTCACCAATCCGTATATACTGTGGCTGACCACGAGTGTCCGCACCAAGAACACGGTCCCACTCCTTCTCCTGCCGGGTCTTCTTCTTCTTCGGCTCAGCGACCACCTTACCCTTCCTCTTGTCGCCCGCCATCTGTCAAAGAGATGATAGAAGATTATAGAATGGCGAGATACGAAGATAAACAGGATAAGTAACTAAGGATAAGAGGTCCTTAAGCACTGCAATAGAGTAGATATGAGCCTAATCAAGAAAAGCTATGTGATGAGCAATGCCACAAGATAAAAAGAAGGTGGAAAACTAGGCAGTCCTTAGGTGAACAGGAAGATGTGTAGTGTGTGTGACTACCCTAAGGATCATGACACTGTTTTACACGAAGGATGCAGTAAGGAGCTTTGAAACAGTGACAGAACGTGCTCAATTTCATGGGTAGCTGTTCCTATATGACAAATTGAGCAAAAATCTCTACGATTACAAGCAAACATATGACAGCACATAAGGGCTACTCATAATCATAGAGAGGTTCCACAGAGCATCTCAAATTCCCCCTCAAATTGACTGAAACAGTAACACGAAGGGGATGAACCGGGGAAATGCTCACCACAGCAGAGAGAAGACGTCCACGAGTGGCTGTGGTGGTGGAGATACCCTGTGCGCACCCCTAGGTGAGCGCCAGAGACCTGCTGCGGCGGCGCCTGGCCGGAATCGGCCGGTGGGCCAAACCCTAGCCTAGGGCAGGCGGCCACAGAACATCCGCGCGAGGAGCGGCGAAGAGACCAGGCGAGCGGCGGAGGCGCACGTACGCTAGAAGAGCCGACGGCGGTGAGAGAGGCGGCGTACGGGCATGGACGGCGGCGGCGGGTGAGATTAGGTTAGGGAGAAGACGATGCCAGCCAACCGTTATGACGGGTGGGACCTACGCTCCAGAGAGGCGTCGGATGAACCGACGGCGCAAAACATGAGCGCTCGAACTCGGATCAAGTTCTGATGAAACAGCCGGATGAACCGATGGCCTCCTTTTTAGATGCGTCGGAGCAGTTGATCGAGGGTCTGTGAAAGAGCTAATTTTCCTTCAGCATCGGATGAACCGTTGGTTTGACACGAGGCAGCGTCGGTTCATCCGACGGTAGGAAAATTTCCAACAGACGAATCGAGCACACAAACCCTTCACCGGATGAACCGACGACGGAACCTACATGGCAGCGGTTCATCCGACGGTGACAATTTTTGAACGCTGATCTATATCTCATTTTTGAACCAAAAAATGTCACACACAAACCAACACAAGCACATTTTTGGATCAATTAGTGACAACCTCACCCTCAAACACTCCTTTGTAAAATACATATAGATACACAATTAGCTCCCTAAAAAGGGATAAACCATAGATAAAATAGGCAATTTAAGAACCAAAGGAGAGGAGGAACTCCAAAGGAAATGTATGAGTTAATTGCCTTTGAACTTAGAGATAGACACCTTAAGCTCGTTAGGACTTAACTCAATAGGCATTAAGCACAATCATTTGTCTCATCACACCTTAAGAGTTGTTGATTTGCATTGAACGCTAAGCAACTTTCTCATAGTGTGAGCTTCCTTTGTGACTTCTCTCACGCAATGCTATGCAAGAACAAATGCATGAAATTAAACATGAGTGCAACCTACATGACAAGCATAAATGCAAAGCGGAAAGATAAACTATCTTGCCAAGTTTGAACCCTTGATAAGCTTATTCATGGTGAGCCTTCCAACATGCCTTGAGTGAAACAAGAGAACCACCGGCTCAAGCAAGACCCATACTCACCACTATCTCATCAAGGTTAGACAAGCCCCTAATCATGTACATATGCAAATGCAAACTATATGACAAGCATTACATGATGTTGGACGCATCAAGCACATTTAATTCACTCCGAAGCCTACAAAAGGTGTTTTCATCAAGAGGCTTGGTGAATATATCCGCCAATTGCTCCTCGGAGCGAACACCACAAAGGACAATGTCCCCTTTTGCAACATGGTCTCGCAAGAAGTGATGATGGATATCAATGTGCTTGGTGCGCGAATGTTGAACCGGGTTGTTAGCAATTTTTACGGCACTTTCATTGTCACAAAGGAGGGGAACCCTATCTAGAACCACACCATAATCCAAGAGGCTTTGCTTCATATAGAGGATTTGAGCACAACAAGCCCCATGAAATGTATTCCGCCTCCGGTGGATAAGGCCACGAAGTTTTGCTTCTTAGAGGACCAAGCAACCAAAGAGCGACCTAGCAAATGGCACCCACCCGAAGTACTCTCACGGTCTACTCGACATCCGGCAAAGTCCGAATCCGAATAACCCAAGAGCTCAAAACAAGCACCATGGGGGTACCACAAGCCAATGCTAGGTGTGTATTTTAAGTATCTAAGGATCCTTTTCAAAGCACTTAGGTGAGATTCTTTAGGGTTGGCTTGAAACCGAGCACACATACAAACACTAAACATGATATCGGGCCTAGATGCGGTAAGGTAAAGAAGAGAACTGATCATAGAATGGTAAAGCTTTTGGTCAACCGATTTACCTCCCTCATCTAGGTCGAGATGTCCATTCGTAGGCATTGGAGTCTTGATCGCTTACAATCATCATCTTGAACTTCTTGAGAATATCATTAGTGTACTTCTCTTGATGAATGAAAGTCCCTTCCTTCAATTGCTTGATTTGAAACCCAAGGAAGAAGTTGAGCTCTCTGATCATAGACATCTCGAATTCCCTAGTCATGAGATCACTAAAATCCTTGCACACTTTGAGGTTAGTAGAGCCAAAGATAATATCATCAACATAAAATTGACAAATGAAAAGCTCTTTGTTGATTATCTTTGTGAATAGCGTGTTGTCCACTCTACCAATCTTGAATCCGCTTCAATGAGAAAATCCCGAGCCTCTCATACCATGCCCTAGGAGCTTGCTTGAGTCCATACAAAGCCTTGTGCAACCTATAGACATGGTTAGGACATGTAGCATCCTCAAAACCGGGAGGTTGCTCCACATAGACTTCTTCATTGATGAAGCCATTCAAGAAAGCACTTTTAACATCCATTTGAAATAATTTCATTTATGACTAGATGCATATGCAAGGAGGATACGGATAGCTTCAAGGCGTGCCACCGAGCGAAGGTCTCCATAGTCCAAGCCTTCCACTTGAGAGTAACCTTTGGCGATAAGTCTTACCTTGTTCTTCACCACAATACCATGTTCATCTTGCTTGTTCCGGTAGACCCACTTAGTGCCAATCACGTTCTTGTTCTTGGGGCACTCTACCAACTCCCACACTTGATTTCTTGTGAAGTTGTTGAGCTCATCTTGCATAGCCAAGATCCAATCCGGTCCCCAAGAGCTTCATCTATAGTTGTGGGTTCTACAAAGAGACAAAAGCATGATGTTTGCAAAATGAGGCATATTGCTTTACTGAGTCCTTGTACCACCCTTGGGATCACCCAAGACAAGATCAATTGGATGGTTTGTTGAAGTCCTTGTACGCCTTCCAAATGTTGTAGAGGTGGGATCATCTTGAGATTGAACTTCCTCCGGTTCCTCTACTTGATCTTGAGTGTCTTGTGATATAGGAGGTGGTTCTTGTGAGGAAGATGGACTATCTTGTCTTGTGGGAGATGATGTTGCACGCCTTGGTTGATCACCATTGTCATCATCATCGGAGGAGGAATCTTCATGAATGGAGTGAGTCATCATCCTCCTTTGGCTTGATATCCCCAATAGCCATCTTCTTCATTGCTTCTCAGAGAGGTTCTTTTCCTACATCATCACAACAAAAGCCATCTCCTTGGGAGCCATTAGATTCATCAAACTCCACGTCACATGTTTCTTCAATCACTCGTGTAGAGTTATTGAATACTCTATATGCCTTGGAGTTAGATGCATAACCAACAAACATGCCCTCATCTACCCTACTCTCAAACTTCCCTAGATGCTTCCTCTTCTTGAATATGAAACACTTACAACCAAACACCCAGAAGTAGGAGATGTTGGGCTTTCTCCCAATGAGTAGCTCATATGGTGTCTTCATCAATAGTCGGTGGAGATACACTCTATTTTAAGCATGACATGCCGTGTTGATAGCTTCCCAAAACCTTTGAGAAACCCATAGTCATCCAACATGGCTCTAGCAAGAGTGATGAGTGTCTTGTTCTTTCTCTCTACCACACCATTTTGTTGCGGTGTGTATGTTGAAGAGAATTCACGCTTTATGCCTTCACCATCACAATACTCTTCCACTCTTGTGTTAGAATTCCGACCCATTGTCACTTCTAATCTTCACCATAGATGACCCAAACTCATTTTGGGCTCTTGTAGCAAATTTCTTGAAGATATCAAATGTCTTGCCCTTGTCCTCCAAAAAGAATGTCCAAGTATGAGTAATCATCAACAATGACAAGACAATAGAGATTACCACCAAGACTCTTGTATGTAGTTGGTCCAAAGAGGTCCATGTGCATGAGCTCCAATGGTCTTGTGGTGGATACATAAGCCTTCATAGGATGATGACTTGCAACTTGCTTGCTTGACATGCACTACATAACTTGTCCTTCTCAAATGTGACATCCTTCACACCAAGTACCATTCCCTTCTTGAAAGCCTTCTTGAGTTGACTCATGCCTATATGTGTAATGCGGCGATGCCATAGCCAACCCTTGGATGTCTTGGAGATGAGGCAAGTAGTCAAGTTTGCTTCATGGGATGTAAAGTCTACAAGATAAAGATTGCCATAGCGTAATCCCTTGAAAACAACTTCATTAGTTTTCTTGTTAGTAATTGTGACCCCTTCATCATCAAATGTGCATGAAAGACCAAGGTCACAAAATTGTGCAATGGAAAGCAAGTTATAACTACAAGAATCCACAAAGAGAACATTGGAAAGGGATAGATCATTTGTGTTAGAGATTTCAATCCGGAGATCCTTCCTTTAGAATTATCACCAAATGATACTTGTTCATGATCTCCCGCATCATTCACTAGTGAGGTGAACATTTTTACTTGTAGGTCATGTGTTGAGTGCAACCACTATCAAGTATCCAATGACTCCCTCCGGCCTTGTAGTTCACCTACACACAGAAATTAGGATTGAGATTTAGGAACCCAAGCTAGTTTGGGCCCCTTGATGTGGTGACAAGAACTTTTGGAATCCATAAGCTTCTAGGTGGCTTGACTTTTGGTTTGGCACCAATAAACTTGACCTTAACCTTGCCATTGTTTTCTTCATCAACAAGAAATGGTTATCATTGTACATGGACTTGAAATTGTTAGGCAAGGTGGGCAAAGGGCGAGTAGGTATTGGGCACTCCCTTGTGTGATGACCGGTGACCTTGCAATGTTGACAATAAGACCCAACCTCCTTGTTGAAACACCCATATAGCTCCTTAGACTTAGGAGTTTCCTTGATAGGATTAGGGAAAGAACCAAGTCCCTTTGTCCCATAATCTCTTGCATTGTAGTAGAGGATCTCCTTGTGTAACTCCTCACCCTTGGCTAAAGTCTTCACACAAGACCTTAGGCTTCTCACTTCTTCTTCAAGAGCTTTCACCCTAGCATGGTTTGTCTTGGAAGAAGATGCAATATTTTCATCATTAAGCAAGACCTTAGGTTCTTCAACTAGATCATCACATGAGGTAGAGGCATTAGTTTTAGTGACTTCTCTAGCATCTTCATGCCCACTAGAACCAATGGCCTCATATGCAAGCTCAAGCTCTTGATATTTCATCTCTAAGATCACATGTTCTTTCTTAAGCATCTTATGATTTGACTCAAGAGACTTGTTAAGCACGATTATGTCGTCATGCTTGACGATTAGCTCATTGTGCTTATCAAGCAACTTGTTGTGGTCATCTCTAAGTGACTTGTTGGACACTACCAAAGCATCATGTTCTTTGCTAAAGTCATTGTGCTTCACAAGTAACTCATCATTTGATAGCTTAAGTTTCTCATGGGTCTCTTCAAGTGCCTTGAGCTTACTCTTTTGTTTCTTAATCATGGAAGTGTATTCATCAAGAAGACCCTTAAGAGCAAGTGGTGAGAGATCATCATCACTACTAGAAGAGTCACTACTATCACTATATCACCTTGGAGTGCTTTGCCATGAAGCACATAGGTGGAGGTGGAAGTGGAGGCTCTTCATCATCCTTGATAGCGATCTGGGTGATCTTCTTATTCTTTTCTTCACTTTCACTTGACTCACTTGAAGTCTCACCACCGGTTACCCATTCATTGACCAAGAGAGAACGATGTTCGCCCTTCTTCTTATGGTAGGGCTTGTTTGATGATTTCTTCTTAGATGAGCTCTTCTTGTAGTACTTGGCATCCTTCTCATCCTCATCATTCTTCTTGCTTGAGCTTGATACACGCTTGTCGGGCTTGGGGCAATCATATGATAGATGATCATAGCTTCCACAATTGTAGCACTTCCTATTGCTTCCTTCACCATTTCTTCTTGATGCCCGAAACTTTTGCTTCTTGGGATCATAGTTATAGCCCTTCTTGCCAATCTTGGAGAGCATCTTGGTAGTTCTCTTCATGAGAAGAGCAAGCTTTGCATCATCGCTTTCCACATCACTTGAATCACTTTTGTCTTCGCTCTCACTTGAGGAAGAAGGAGGCTTTGCATTGGTCTTCTTGGGCTTGATCTTCTCACTTGTCTTGAGTGCAAGATCTTTCTTTGAGCTTGAGTTGGAAGTAGATGATTCCATTTCTTCCATCATGAACATCTCATGGGAGCGGATCTTGTTCACAACCTCGGTGATGGTGAGGGTAGAGAAGTCCTTCTCAAAGAGAAGTGCCTTGACGATGTTGTACTTAGGCTTGGGGAGCTTTTGAAGGATTTTCCGGATGATTTCCTGTTCGGTAAGGTTAGCAACATCGAGAGCATTGATATTTTGAATAAGCACACCCAACCTAGAATACATTTGCTCTACACCCTCATCATCATTCATTTTGAACTCATTGAGCTCCACCTTGAGCAACTCATATTTTTCCTCACGGATCTTTTTGTTGCCCACATGGATTTCTTTGAGTTGCATCCACACCTCATGGGCGGTTTCCAAAGAAAAGACCCGATCAAACAATTCCTCATCTAGTGCCTCAAAGATATGGTTTCTAGCGCGTGAGTTCCACTTCGCCTCACTCTCGGTGGGAACACTAGGCAAAGGATACATGGTGGTGCGCCACGCATCGTGGTGTTGTGCTTGAAGGTAGCTAGCCATTCTATGTGCCCAAAGGTGAACCGCGTTTCCCGCCAACTTGGAAGGGCCATTGCCACTACCTTTCCCCATCTCCCTAGGCGGTTAAGCCAAGCAAAAAGGGAGCCTAGCTCTGATACCACTTGTAGGATCAATGGCCCGTAGAAGGGGGGGTTGGATATGGACCTTCTTTTCAATTTCTAAGACAAAAAGAAAACCTTAGCCTATCAACTAGTGTTGCCCATCTAAAAGGTTTTCTCTACTAAGCACACTAACAAGAGTTTCCTTAGCAAATATCACACTAAGAGATATGGATCACCCTAGTCAAGATAAGATGCAAACAAGCAACTTAAAGAGTACAAAGGCAAGGAAACTTAAGTGCGGAAATTAGGTGCTGAAAATAAATGCAAGAAAGTAGAGAGAGGCACAAGAGACGAGAATTTTTCCCGTGGTATCAAGAAGTTGACGCTTCCCCCTAATCCACGTTGGAGCACCCACTAAGAGTATTGCTCCTCCTCAAGTCACCAAGACTCAAGTGCTCACTAAGAGTACCCGTTCTCTATCTCCGGAACGGTGGGTCTCGAATCGTGTACACCAAGCTTTCTTGAGGCTCCCACAATCTCCAAGAGCTCACCAAGAACCCCCAAAGCACCAAGACCGTCTAGGAGCCGTCAAACTCCAAGAGTAACAAGCCCACACACCTTCACTTGACCTGAGCACTCCAGCCATGTATGCACCTTGAAACCCTTGATCACTAAGAAAGAGCTCCTCAATCAAGAGGAAGAGAATCCCAATGAGCAAGAACACAATCTCCTTCTCTCCTTGGCTGCTGTAGATCTTCAAAGTGGCAAAGGCAGCTCAAGAGACGCAGGGGGGTCATATTTGTAGGCCTAGCAAGGGAAGCTAGCCGTTGGAAAAGTTTCCCTGAAAAGTAGTACTGTTGGATGAACCGATGGTATCCCCCTGCGCAAGCGTCGGATCATCCGGTCACTCACAGGCGCTGAAATAGCCGTTGAACCCAGTGACCCAGTCAATGCAAGCGCTATACACGGCCTGCCGTCGATCTATCCGGTGCTGAAGACCATCCCTTTGGTGCGGTACTGTGTGATTCAAACAATGCCGTCGGATGAACCGCTGAGGTGTGAGTGAAGCGTCGGTTCATCCGGTGCTGAAGCAAGAATCTTGGCGCGTCTCTGTATGATTTGAATGTAGGCGTCGGATGGACCGCTGGTCAGAGCATCGGATCATCCGGTGCTGAAGAGGCTGAGCTTTGAACCTTACTGTTACCAAACCCTAGGTCACCGGATGAACCGATGCTAGGGCCGTCGGTTCATCCGACGGTCTCTTTTGAAAACTCAAGCCACAGAACTCATCCGACGAATGTAGAAAAGAGGGTGTTGGTTCATCCGATGCTATGACTTGAACTTCAACTCATCCAATTCAATCGCCTTTGAGTTTTCCGTTGATTCTTTTGCTTCCAATGTGTTTCCAAGAGTACTTTGAGTTGATTAGCATCCAAGGAACTTGAGTGTGCATATTTTCATGGCTTTTGGTGCATGGTCAAGCTGCTAGTGCATGAACCCCTCTTAATAGTACGATCAAACACTACAAACTAGCAATCTAAGTTTCCTTCATCACCTTGTAACACTTGGAACTAATAAAGTCCTTAGCCTTGTAGTATTTGTCCATTGATCATCCATAAATTCAAATTGAGGGGTCTCTTTTTCAATTAATACTCATGACAATAACCCAAGATATAATCCGCTACAAAACAAGGGTTAGTCACAAGCATATGGTTGTCATTTATCACCGAAACACATCCTTACCAAAGGTGTGAAAGGGCCTAGATGGTTACATCAGTTTGTATTTTAGTGTTGATCTGATATCAGAACAATAAATGCGATTCCAGCTGCTGTCCTGTCAGCACGGGAGAAAACATCGGGTCAGATTGTGACTGCACCTTTCAAATAATTCAGATCCCACATTCACTAGTGGTAGTGAATGTCTTTTCCTACGCCTTTTTCTTATTCCTACGCCTTTTTTCTTACTCACTCCAAAGACTCACGGAGTCAAAGTCTTTCTTGCTCTTTACCACGACTTTTATTCCCTCATTCCTCCACTAAAACAACTTTCGTGGAAACTGGCATTGCTTGTGTTTCACAACTGGCCCCAGGCTTTCTGGTCCAATATTGGTCTAGGGGGTTAGACCAGCCCGTGTGGGGGACTTCGACGAGTTGATTTCCGACCTCCGCTGTGATCAAACAAAATAAAGAGTATTATTTCAGATAAATGTTACAAAATAAAGATACTTATTAAAATATTTTTTATGACAATATCACCCTCACTAATGATCATTAGTTGAATGGTCATTAGTTGAAGAAAACTAATGACCATTATATGGGACCAGAAAACCGCTAAAAGCAAATGGCACAGCTGTATTAGCACAGGGTTATTTAGTCTGTGGTTAATTCTCAGCCGCAGGACGACGTGTGCTGCTGTAAGACATGAGTGCAACAAGCTACGAATAAGAAGCTTTTTGCTCCCGTTCTTATAAGTGGACTAACTAATCTGCAAACGCCATCGGTATCAAACCAACAAATACCACTCACAAAATAGTCAAGTCCCATATGGAACATCCACACATCTCTGCCATGTTTATGCTCTTGATCCTGACCACAGCTGCGTTTCCATCAGTTGCAGCGCTGAGCAGCAACGACACCGGCGACCTTGCCGCACTCCTGGCCTTCAGAACTCAGCTCTCAGATCCTTCTGGCGTCCTCCGGAGCAACTGGACAAGTGAGGTCTCCATCTGCCGCTGGGTCGGCGTGTCGTGCGGCCAGCGACGGCGGCGGGTCACTGCGCTGGAGCTCCCGGGTGTGCCTCTCAAAGGAGACCTATCGCCTCACCTCGGTAACCTCTCTTTCCTCCATGTGCTGAACCTCACGGGCACAGGCCTTGCTGGTAGCGTCCCAGAAGACGTTGGAAGGCTGCCTCGTCTCGTCGTTTTGGATCTTAGCAATAACAGTTTGTCAGGTACGATTCCATCTTCTGTTGGTAACCTTACCAGGCTCCAAGTTCTTGCTCTGAATAACAACCAACTCAACAGCCAAATCCCAGATGAGCTGCGAAGCCTGCATAATCTTAGGTATCTATCTCTCGCAGTTAATTACCTGGGCGGTCTGATACCAAATTTTTCATCTAGCAGCACGCCTTTGTTGACTCACTTGCACATCCATAAGAACAGCCTAACGGGGTCCATACCGCAAGGTTTAGGCACCATGTCTATGCTTCAAGAGTTGGTCTTGAGATATATGATGGATTTGCCGGATCGACTAGGAGTAGATCGAGTGGGTTTAACTCTGTAAATCACATACCTCGAACACAGTTCGCGTCCCTGCTTCTGTCGGTGACGTTCTGCACTAGGCAGCGGCGCGCAGTGCAGACACGGACGGCGGCGGCGAGGTCCTGTGGTGGTGTCGGTGGGACATCCCGTCGCTTCAGCGCGACCCAGTAGATCGGATTAGGGTTTTGAGTGGGGAACGGCTGCAGTGGCGGTGAACCTCGTGTCCTGAGCCCGTGGCCCCCACTCCCTCTTATAGCACTGCGCGACAGGGGCCCACCAGCCTTCTAACAGGCTGGGCGTCCCCGATCCGGACGCGAGTCAAGGGCCCAATGGGCCGTTGGGCCCATGGTGTGAGAGATCAATCTAACATTCTCCCCTTGATCTCACCATATACTTTTAACTTCTTTTCTCATTCCATTACAGGATCGGTGTATAGAGCATGTTTTATCGCACGGTCAATCTCGATTACATCAATCCCGATAGATTCAACAGCTACAATACACATCTCTGTACTGAAACAAATTCTTTAGCCTTGGGCCCTTTTATTGTCCGAAATCGTAAACTATGCCATAAACCCATGTTGCACATGTGTTCTCTAAGCGCACTGGGTGATATACTTCTCGTAAGAGGATCCTCAAACACTTGCTTGTCTCTTATATGCGCAATATCTTTAATATGATTCCAGACTTACTCCTTTACAACATATAACTTTGTGTCAATGTGTTTGGCAGCACACTTGACTTGTTGTCATAGGAGTGAACTACTTTAATGGTTATTGCTGTTGTCAACCATTATCAACTCCGGGTACAGGTTCCATTAACCACTTTGCCTGTCCCTCAACCTTGTATCATGCTATACCACATCTTTGCATCACATTGATGACAATTGTGTTAACCCTTTGGAGCATTTCCACACAAAAACTCCAAGTGTGAAAGTTAGCGATAATTGTGGATTTTGCTACACATTTCTCAAAATATCTTTGTACTCACAACCTTTTGAGAGCACTTGATCTTTTCAACTTAGCATGAGGCTGATACACTTAATTCCATTCCAGTGATCTATAGCTGGATTGGACATTGCCAAAACAACCCGGATATACGAACTATGTCAGGGTAAGTTCTATCTTTTCCATTCATTAAGCTTCCAACAGCTGAAGCATATGGTACCATATTCTTTTAATCCATTTCATATTCACTCTTGGAACATAAAAGTTCCCAAAAACATTACCCTTGACGATGAGAACAGGCGTAGGTTTACTCGCATGCATACTATATTTCTTTACAACCTTCTAAGTATGTCTTCTTGCGATAGTCCTAATACCCCTTTTCTTTTATCTCGGTGAATCTCAATCCTTATAATTGAGAGACATTAATCGAGAACTTCCTTTTGAACTTTGAGGACAAGAACCTCTTCTTCTTTCACAATAGATTGACATTATTGCTACCATGCAAGATGTCAATCACATATGCACGATTAGGAAATGAATTCCTATTCTATAACTTTGTTCAAATGTTGTCCTCTTATTCACTTTTAAACCCAAAAATTAACAACCAAGTCCTTTATCTTTGAATGTTATCATTCGTAAATGATTTTTTTAGGCACAATTCATTTTCTTCTTTTATGACAAAACCCTTAGGTTGTGCCATGCAGTACTTTCATCTGATGTAACTCAGATCATGATGTGCCACAAGATTCATTGTAGTCCTTTCATTATCTTTGCACAAAACTTTTGATTTAAGATGCGCTTTGCTTATTTACATATTCTCTTTGGAGTCACGTCACGACTTGTAGACCCATTACGGCCTACTGTTTTGACTCCATTGAGAATTACTTCTGAGTCCCAAGCTTCCTCGGGATTCGTCAGTTCCATTTTCAACGAACAAGCGCTTCTTATTCTTGTTTCTACACATGAGATGGAATAAACCTCAATGTGAACCTTTTTATATTACAAACTTTGCAATCATTAGACTTTTGACTCTTTGAGACCTACTAGAGGCCTCAACCTCTGGCACATTGTGTGCCTCAACTTTTGGTACATCTACCATATGGGGCAGCAGCAGCTCTCCCCATGTACAACAACGAGTTTCAATGGCTCCTGAAGGACAGGTTCCATATCATCTACCATATTGTTGCCACGAGTGTCGAGAAAAATAGCTACCGAATCATCAGATTGGGCATATATACCCACTTCTCCTCAAAGTAAATTTCTCGAGCCACCATGCTCCCCCTGATTGCTCTCGTATTCCAAGAAGACAATGGGTCTCGTTAGAAACAAAAGAACATTTTCTTTTATCTGAATTGCCAACAAAATGGCTCCCCAAATCAGTCTTTTCTTTCATCCGGATGGCCAACTAAATGGCTCCCCCAGATCTTACCACCTATTATGAATAATAGAGTATCTTTAAACTTTCTCATTTTGGGTTTGTTCTTTCACCATTTTGGTCACATCGCTATCATCCTATCAGACTTATAAAAGTCCAGAATTTTAGCTATTTCTTTTCTTTAGGGGTATCGTTATTATGACTGTCGTACTCCCCCAGACAATCACATTTATTTTCTATAGATCACACTCTAAATGCATACAATGCATTACTTTTCCTGAAGTATGGGGATTTTCTCCTTTCTCACCTTTCTCCCCCTCGAAATGTGGCATGAACTTTCTTACCACAATTTCGAAAACCATTCAGAACTATTATCAGTGAGGAAACTTCGAGAAAACTTTCATTACTTCCTTTATCTGCATGATTATATCATACAAAACAAGGTTGTTTCTTAACTCATATGTGGGAGTACATTTTTCCTCATTTTACTTTAAGAACTCAGAGTCCTTTATTTCGATTCTTTTGAAAACTCAAGCAACTCAGGCTTGTATATCATTCTTTATCTTTAGGTTCGCATATTACTTTTGATTCTCTTTAAACTCATAGAGTGCTTAGTGACTATAACACAATAGAAACGCTCAATCAATACCAAGGTAGTAAAAGAGCTACTCCAAAAACTATTTCGATGTGGGATACACAATAAGCACATGAGTCATCATACCTTTCTCCCGCCATGCAGGATGAGTCCTTTGCCAAAACTTTTCCCGCCATGTGGGGTTGTCTAACATAAGCTTTATGCCAACTTTAGCCCATAAAGCGGTTATTTTCTCAGAGCCTTTTCCCGTCATGCTGGTATTATTGTGAACTTTTCTCGTCGTGCGAGAGTATCACAACCTTTCGTCTCCATTCAGGTAATTCCCTGAAAAGGAACATGCAAGCCAAGATTGGCTCGCATTCAAATTCAGAAATAAATCTGAATAAACTGTAACACACACATGCTTAATCCAACATTAGTCAAATTAAACATGCATATGAATTATTGTAACTTTTATCATGATGACTGAACTGGAAATAAATTCCTCTTCATAAAGAGTACATGAAAAACATTTCTCAAGACTCTCAATGATCTATCTCTTTTCTAGGATTAATATTCGAGAATCTTTACTTTTGAAGCCATTCTTTTAAAGAGATCATAGTCCCTCATATTATGGCATCCTTTCTTTGTCATCTCCTGAGTCATAAGTGCTCAGATCACTCTTCTTAATGCTTTCATGAATGAAAGCAAAAAGTTCTTTTCTCTGAGAAAATATTCAATAATAATCCAAACTTTAAGCTTACGAAACTTTTTAAAAACCTTATGTTCTATTCCATATCACCGTTGGGCAGAAAATAGAATAAAACATCATTCGTCCATATTAATTCCAGGTCATCATCGACTGAATTAGAATTAATCCATCATATCATAATATTGCCATCATCAACGTTGGTCAGAAAATGACAACATCATGGAACTTTATATTTAGAATTAATACTTATCAAAAGTATTTCTAAAATATCCTCTTTGTTCATAATTGAGTAGAGACATAAACTTTGTACAAAAATTTGCAACCAAAACCAATGTAACTTTATCTTGAACTTTATACAGCGGAAGCGGACTTTAACTTTAACGTGGATATAACCCACAGGGAAACTTTTCAAAACTATTCTTTCAATTAAATCTTCTCGTTGGTTCCAATTTAATTGAGAGATAAGTATCACTGTACAGCAGAAACAAGAAATAGAAACTACATTTCTTGATCTTTATTTTCTGAGAATTGATCACTTTGATGCAAAATTCATCAGAAACTTTAACTTTAAACATAAGACACATATAATTATAATATTGTTATCATCAACGTTGGTCAGAAAATAACAATACCATAATTGACTTTAAATAGATATGTTTCTACTCCACTAATTAAATTTTCCCGTTGGTTCCAATTTAATTAGAGGGTAAAACTTTCACTTTGCAGCGGAAAACTTTTCTTTCTCTTCAGAAGCAATCATACTTCTAAACTTTTCTTTACACCGGTTAACTCTCTAAACAATTTATCCCGTTGGTTCAAAATTGAGTAGAGGTTTAAAACCTTGACAAACTTGTCACAACTTTGCCTTGAATTAATATTCCATTAGAATAATCTTTCCTTTTTACATGATTTTTCTCTACTCAACTTTTCCCTTTAATTTAATCTTCAAATTAAAATAAAAGGAACAACAAGTTAAACTTTTGCAGCAGAATACATGAATTAAATCCATGAAAAACATACTATTCAGAAGCATTCTATCACTTTTCTAATCTCTAAGCAAATATCTCGTTGGTTCAATTTGAATAGAGATCAAAACTTTACATAATTCAGCAAAAAAACATTCAAAATATGCTTCTGAAAAACATCAAAACAATTGACTGGCGTTACTGTTCAAAACTGTTCATTCGGCCCACGGGAGAAAACTGGCCCGCGGCCTTATACTCGCGTCCGCCTGGGCTTCAAGCCCACAAACCAACGGCTGGGCCGCCGTTCTAGCCCATGGTCGAAACCCGCCTGGGCCATTTTCCGGCCTGTTGGCGTCCGGCCGCTGAGAGCCGTCCATCACCGCGGATCGGTGATCCGACGGCCCGCCGTGCTTTCAGCGGTCAAAACCGGCACCGCAGCCCTCCCGCAAACCCTAGCCCCCTTTCTTTCTCCCCCACGTCTCTCTGATCCGCATCGGCGGTGGCGGTGGGCGCTGTGGCCGTGGCGTGCCGCCGGCTGAGGTCGAGCGCCGCCCGGCGAGCCGCCTCCTCTCCTTTCTCTTGCGCTTTTCTTTTCCCTTGTTGCCCACCGGCGGCGGGGGTTGTCAACCCGTGTCGGCGAGACCGGACGGTGAGGGCGGCGCGCCGCCGCAGCCGGCCGCCGGCTCCTCCCTCCTTTCTACCTTCTTTTCTTGCCCCTCCCCCTCTTCCCTAGCCCCACACATGCGAGATCTAGAGAGTGGCCATGGCGGCCGGAGAGGGTGGCAGCGCTACAGCAGCCATCGGCCGTCTTGGCGCTCACCGGTGGGTGGCGCCCGCCGAGCGACCGGTGGTGCTCTTTGCCCGAGGCCGAGGGCGACCCGCACGGCGGCGTGGTCCCCTCCAAGCTTGGGTTTCTTTGTTGCATGACGTCGAGGCGACCGCCGCCAGTAGTTGCTACGGCGAGGTAGGATGCAGGTAGGTACCCTCTTACTCGCCACCCTTTTCTGTTTCTCTGATCTAGGGTTAGGGTTTCGAGCTTTTGATTTCCTCTTCCGATTCGATTCCGAAAACTTTCTTTCCCCAAACTCTGTCTACTCACTAGACTAGGCTCTGGTACCATTGATGGATTTGCCGGATCGACTAGGAGTAGATCGAGTGGGTTTAACTCTGTAAATCACATACCTCGAACACAGTTCGCGTCCCCTCGCTTCGGTGACGTTACGCACTAGGCGGCGCCAGCGTGCGAACCGGGACGGCGGCGAGGTCCTGTGGTGGCGTCGGTGGGACATCCCGTCACTTCAGCGCGACCCAGTAGATCGGATTAGGGTTTTGAGTGGGGAACGGCTGCAGTGGCGGTGAACCTCGTGTCCTGAGCCCGTGGCCCCCACTCCCTCTTATAGCGCCAGCACAGGCCCACCAGCCTTCTAACGGGCTGGGCGTCCCCGATCCAGACGCGACCCATTGGTGGAGAGATCAATCTAACAATATAATCTACTTAGCGGCCCAGCACCTCCAAATATCTTCAACTTGTCTAGGCTTGAGGTCTTGTCCATCGGGATGAACAATCTAACCGGTCCGATACCGGGCAACGAAAGCTTCAAGCTCCCCATGTTACAAGTAGTTGATTTTTTTATGAACAGATTCACAGGTCCCATTCCATCGGGGCTTGCTGCGTGCAAGCACTTGCAGATTCTTCAGGTACCCGGAAATCTCTTTGTGGGTCCCGTGCCGACATGGTTGGCTCGGCTGTCACAGCTCATTGGCATTTCCATGGGCGGCACTGATGGCCTTTTTGGGACCATCCCGGGAGTTCTTAGCAACCTCACCAAGCTGGAAGCTCTTGATATCATGCAGTCCAATGTAAGCGGACCGATTCCGGCGGAGCTGGGCAAAATGCAACAACTCACCGTTGTACAACTAGCATTCAATCAGCTGACGGGTCCCATTCCAAACTCCATTGGAAACCTGTCTGCATTGACTAATTTACATTTGAGTTCCAACCAGTTGACAGGGCCAGTACTTAGAAGCCGGGAACGTGGCCACGTTCCTCGTTCCACGTTCCTTCGTTCCGGACCGGGAACGCGAACGTTCCGAGGACAATTTAGTGTAAAAATCCTTTATAAGTGTTGTTCCTCGTTCCGGGAACGTTCCGGTTCCGGGGACGGGAACGGGAACATGGCTACTAAGGGCCAGTACCATCGGCTCTTGGAAGCATGAGGTCTCTTCAGCAACTTAGTATTGATTCAAATATGCTCAGCGGGAACCTTGATTTCTTGGCGAGCCTTGGAAGCTGCCGGCTATCTAATAATCCTTTCACTAGTGGAGATCTAAATCCCATCCATGTCGGAAATCTTTCCACTAACCTCTTAGAGTTTGAAGCAATCAATAGCCAGATAACTGGTTCCTTGCCAGCTACACTATCAAACCTAAGCAGTCTCCACATCATAAACCTCGGGAAGAATCAGCTCACCAACAGTCTCCCAGAACCACTGACAATGTTGAGGAAACTTCAGGTTCTCGATCTCTCTGTGAATAGCATGTCTGGTACGATCCCGAAAAGAATTTGTATGCTACGTGGCCTATTTAAGCTGCTCCTCAGGACAAATAAATTTTCTGGCTTCATACCGGATTGCGTAGCGAACCTTACAATGCTTCAGTACGTTGATTTATCCTATAACAAGATATTCTCCACTGTACCAATCAGCTTATTTCGTCTTGGTAGCATCTAGGGATGAAAACGGTCGAAAAAAGTCGAATACGAAATTATAAATGTAGAAAAACGGTTGGAACGGAACGGTATTTTTCTACATTTATGAAAGTAAACTACTACAAAATAATGAAGAATGACATTAGAATTAATTGAATCTGACAACTTTTCATAACTCGGTAAAAACAGGAACAAAATCATAATGTAGAAAAACGGTCGGAACGGAACGGGATAGAATCCGTCCGTTTTCAACCCTATCATTGAGATATATTTATCACATAATTTCCTCAGTGGTGCATTACCCTCTGATCTTCGCTACATGCAAAGCGTGGACCAAATGGATCTTTCTGCTAACCGATTAGTTGGCAGCCTCCCTATTTCATTCTCAAATCATCAGATGTTAACCTACTTGAACTTCTCACACAACTCATTTGAGGGTTCAATCCCAGATTCCTTTCGCCAACTGACCAACTTATGGACATTGGACCTGTCTTTCAACAATCTATCAGGAACTATACCCAGCTACCTGGCCAATTTCACTTACCTTTCCAGTCTGAACCTTTCCTTTAATAACCTACAAGGTCAGATACCAAATGGAGGTGTTTTCTCAAACCTGACATTGCAATCTGTGATGGGAAATGATAGACTGTGCGGCAGTGCTCCACGTCTCGGATTTTCATCGTGCCTGTGCTACCAGCTGCTGTAACCGTAGCATTTGGTTTGACCATCGTTATCATCATATGCCTAATTGTGGGAAAGATGATTAAGAAGAAGAAACAAAGTGTTAATGCTTCTGCATATATGGAGGAGGTGATAGCACACAGGTCAGTATCGTCCCAAGAAATTGTTCGAGCCACAGATAATTTCAATCAGGACAACCTACTTGGGGTCGGAAGTTTTGGAGCAGTTTTCAAAGGGCAACTAGATGATGGTATGGTTGTTGCAGTGAAGGTCCTGAATATGGAAATGGCGGAGGCCATACAAAGCTTTGATGCTGAATGTAGAGCATTGCGCATGGCTAGGCATCGTAACCTGATAAGGATACTTAGCACTTGTTCCAACATGGATTTCAGAGTGCTGGTGTTACAGTACATGCCTAACGGTAGCCTAGATGAACACCTGCACGGTGATGATGCCAGGCAGTGTTTGGGATTCCTCGACAGGCTTGACATCATGCTGGACGTGTCAATGGCAATGGAGTATTTACACCATGGCTACTGTGAGGTTGTCCTGCACTGCGACTTGAAACCTAGCAATGTGCTTTTTGATGAAAAGATGACAGCACATGTGGCTGACTTTGGCATTGCGAGGCTATTGTTAGGAGACGCTAATTCCATGGTTTCGACAAACATGCTGGGGACAATTGGATACATGGCACCAGGTACTTGATCGCACTCATCAGTCATGAGCCCCTTCTTTGGCAAAATACACATATAGGTACATGTATTCAACATGATTTCTAATTTATTCATAAAAAATTCATTTTTTTCTAGAGTAGGCCATCATGGGAAAGGCATCCAGGAAGTGCGATGTTTTCAGTTTCGGAATAATGCTGAAGGGTTGAGTCTGAGGCAGTGGGTTTTTGAGGCTTTCCCAGCCAGGCTTATAGAAGTTGTGGATGATAAGCTACTGCAAGATGAAGCAACACGTCTATGCTTTAATCAACAGTTTCACACATCCCTTGGATCTTCCTTGAGTTGGAGACGAGACCACCATTTTCTGTCGATATTCGAGCTGGGCCTGATATGTTCGAGTGAGTCTCCGGAGCAGAGGATCTCCATGAAGGAAATTGTTGCAAAGCTGGAGGACATCAAGAAGGATTACTCTACGCAAGTAAATGAAAATGCCTTGGAATTATAAAATGATACTATCTATATGGAAAAGTTCCTCATATGAGTCATTAAAAATTTGAGGTTTTTTAGGGTACACAATACCACCCTGTACCACCGGTTGAAAAGGACTCGTATGTAATATAAAAGGACCTATATGTAAGGATCCGACGGTTGAGATTAATTCTATACCACCGATTTTTTTAGCGTGGTATGGGTGGTATTCATAGGTGGTATGGGTAGTACATGGGTATTATCATAATTATACAAAATAATATTGTTGTAATATATGAAATCAAGTCTTTTTATGTAACCTTGGCAGCGGGAAATTTTTTTTCCAAACAATATACATCGAGCAAATTACCATTTTACCTATAGTAAAAAACTGAAAAAAACCGATAATACCGCCGTACTACTGTTGGGTGGTATTGTGTACGGTAAAAAGCCTCTAAAAATTTATGTCTATTGGATCCTGCTGGATAGTTTTCATATGTGCCTCAGGTCATTTTTCCCTTCTTTTTGCAGAAGCATGACACAATAATATTAATAGCTTGGTCACTCGCAAAAAAAAAGCTTGGTTAATTATAATGCAAAGGCATCGTGCTTCAGATTTTTACGTTTCTCCCAATCTATTATCTTAATATGTACTCTTGAGGGTTACAAATGTCCACATTTATTGGAGAAAAAAAGAAAGAAAAATTACTCAGCGCCACCGTTATGAAAAATAGCTTAAAACAACAAAGCATCCTGATATGATATTTACTAAATACTAACTAGAGGCTCAGGCTTCATCTAAGGCCTGCACATTAATTCTAAGAAAAACCTTTAAATTACCACAAAAGAACAAAACATGCAGCCCTTGGTGGGGTTGCTTATCATTCCAGCCAATATGGATCTGGGACATGATAATATGTACTTGTACATGACATTGATGCTGCCGTATCGAGCTTATGGAAAATTAAGGAAAGTTCATTTTGCATAAATTGATTATGGTTGCTAGAGTCCATATTACACATGGTGTCCGGTTTTGCCTAAAAGAATCGTAATCGAGGGGGCTCCTATATGGCTACCGGAAGGTGGATAAGCATTGCAACTTCCAACCCACCAAAATCCATCTAACTTGCTAGTCATTATTTTCCCACCAGCTCCTCTCATGACTATTATAGTTAAAATGTGTTCCAGCATTTTCAGAAATGCTCTACTATTTTTCAGAAATGTTGGTTTTGTCAACATTTTTCATAAATGTTGGGACAACAATTAACTTTCTTCCTTCCACATCCAGCGGGTCTCTTCCTCTTCACCTCCGGCAGCGGCGTGCAGGGCAGGCCGCGCACGGCGGCCGGCCGCGGGGAGACCGTGGAGGCGGCAATGGAGAAGGCCGCACGCCCGCGGCGCGCAGGCGAGCAGCGCGTGAGCCGGGCGCTACGAGGAGGCGTGGTGGAGCTCCCCGAGGTGCGCAGGGGCTGTGGAGGCCAGCGGCGCGCAGTCCGCCGCCAGGCGTGCTAGGGTGGCGCGCCGACACAGGGAGGGATGCGGGGCACGAGAGGTTGAGTCTAGGGTCGGACAGGAGATCCGATGGATATAATTGTTTGCATGAATCTCAAATAGTGGAAATTACAACCCCTTCCCACCTTTCGGAAGATATATAGGATTCCGTTGTGTCGAGCCGTGCCGGCCGGGGGCTCCTATATGGCTACCGGAAGGTAGATAAGGGTATAAACTTTCAACCCACCAAAGCCCATCTAAATGTATGTTTTTTATTTTTCCACCAGCCCACCTCATGACTATTAATTAAAAAAATGTTGCAACATTTTTCAAAAATGTTACAACATTTTTGAAACAAAATGTTGAACCAACATTTTTCATAAAAAGTTGACGTACCAAACATTTTTTGGAAAAGTTTCACCAACATTTGTGTAGACAAAAATGTTGAATCCAACATTTCTTCAAAAAGGATTCATCAACATTTTTTAAAATGTTCCAACATTTTTTGGTTCAACATTTTTTCTCTTCCTTCACCTCCACCTTCGGCGGAGCTCCGGCCGCCGGCAACGGCGGCGCGCAGCACAGCAGGGCCGGGGTGGCGCTACGGCAGCAGCGGCCCGGCCAAGGTCGCGGGCCGCCCAGCACGCGTCGGCGGCGGGTCGGGGACCACGACAGTCCGGACGATAGTGAGCCCATGAACTGGCGACAGCGGCGCGAGTAGAGTGGCGGTGGGAGGAGGTGGAAGAAGGGGTTAGGGTTAGCCATTGTTGGGCTACGTGTGCTGCTATTGGGTTAGTAGTGGGTTATGGTCTTATAGATCAATTTCATTCTAACTTCCGGAAGGTATATAGAATTTCCGGTGCCGGCCCTATTGCCTGATTGTCAGCCCTTGGTAGACACCAAGGAATTTAGTACGTGTGTTGTGCCAGCAGGCTTCGGGCCACGACTTCAGACCCAACACAGCACATAGCACTGGACCGTGCCGATTGCCGCCGACACAGGTCTAATTGAACGGACTGTGCCATGCTTAGGTCATACTTTTTTTGCTTGGGACTAATTGTTGGTGTTCTAGATAACCAACATGTAAATATCGTAGCGTGTGCATCCGAACCGTGGATGGATTCGCAAGGGGATATAAGGAATTATACTACCGTGGACGGATTCACAAGGGGATATAAGGAATTATATGGTTCGGGCAGAACGTCTCTACATCTAGTGTCAAGCTCGTGTTATTTGCGAGGGGATGTCGTAGGAGGCTGTCTACAACATTGACAAGAGAGGGAACGGGTCCCAAGTCTCTGAGAAGAAGAAAGAGGGGGGAGCTTGGGGGTGTTTCGATGGTGGGTCTCCGAATTTGGCTAGGTTGCGTGACAAAAGAAAGAAATAAATCATAAAAGCAATAATTTTAGCTACGGAAAAAGGGGCACATCAATGATGTGGAAGTATATTTTGATAACTCTTTAGATTAAGCTTGTCGACAGCGAGGCGTCTGTGTGACTTCACGAATCTCAAGATTAAGCTGGCTCGGTATCTCGGAGACACTTGTAGGGATAGGGTAGGTGACTCCATAGGGGTGAGTACTCGTGCATTTATATGAGTGTCTGCATTTTAATTGTGTTCATTCTCAGAAAAAATAGACAGGCTCTTGATTTCCTTCAACAAATATTCATTGATATGAAAATAAGTTAAAGTGGAATTTTTTCAAACAAATAATTCACCGGGAAAAATTCATTAAAAGAAACAAATATTCACGGAGAGAAAAATATTAAAAAAGAGAATATAAAAAATGAAAATAGAAATAAAAAATAAAATAGAAATAGAAATAACTAAATAAAAAGAAAGAAAGAAATAAAAGAGTAGCAAGAAACTAAAAAGAAAAAGGAAATAGAAAATAAAAGGAAAGAAGAATAAAAAGAAAGAAAGAAACAAAAAAAATAATATTAGAAAGAAAATATAAATAAAAAAGAAGGGAAAAAAACAACGGCCACCCCTCACCCGCGCGGTGTGATGGCTGGCGAAATTGTCGCCATGACGACATATAGTTGCGCGTGCACGTGCTTAGGGCCACCCAACACAACACATAGCATCGGACCGCGTGACACAGGTCTAATTGAACGGACTGTGTCGTGCTTAGGTCATACTTTTTTTTGGTGCTTAGGACTAATTGTTAGTGTTCTAAATAACCAACAAGTAAATATCGCAGCGTGCGCGTCTGGACCGCGGATGGATTCGCAAGGGGATACAAGGAATTATACTGGTTCGGCAAGAACGTCCCTACATCCTGTGTCGAGCTGCTCATGTTACTTGTGAGGGGGGTGTTGTAGGGGTTGTCTACAACATTGGCGAGAGAGGGAACGAGTCCCAAGTCTCCGAGAAGGGGGGGGTGTCCGATGTCGTCGTGAATCTATCCCCCCGAGTGTGGCTCTCCGAATTTGGGTAGGTTGTGCGGCTGTCCAAAAAGGAAATAGAAGCCATCAATAGGAAGAAAAGAAAGAAATCATAAAAGCAATAATGTTAGCTAGGAAAAAAGGGGGCATATCAATGATGTGATAGTATATTTTGATAACTCTTCAGATTAAGCTTGTCACGAATCTCAAGATTAAGCTGGCTTGTCATCTCGGAGACACTCATAGGGGTTGGGTAGGTGACTCCATAGGGGCGTGCATGTATATTAGTGTTTGCGTTTTAATTGTGTTAATTCTAAAAAAAAAGACAGACTCTTGATTTCCTTCAACATTTTTTAGGTGTACTTTTTTTTATAGACTAGCCAAAATGAGGAATTTGCAATCCATTTCGACTAGCCTTTTGGAGTTGCTCTAAGGCATCTAATTTTAAACTTTTTTAGGTTGCTCTAAGAAAATTGAAACTTTTTTATGACTAATAAGGAAAAAAATGTTTCGATGGCCACTAGGGAATTTTCCCATAAGAAAACTTTGCAAAAATTGGTACCATTCCTGTGCCACTAGACAGCCCAATCTTCAACAGTGACAACTTGTCTGAAAATGACCGAGGCAAATCTCCCTATTGCTGTATAAATCATGTCACTTGGCTCAACTCTCAAGCGACATATCCCACTGCACAGTGAGTCGAGTTCCCTCAGATTTTGTGTTGCGATTTTTTTTTTAGAAATTGGATTAAAACCCAACCTCTACTTTCTTAGGAGAATGTATATGGCCAATTGTGTTGCGAAATGGGAAGGAAAAAAAGGCCTAGCATATGAGAAGCTTGCACACAGATCAACCGCTACGTTATTTCTACTATCCGTGGTGTGTGCAGTGTATCCAGGGCCGGCCCTGTGTTTTTGGGCTCAGGGCAAAATCAAAATTGGGGGCCCCTGATAACCACCCAAGCTTATTTTGATGCATTAATTCAGTGAAAATAGTGGTAATATCACTATATCAAAATATAATTTGCAATTACAAGTGTGTTGATGGGTTGGTTGTTTGCAAATCACAGTTTGGACCTTAGGATATATGCTGCAGTTTCATGATTGAGGGGCCCTGTGATTTGGGGCCCTGGGCGGCTGCCCCGCCTGCTAACACTCAACACCCCAGCCCCACCCCCACCCACTTGTACGATACACCAAGAAGTCAGCTTTCGTCGGGGCACATAGTGTTGGTACTTTTTCGAGGCCAACAAGCACGCGGAGGAGTTCCTTGCAGCGCCTCCACGCCGTACCAGTCAGACCGGTGCGGGTCACCGGTTAGATCGGTGTCGCCATGAAGATCCGGCGGAAGACCAACGAACGTCGCCCGGGCAGGATCCCGTCGGTGGCGTGGCGTGACGAGGTTGTCCTAGGCTCGGCACCAGCTAGGGGCGCCTTCGACATCGCGGAGATGAAGGAAGAACAACATGGTAGGGTTGGAAGAGTAGGATAAAGAGGAACAAAAAGGTAAATACGATAAAAGATAAATTTAATAGATTCGATTGTGATATATCCCTCAATCGACCATGGCTCTTTATATTTATAGGGTGGGGAGGTCTTGCCCCGCAACGAAATCCTTTTACAAACCTAATCTATCAGGACTCCTCAATTTGGCTCGGAATCGGGGTGCACCGGTCAGACCGGTCAAGGGAACGGTCACGATCTTGGAGAAGTCATATCTCCCTCATCCGGACTCCGATTTGGACGTTCCACATATGAATCTTGATCTACTCGACGAGACCTATCTAATGGTGAAGTCCAATTTGTATTTTATGATCTTTGACCACACCGGTCTGACCAGTGAGACCCACAGGTCTGACGTGCCAATTTTGAGTGCGAACACATAGTAGCCAATATAAAGTTGCAAACTTCTTTTTTGAGGGCTAATAAAGTTGCAAACTGCAGTGTTCACTTTCTTTCTCATTATCGTAGCAGATTAAATCGTGCCCACTACGAGCCACGAGTACTACGGCTTTTTCTACATTCTAAAACGGAGAAATTGTAACTGCCGACATAGTCCATTTCTATTTTTTTGGACTGTTTTTCTTTTACTGATTCAAACCTTCTTGGACTGGTTTTTTTCTAGTTGAAACAATTATTTTTACAGATAGTTGATTATTTTGTACAACGATATAGCAAGTTAGCAACACACCTCTAGTTTCATGTGGATGCATTCAGCTTGTTGATAAATTTCTTTCCTACCTTTAATAGCCTACGGGGCTATTTTGTCTGCCGCCACAACTTACCTCGCCACGAACGCTCCCGCCACAGGGTGTGGCGATCGTTTCTGGCGCCACAGGCCACGGGTGCTTCCTCCATTTACTGTGCCGCGGCGGCGGTAGCCTGTAGCGTGGCGTGGTGTAACACCCCTTTATAAACGAGGTTTAGATTCCATATGTAGGCGTGGGGAGCGAATAGGAGGACGGGGGATCAGTGGGTGGAGCCGCGGAGATGCGCGGAATCTGTTAGCAAGGTGGTTTTGCATATAGGCACGTGTGTAGTATGTAGTAAACTATTTTCCAGTCCTGTGATTAAAATTAGAAGAATCGTTTATTAACCATTGATAAGTTTGGTTTCAGAATTTTCTTGGAACCAGTGGACTTTGTAGCAAAATATCCTGACCCGCCGGGCCTCAGCGCGCCTCCCAGTACTCGACTGACTCCGCTCGTGGCGGCCGCCGGCGCCGGCATCCTCCTGCCATTTCCAACTACTCTGATAAATCACCAGGCGCTCGCCTCTGGTGTGCGCGAGCGCCCCGCCATGCTCCGACGCCTAACCAAGAACCCATTGCTCCCGTGCCGACGACGGCTCCTCCTCCTCATCCAGCCGCGCCGCCCCTGCGCGGCCAACGCCACACCCTCGGCGGCCGCCGGGGAGATCGCGCCGGCTCCCGCCGCAAATGAGGTCTCCCTTGAAGACGACCTCGCGGAGGAGTCGCGCAGCCGCCTCGTGCGGGACATCTGCAAGCTGCTGGAGCTCCGGGACTCGTGGAGCCCGAAGCGGGAGGCGCAGCTCCGGCACCTCCTCCGCGTGCTCTCCCCGCCGCAGGTCCGCGCCGTGCTGCGCGCGCAGGCGCAGCGGGACGCCCGCGCCGCGTTCGAGTTCTTCCGCTGGGCCGACCGCCAGTGGAAGTACCGCCACGCCCCGGAGGTGTTCGACGAAATGCTGGCGCTCCTCAGCCGCACCAAGCTCCACGACCCGGCGCGCCGCGTCATGCGCCTCATGATCCGCCGGGGCATGCGCCGGGGGCCGCAGCAGTTCGCGCACCTCATGCTCTCGTACAGCCGCGCAGGGAAGCTCCGCTCCGCCATGCGCGTGCTCCAGCTCATGCAGAAGGATGGGTGTGCGCCCGACATATCTATATGCAACGTGGCGGTTAACGTTCTTGTTTTTGCTGGACGCATCGACAAGGCTCTCGAGTTTTCTGAAAGGATGCGGCGTGTTGGGGTTGACCCAGATGTAGTCACGTACAATTGCCTGATCAAGGGATTATCGAGCTCGGCGGGTCGTTGATGCACTGGAGATGATCGGTTCAATGCTGCAAAATGGGTGTCCACCAGATAAAATTAGCTACTTTACGGTGATGAGCTTCTTGTGCAAGGAGAAGAGGGTGGCAGAGGTGCGGAATTTGCTTGAGAGGATGAGGAATGATGCAGGTCTCTTTCCAGATCAGGTCACATATAACATGCTCATTCATGTTCTTTCAAAGCATGGTCATGCAGATGAGGCATTGGGGTTCCTGAGGGAGTCAGAGGGGAAAAGATTCCGTGTCGATGAGGTTGGCTATAGTGCGATTGTACACTCATTTTGCTTGAACGGTAGGATGGCTGAGGCAAAGGAAATTGTAAGTGAGATGATTTCAAAAGGATGCCGCCCTGATGTTGTAACATATAGTGCAGTTGTTGATGGATTCTGCCGGATTGGGGAACTCGATCAAGCAAGAAAGATGATGAAGCATATGTATAAGAATGGTTGCAAGCCAAACACAGTCACACATACTGCTCTGTTAAATGGGCTCTGCAAAGTTGGGAAGACTTCAGAAGCATGGGAATTGCTAAACAAGAGTGAAGATGAATGGTGGACTCCAAGTGGTATCACATACAGTGTTGTTATGCATGGATTTAGGAGGAAGGAAATTAAAGGAATCATGTGATGTGGTAGTGCAGATGTTGCAGAAGGGTTTCTTCCCCACAACTGTGGAGATTAACTTATTGATCCATGCTTTATGCAAGGAAGTAAAGCCAGCAGAGGCCAAAGACTTCATGGAGCAGTGCCAAAGCAAAGGCTGCTCCATTAATGTTGTTAACTTCACAACTGTTATTCATGGATTTTCTCGACAGGGTGATTTGGAATCGGCGCTCTCTTTACTGGATGACATGTATCTGACCAACAGGCACCCTGATGTTGTTACGTACACTGTTGTTGTCGATGCTCTAGGGAAGAAAGGTAAAATGAAAGAAGCCACTGAGCTTGTAAAGAAAATGCTTAATAGAGGTTTGCTTCCTACACCTGTCACATACAGGACAGTGATACATAGATATTGTGAAAGGGATAAAGTTGAGGATTTACTCAATCTGCTGGATAAGATGTTAGCAAGGCAAGAGTTTAGTAGTGCGTACAATCAGGTCATTGAGAAGCTATGTGCATTTGGTAAACTTAGTGAAGCTTACAATCTCCTTAGCAAGGTGCTAAGAACTGCCTCAAAAAGAGATGCTCAGACATGCCATGCTTTGATGGAGAGTTTTCTGAATAAAGGACTACCACTTCAATCATATAATGTGGCCTGCCGCATGTTCCAGAGAAATTTAATTCCTGATCTGAAATTATGTCAAAAAGTTGACAGTCATCTGGCTCTAGCGGGAGAGGCACAAGCAGCTGGAAAGCTTATCATTAAGTTTGTTGAAAGAGGTATTCTAAAACAAAACAACTGAGTTATACCATGGCCCTGGTGTCCTGTGTTTTCTGATTGGACAGTTTTTAAGCTTTAATAAACAGTCAGTGTGGTGCAACCAGGACCATTACATGGCATTGTACCTTGTACAGAGAATCGTGCTCACTGCTCAGGGCTTGTGGCATGAATCTTAACTTTACCGTAATATGTCACCAACTCCTCAAGGACCTGGATATCTATGCAACTTGATGCCACTACCAGATCTTCAACTTGGTGACCGGTGAGTATGAGCGATGCTATTTTTGTTGTTGGACTGTAACTTCAAAATTGTCCAGTTAAAGTTAGTAGAGCATAATCAATTTTTCTATTGATCTGTCCTCTTTTTATTTGAGAGACAGAGAGATGGAAAATAACAGAGCTAGCTGTATGGAAATATGACCATTTCTGTCAATCTTGTCAGTGTTCAGGCTTGCATTGCTTTAAACTGCTGCTATAGAGTTCACTTATACAGTTACACCCATATTCTGGTGACTGGAGTAATAATCTTTGATAAGGCCAAACTTGAAGTTGATTTCATTCCTTTGAAAATTATGGTAAACTGATCAGTAGGTTATACTGTTATAACGTCCTGTAAGATAGTTCTTAGGTTATACTCTCCAGTCCTTTGCATTTGCTCAAACATAACGTCCTGTTGCAACACTTGTTGCTCTCATGCACTATGTGTGCAATGCAGATTGGTATGGCGAGTGCAGTGCAAACTGTTTGTGGCCAGGCCTAGGAGCCAGGAGGTACACGGCCATGGGTGTTGTGTGCCAGAGGGCACTCGTGCTCCAGTTAGCAACTGCTATTCCGATCACCTTCCTCTACTGGTATGCTGGCCTGTTCTTGCGGCTCATTGGGCAGGAGGCAGATGTGGCTGTGGCGGGAGGCTGTACGCTCGTGGCCTGCTGCCACAGCTGCTTGCTTTGCCCTCTTCTGCCCGATGCAGAGGTTCCTGCAGGCCCAGAACATTGTCAACCCCGTGGCATATATCACACTGGCGGTGCTGATCTTCCACACCCTTGCCTCATGGCTGGCAGTGTTTGTGCTCGGCTCAGGCCTCCTTGGTGCTGCACTAACATATAGTGCAGTTGTTGATGTTGTAACACTGAGCTTCTCTTGGTGGGTGCTTGTGGTGTTCACATGAGGTTACATCGTCTGTAGTCCAGCTTGTAAAGAGACCTGGACTGGACTCTCCTTGCTTGCCTTTAGAGACCTCTAGGGTTATGCCAAGCCAGGGTTCAAAAAAACGCTGAACGCTAGGCGAACGCTAGCCTAAAGTTTAGCGCCTAGGAAGAGTAAACGTGATTAAACGAGATTAAACTTTTTTGTTTTTATATATATATTTTTTATGTTGAGAGCAAAATCAGTAATAATAATACAACTAGAAGTAATAACAGTGACCATACCTCTTGCTGCGCACTTGTTTTTGACATCACTTCCTTTCCTCCTTGGTTTCTTGCATTCAACAGCAGCCAACAATCAAAGAGAGACAGGTTAATAATCTGAAAACAGGTCAATATTGTACATGCACAACCAAGCTTCCAAACAACAGGGCGGCAGCAGCCCTCAAAAAAAAAAAAAAACAACAGGGCGGCAGCACAAGGGAAAAGATCACAAGAAAATATACACACAATAGTCACAGTTCATCACATTTAAATAGCAGTACAACACACAATAAAGGTCTTACAGTCCACAAATTAAATAGCAGTACAACACACAATAAAGGTCTTATAGTCCACACACAAATTAAAGATAAGTAGAATACTAGATATTAATATTTAGATAGCTTGGCACTTGGCAGCATGCTGCCAATCCTGCCATCATGCAATCTCCTCACTCCCAAATGTCCTGCAATTTAGAATTGCTTCTTCATCCTCATCATCCTCATAGGCAATGTCATCATCTTGATAATCAGGATCTTCAGATTGAGATTCAGATTCCCACTCTTCTTCATCCACCTCTCTAGCCACTCTTGCACTCCTTCGAGGTTGAAGCTGTTCATTAGTTCCCATTGCTTCTCCAAGGACACTCCATGGTATTCCTGTCCCGCATTTCTCCTCATCTTCCTCATCCCTAAAGACATGCAGATACATTCAATCTTAACCCTAAATCCCGAATCCCATTCATCACTTGAGTGATTGACATGCTGAAATCGAAATTACAGAGCATGAGAAGATGTGGAGAGGCGAGGGAGCACAGAGAAAGGCGAGGGGCTGTGCCGTGGTGGCGACCCTGCGCTGCGAAGGAGAAGCGGAGTAGCCTCACATTGCGGCGGTGCGAAGGAGAAGCGAGCCCGGCGATGAGGCGGCGGCCGCGGCGGGTGGCGAGGTAGGAGGCGGCGGCGGGCTGGCGACAAAACCCACCGATGCCTTCTCTCTGCTTGTGCGACGATTTATAGCCCTTTCGAGCCAGCGGCTATTTCCGCGCCACCTTTTTCCGTAGCGTGCCGCCCTTCTTTCCGGCGCGGGCAGCGTCGCGCCCTTCTTTCAGCGCGCGCGCCACCAGCGAGCCGGCGATTTCGCGTTCAGCGCCGTTTACTCGCCGATTCCGCGCGTTTAAGCGCCCAGCTTTTTGAACCTTGTGCCAAGCTCGCCTTTGCCTCCTATTAGCCAGTTCTCGTGGTGAGCGGGCTTGAGGTTGGATTTTTTATTTTATTTTAACCTTTTTAATTTAAAATTTTAAAACTAACTCCGCCTAATATATATTTTCAAAAACTAGCCATTTTGGTCACGTCAGCTGATGTGGCGGTGTCAGTCACGCCAGACCAGCCTGACTCAGTGGCGATCACGCCAAAGAGGGTGGCGTGACTAGCTCGGTAGCTGTTGGCTTCTGCTTAAGTGCATCAAAATGCATATCACTTAACCATATTTTGTGCTATATTTTAATTAGCAAATAAACTTTTAAATTTCTCAAACTCGTCGTATATAATCTATACAATGCATACGTTCCATTTTAAGCATAATCAATCCAAACCATGGTGTGGTAAAAGAGAAATCTAATTTGTAAATAGGTGATGTGTTATTGTTTGATAAAGGAGGAGTGGCTGAGTCCAAGTCCCAGAAAGTGCATCTCATTTACCTTATTTTATTTTACATTTTAATTATCAAATACACTATGCAATTTCTCAAACTCGACTTGTATAATATATAGAGTGCATACATTCCATTTTATGCATTTGCACTCCAAACCGTGATGTGGAAAATGAGAAAAGCAATTTCTAAATAGACTAAGTGTTATTTTTGCAGACACTATAGTTCATCGTTGCACTTTAGCTGATCAGCAGGTCAGTTATTGTTTTTTTCTAGTATTGAGTGATGATGCTGAGCGAGCCTTATTAAGAGGATACATGAGTCACATATAATTTGTCGTCCGTGTCTGTCCCTTCCTGTTCTTGTGACTGTTACTGAAATTTGCGATTTTGTCTGGGCGCGGGTGAGATCTTATCCAGGCGTGCATTCACTGATGGGGAGAGCCAGATGTCATTGAGTGATCTCGCCTGACTAGCAAGCAGGAAGCTCTGTTTCTAGAAAAGATTTCTGGGTATAAGAGTCGAAATATGCTATATGCACTTCCAAAATTATATCTGCCGTGGTGTGTTCATGAAACATACTGTAGTGCTTGCATGATAGTAACTGTTAATTGGTTTTTAAAAGATCCCGTGGCCATCTTTGTGGTATCAGGTATGAAACGTTAGTGTTTCATTTTGAAGGACCGATTATGCGACTAGAGAGGAGGGAGTGAATGAGAGCCGATAAAAATTCTTCCCGAAGGATGAACTTGGCCTATACCTCGATTGTCACTCCGATCACTCACAAGACACCAAAGAAGCTCTAAACTCAGCACACACGAGTCTACAAGTCCTAGGAATAAGCCATGAATCAAGACGTGGAAGCACTAGACAAGAATCAAAGGACTGAGACAAATCTGAAACCAGGGGCGGACTGTCCGGACAGGAGGGGCGGACTGTCCGCGAGGGGGGCGGACCGTCCAAAAAAGCACACAAAACCTCTAGAGACGCACCACGAAAATCGACCGTCGACGGTTCATCGCGACCGTCCGACGCCCGTGGACTATCCGTCAAACTTCTTGCCACCGAAAACAACCAACTCAACACATCGAACCACGGGCACACAAGAACACGCGAAGAACACGACGAACACGTGAAGACCAACAGCCATGCGGATCGTCATGAGGACCTGACGGATTATCCGCCAGGCACGAACAGAGCAGTCTGAGCCCGACCTTCACAAGGTCAACTCCTCCTTCCCTTCACCCGATCTCCCGAATCAACCAATGGATCGTGACCAAATCATAGGGGAAGGTAAAGCGTCTCTAGGAGATGCTATCCCTACGAATTCAAGGCCTCAAACCAACTAAAACGAGAGGAATCGAGATCCTACGAAACCATCACCATGAACTCGGGTTCCACCAAGAACTCACGAATCGAAGGCTATTCCTGACGTTTGAGGGGTCAAGGTCATCCACAAAGAGGCACAAGACACTCACCATGATCCCCTCAAAGAAATCCGGAAGGAAACGCCCTCAAATCGACGAATCAAGCGAAGAACGAAAACACCCAAAAATAGCACCGAAAATGACACGAAAATCACAAAATGCTAAGAAGGAGATAGAATCACAACGCCGAATTCTTCCATACATCCAGAGGTCAGAGTTTGTACAAGAATCTAACTTATGGAAATACTGGAAAAAAGAAGCAGTTCGGGTGGATTAACCCTAGCCATCATCTCTACCTCCTATTTATACTGAGTCTCCAGATGGTGGCCAATGATCATACTACTCCTAGTGCATAAATGTAAGATACACACCCCTCAGGGGCATTTTGGTCCAAGTCATGGATATTCTCATCGAGCGGACACGCTTCCACCGCAGCTCGCTTCGCCTCGACGCAAGCTCTGCGATCACACCACGTGCCCCCCGCTTCGAAGCTTCCCGGCGCACCTGGATCCCGTCTCCGTCACGTCGGGCCCTCGGGCTCGGTCTTGAGGCCCAAACCGAGAAACCCTCCTCCGATGGTTTTGTGGCCAAACCGCCAAACCCCGCATGCACGACCCAGCCTCCATGCCAAGCGTCGAGCCTACCAAGCCTTTCGCCTCAGACTTGCCTTGTTCCTTGACTTGACCACGACCGTTGCACTGGCTCCATGTTCATGACTTCATCTTGCTCTTCATGCACCATGCGGCTCGCACTCGAGCTCGTCGGCCACCGGGTTCATCGAACCAATCCTACTTGTCCCTCCACTCCTCGGAGGCCCCGCAAGGCTCGGACCTTTCGTGCTTGTTCTTCACGTGCACCAACACAACTTGAACCGCAACCTGCACCTACAATACTCAGCCGAGAATCTGTCCACACAATGTTGTCAATCACTCATCACTAAGGAGCGACCTACCACTGGTCCTCAGACGCTCCTGGTCCTCACATTTTCGCTGACTCCTGTCAGTTCGTGTAACACATCTCATGGCCACTCTGAACGTGCCATCAGGATGTATCTACAATTCTACATTCAGAGGATCATTATTTCCTACAGTTTCATGAGTGGCGAATTCGTTTTTGTCTGCCTGGCCTCCATCCTTACGCAATGTTGTGGACTCCATTCATACAGTTTCCTGAGTGCATCTCTGAAAGGAGTTGTGGCCTCTATCAACCAATAACACTTAGGCCCTGTTTGGGGGAGCTTAAGCTTCTCCAAAAGCTCAACTTGGAAAAGCTTCACTTGCTTCCCTAGGAAGCTGCTTTTCAAAAAAGCTAACCATGCATGTTTGGGGAGCTTTTCGAGGGGCATCCACCGACAGGAGGGGAGCTCGAGCGAGGTCATCGAGGGAAGAGCACCGAGCGGCATGGGCGTCAAGGAGTAAGCTTCAGTGCAGCCATCCGGAGACCTCACCCCGCCGGCCATAGGGGTGGTCGCCGCTCGGGATCTCGCCGGAGCTTGCCCTTCCGACCTCGAGCCTCGTCGTGCCGCCCATGGGAGCTCACCGCCACCTCAATTCGCGACCAGCCGAGCTCGACCCTACCATCTCGCCCAAGGGAGTTCGCCCGCCGTTCCGAACAACCGTCTTTGGACATGGTGGCGCGGAGATCCGCGAGAGAGAAGTTGGGGACGTGGCAGCCACGGCGATCGGCAATGGACCGGCCTCGGCCGCCGGAGAAGATGCCGACGCGACCGATGGATTGATGTCGGTGAGGGCAACAGGTTCGGTGGGGAGGAGCACTTTGTGTCCACGGGAGAGAGTGGGTAAGAAGAAGAAACAGTTCGCCCCATCGAAGCTCGAAGCTCACCGAGAGGAGCTTTTGGATTGCTAGTGTAAAATGAGCTTTTGCAGCTTTTGCTTCTAGGAGTAGCATACCCTGTTTGGGGGAGCTTTCGGCTTTTGGAGCTTCCTGGAGAAGCAAAAGCTCTCAGAAGCTCCCCCAAACAGGGCCTTAGTCTATTTAGAAATTGCTTTTCTCATTTTCCACGTCACGGTTTGGAGTGCAAATGCATAAAATGGAACGTATGCACTCTATATATTATACAAGTAGAGTTTGAGAAATTGCAAAGTGTATTTGATAATTAAAATGTAAAATAAAATAAGGTTAAATGAGATGCACTTTCTGGGACTTGGACTCAGCCACTCCTCCTTTATCAAACAATAACACATCACCTATTTACAAATAAGATTTCTCTTTTACCACACCATGGTTTGGATTGATAATGATTAAAATGGAACGTATGCATTGTATAGATTATATACGACGAGTTTGAGAAATTTAAAAGCTTATTTAATAATTAAAATATAGCACAAAATATGGTTAAGTGATATACATTTTGATGCACTTAAGCAGCGAAGCCACGAAGCTTCTGGTCACGCCACGCCCTTTGGCGTGACTCGCCACCGAGTCAAGCCAAGTGGTGCAGCGCGACCGACACCGCCATATCGCCACGTTGCGTCGTTTTTCTCCTATACCAATGTGTACATTTGTCAAGCTAAAAGTGCTTCTAAGCCCCTAAGTGAATTTTGGAAAATTGAATAACAAAGCGATTAAAGAACTAACTTGTTTGATCAAGTTTGTGAGCAGGTTTTAAATAAATCATTCATGATATAATTATGGTTCACACTATTTGATGAATGTTGTATGGCTCACATGAATAAAAGCAAGCAAGTGATTGATCCCTTGTACAAATGTTGATAAATGGCAAGCTAGATTGAAAGAAGATATTGGAGTTCATTTTAAGATGGATTTACAAGCTTTCCAATACATGTGATAGCTTGGACACAATGCAAGGGATTATTTTAACAGAAATGATATTTCAAAATAATCAATGCAAGCCTTCATATGGTAATTGCAAAAGGATATAAGGATGAGTATATATTTGGTGATCCTCAATTGGAAGCTTGCATATTTATTGTCAATCAAGAAAAAGCATTTGAAGAGGTATTTCAAATGAAGACTGATTCTTGATGAGGCAAAGCCGAACTCAATTGGACTTGGATTAATGATTAAGAGGTCAACCGAGATGACTATGGCGAGGGACTAAGCAACCTTGGTTGGCCACCTTGGTGGTTGCTATGGTGAATTATCTAGTATCCGTGGGGTTTCGAATCTTATCCGTGTCTTAACCAAGGAAAGCAATGCAATACATCAACTAGTTGTGATGGACAATATGGGGTGACTTAATGGTTCAAGTTTGCACTCTTATGCTTAATGGAAGAATCTTAAGTCACTAGCTTAAGTATGGACGTGCTCAACAAATTAGCAATGTTAGAAGCCCTCAAGTGGAATTTGTTCAAGTATGGCAAGATTGACGATCTACAAGCTCAAGTGGTTATCTTGATTTTATATTTAATCTTGAGTATAGGAATGTACTATCAAGAGAGATGCAACATTAGCTTTACGACCAAGTCAAAGTGCTCTTAGAAAACCTTTATGAGAAATAACCTTGAGTGACTTTGAGTGCGCTAACGAGTCCTTATAACCTAACCTAAGCCACTTCATCTCTTTGGTGAAGTGTTGGGCATGAGAGAAAGGGTTTGGGGCTAACTTTGCCAACACCGATCTGACCGGTGTGGGGCACCGTCGACCGTGCGCCCGACGACCAACGACTAGTTTTTGAGGAGTGGAGTATTTATACCCCACGTCCTCCACCTTTGTTGGTTGCTGGTTCCTTTGTTCTTGCTGAGCTTCTAAGCCTTCCTAAGCCAAGCCAAAGCTTTTGTGGCTCTCCCCAACCTCTCTTTGTGAGATTTGTGTGATTCTAGCTAAATCCTAGAGTTGGGTTGAGAGAGTGATCTTGAGTGATCCTTTGTGAGCTAACAAGAGCATTCTCATAGCTTGAGCACTTGTGATTCACGTCTATAAGCATTGAAGCATTTGTTACTCTTGGAGGTGAAGTCCTCCTAGACGACTAGGCGTCGCCGACTAGGTCCCAAGGTGTGGTGAGCAGCGGCAAGTTTGTGCGGGCTGTGATCTTGCCTCTCCCGTGGAAAAGATCGCCTTAGTAGAATCAAGGAAAGTGGTTGAAAGAGACCCAGCTTGTTGGGGAGACCTCTAGTGGATCCCTTACAAGCACCTCAACGGATGTAACGCCCTGGGTTTTCAAGATCGGAAAACCCAGCATTCTGTCTCGTGATAGTCCCTGGATCAGACGCTATCACGCACAGGCATTCATCACAGATAAATAACACAGTCATACATCGAAATAAAGCATCAGTACGAATAATAATCGATATTACATGTCACGATTATTCGGAGTACATCAATACTCGCCTCTTGGCGGAATAACGAAATAAGAGCCTACGCATGTGGTAGCTAGTCTTCAAAGGTGTCTCCATCTTGAGGCATCTCCCACGGGCATCCTTGAGCGGCGTCGTGCCCCCTCGATCGTACCATCCGTCGGCATTGTTGTCGTGGTCGGACTCGTACCACCGCAAGCTCGGGGGCTATCCCAAGGATCGGGATAGGTCCACGTCACCAACCGTGTATGCAAGCTTTAAGTGGCCTATTTCTAAGGGAAAAGAGTATCTCAAGGTAGTAGCGGGGTTTCCTATGCAGCGACAAAAATAGAGTAATATCTCCATAAGTTCACCATATCCCATATCTCTCATCCACATACGGATACATCTGGTTACCGGATCACCGTCACCATCACCTATCTCCATCTAGGGTCGGTGAGAACTCCCACTCCTCGCACCTCAATGGTTGCACCCGGATCCAGCGAGTGAGGAGCAACTCTCTCTCCCGAATACAACCACGGCTCACCAATCACACTCATCCTATAGGGGGTAGAAATCCCAAAAGCGTGAGTCGGAGAAACAACGGGCATGTCCATAACCGAGGGGCGGCTATCGTATAGATCTAAACTCTGCGAGGCGTGTACACAGTACCCAACTCGGAATAGTACGGTGAGGATGGTGTCACGGCCGAAACCTACCCTGCAAGAACACCTAGGAGTTCTGGTTCCATCACGCATCCGGGTCTCGATCGGTCCCCAAGACCACCCAGGCTGTGAAAATGCCCGTGTGGCCACACGGAGTCGCGGAGGTGGACTCACTCCCACCTCTCCCCACGATACCCGCTATCCTGCTGGCGGTATGGTACCGCACTTGCTGGGGTCGAGCGGCCCTATCCCTCTCGGCGGTGGTGTGTCTGAAAGTCCGTGTAACAGGCGACCCACTCGGTTTCGGGGCCAGGCGAGCTCATATCCTCAAGTCATCACAAAATCCCCAACACTGTGCTCCTAAAGCGGTGTACCCGCCATAGGTACCAACTCGGGCAAGCGTCCAGAAGGCGATCCAGCCCCGATCCCGGATCAGGTTGTCTCGAGCTCACCCCGCCAAAATATCCCAAAGCGCCTTCTCCTGCGGTTTTTCCCAACACCGCCAAGAAACTACCACAATAATCCCAACACATGCAATGCAAGCTCGGCATATCATCTAGCTTAAGTAAGCGGTAGTAGGTCAATCAAGGACAAGTATGTAAAAGAGGCTATGCATGGGTTCATCATATCCATCTCTATGCATTAAATAAAGCACTAGCAGTTCTAGAATAGCCATGCCTAATGGGCATTCAAAGATGGTCGGGCGTGAACACAGGTGCAGTGGTCGTCGTGGAGGTCGTCGTCGTAGTCTGGTTCGACTCTCGGCTCGCAGCTCCTAGAAGCGTATTTAAATAAATAAACTCGGCTACTAAAGGCAATAAATCGAAGATGAAGAGCAAATAAGATCCAAAAGAGGCAACCTCTAGTCTAGCACGAAGTTTGGATTTTTAGAAGATTTTCGAAGAAGTTTCATATTTTTCGAGCTAAAACGGATTTGTTATGACTTTTCAAGATAAAATACATTTCTGAAATTAAAATACGCATATACAATATTGCAGACTTTTAACTAGCTCTAGACTATCTCTAGCTAGCTCTAAAGGACTTATAGCCACCGTAGGCCATGCTACGTGGCGCGCCACACACGGCTTTAAGGCCGCACGCGTGGCAGCCACGGTCGTGCTGGCAGCGGGATCCGGAGGGATCCGCTGCGGCGCGCGTCGGGCGTGTGGCTCGGCTGGGTTGGCCACACACGAGATCCCGCGGATCCTCCGCGAGAGTCGTGTGTGTGTGCGGGGCGCAAAACCCGGGGTTGGGTTTGCCGCGTGAGGTGCTCGGTGAAATGCTCAAAGGAGCGGCGCGCTGTCAAGGGTTCGCCGGGCGCGAGGCTTGCCCGGCCGACCAACGCGTGACAAGGTGCGAACGAGGAGGTCCAGGGGCACATGGCCGGGCAACAAGGAGGTGGCCATGGCCGGGAAAGGTGCGTCGGCGGCGAGACAGAGGCACGGCGGCGGTGCGCGCGGCGCGGCGGTGATCACCGGCGACGGCATGTGGGCGCGCCCAAATGCCGTAAACGTGCGTGCGTGCATCGGGTGAACGAAGACCCCAAAACGGGGCTTTTGCCCTCACGCCGCGAGTTCAAGGCGCACCCATGGCGGAGCGGGCGCGCGGCGCGGCGGTGGAGCTCGGGCTCCGCGGCCGCGGCACGGCGCGTGGGGCGCGCAGCGGTTGCGGCGGCGAGGCGTGCACGGAACGGCCACAAAGGCGGCGCCTTTCCCCCTGCTGCTGCGTGCACGGAGCAAACCTCCATGGCGACGGCCATGGCGGCGCGGCGGGCGGCGACGCGGCGCGACGTGGCGCGCGACTACGTGTGTCAAGGCAGCGGCGAGGCGCGTGTGTGCACTCGGTGAAGGTGGCGGCACTGCGAAGAGATTCCCCGACGGCACGAGGCCGGCTTCACCGCGCGCGCGCGGCGACGGGCGACGGCGGTGTGCTCGCGTTGCGCCTCGGCTCAAGGCCGGGTCGACCACAAATGGGCGAGGAGCGGCCTCACCTTGGTGGCCACGGGCCGGCGTGCACGTGGTGAAGAGGGACGGAGCAGGGTCGTCGGCGAGGAAGGAGACGGTGGCGCGGAGCAGAGGAAGCAGGCGTCATGTCCTTGGCTTCGCGTCCGAGCTCCCACGCGGGCCTTCGGCCGAGGTCGGACAGCGAACTCGTGGGCGTGCCTCGGCCTTCTTCTCCCTTCTCCTCCTTCTCCCTCCGGGCGGTGGCAGGTGGAAGGGACAAGTCCCGAGGCGGCTAGGGTTGGGAGGTCTCCGAGGGTGCGGCGGCTTTATAGGCGGGGTGCACCACGGGGCACGTGGGACGGCTTGGATGCCGCGGAGGGGCGCGGGGCGCGTCGCGACGGCGCCATGGGCGGCGCGGCCCCTCGCTTTGGCGCCGGCGTCAGCCAAAGGGGAAAAGGAAGGAGATGACGGGGGCGACGTCACCGTGACGTGTGCATGACGCAACGCTGGGTCCACCCGGCCGACTCAGCGGTTGGTAAACCGGTGGTACCTGTGGTCAGGCCGGGCGAGACGGAAAAGAGAGGGGTGGCGGCAAGGAAAAAGAGAAGAGGGTGGTTGACTTGGGACTTTGGGCTCATGCACCTTTTCTATTTCTTTCCAACCCTTTCTATTTTAGTTTCAAATTTGAATGTAAATTCAAATTTGAAATCACTCAAATAAACTCCAAATAAAACCAAAAGAACTCCAAGTTTCTCACACTAACATTTTATATTTCCTAGAAATTTTATTTAGCTCAAAATAAATCTAGGAATTAAAGGAGAAAAGGAAGACATCCTTAAATAAGTTGATAATCACTCAAATAATTCATCGAAAATTTTAAATCCACATTTTATTAATTAACATTCCTCAATAAATTTGAGGATGTTACAGAACTCCCTCAAAAGAATCTCGTCCTCGAGATTAAGAAAATACCTCCATCTCGAAGAGGTGCGGGTACTTCTCTCTCATGACAGACTCCTTCTCCCACGTTGCCTCTCGCTCGGTGTGATTGCTCCACAACACTTTGCAGAGGCGTATGGTGGTGCTCCTGGTAGCCTTCTCGGCCCAATCCAGAATCTTCACGGGGTACTCCAAGTACTCCAAGTTGTCTTGCAGATCGATAGCATCGGTGGAGACATGTTTGTCAAGCTTTGGGTCTAGACACCTCCGGAGTTGCGATATGTGGAACACAGGGTGCACTCGGCAAGGTCGACAGTAACTCCAGCCTATAGGCAAGTTTCCCCACCTTTGCCACGATCAGGAAGGGTCCAACGAATCTCGGGGCTAGCTTCCCCTTCACGTGGAACCTCTTCGTGCCTCTAAGCGGTGACACTCTCAGAAGACGTAGTCCCGACTTGAGAGACATCCCTCCGCTTTGGGTGGCGTAGCTATACATGCTCACGAGCTATCTTCGAGTTCTCTAACCTTGGCCACATTCTCCTCAGCCTCAAGAATGGAAGCAGGACCGAAGAAGATCCTCTCCCCCACCTCAGACCACATCAACGGGGTTCTACACTTTCTCGCCCAAGGGCCTCAAAGGGTGCCATTTGCAAACTACCGATAGCATTGTTGTCGAGAATTCAGCGTAGGGCGACTCTTCTCCCAATCATTGCGTAAGTCAACACACAAGCTCTCGAGATCTTCTAGAACGATTCACTCGTTCGCCCGTCCATCATGCGGGGTGGAAGGTCATCTGTAGTCCAAGTGAGTGCCCATCGAATCGCGTGCACTCCTCCAGGTAATCGAAGCCGTGAACCTGGGCACCACGTCGGACACAATGGTGCGAGGTGCTCCATGCAACCTCGGGATATGCTCAACGTGAGATCAGCCAAGCGACTCACAGTACTTGTTCTTAAGGAAGAAAGTGCGCTACCTTGGTCAAACGGTCCACTATCACCCAAATCGAGTCATTCCCCTTGAGTGCGGGAAGACCTACCACAAAGTCCATCTTGATATCATCCCATTTCCGAGGTATCGCAAGTGGCTGAAGTAGTCCGGCGGGTCTCTGATGTTCTGCCTTCACTCTCTGGCAAGTGTCGCATCGGGCAACATACTCTATGTCTTTCTTCATATTCTCCCACCGTAACCGACACTTCAGGTCTTGGTACATCTTCTGCATCCGGGTGAATGGAATATCGAGATTCATGTGCTTCCTTAGAATCGTCTTAGGATATCCTCTCCACTAGGCACACATATGCGATTCTTCAACCATAACGTGTCTTGCTCATCAATGCGGTAGTCGGGGCCTTGCCTCTTATCGTAAGATCTTTCACTTCCTCAATTTGGGACACTTCTTACGGGCTTGCGATCTGGTCTTCAAGGTGTACTTTACCCTCAACTCGTTGGTGACCTTCCTCGATAATGTCAATGTCGCCGCATCTCTAGGTACAACTCGGCTGTTCCTTCTGCACCATTAGGTTGTTGCAGTAACTTCTTCGGCTCAAAGCATCGGCCACGACATTCGCCTTACCCGGATGATAGTGAATGTCGAGGTCATAGTCCTTTATCAACTCTAGCCATCTTGTTGTCTCAAGTTCGACTCGAGTGAAGATATACTTGAACTCTTGTGATCGTGTAGATATCACACTTGTTGCCCATCAAGTAGTGCCTCCATATCTTCAAAGCATGAACAAACAGCCAACTCAAGGTCATGCGTCGGATAGTTCTCTTCGTATTTTTGAGCTGCCTTGAAGCATAAGCGATCACTTTGCCTTCTTGCATCGACACAGCCAAGACCTTGCCTCGAAGCATCGTGATACACCACAAAGTCCTTGTTGTCATCGAGCGTCAACACGGGAGTTGTGGTGAGTCGGGTCTTGAGCTCTTGGAAACTTGCTTCACACTTCTCTGTCCACACGAATGGCGTGTTGTTCTTGACAACTCGGTCATCGGCGCAATCTTGGAGAAGTTCTCGATGAAACGGCGATAATATCCAGCCATTCGAGAAAACTCCGATTTACATCACGGTCTTGGGCGTCACGCCACTTTGATACAACCTGATTTTTGAGGGGTCCACAACTCCCTCTCCGGACAACACATGCCCAAGAAAAGCCACTTCCTCTGGCGAACTCACACTTGCTGAACTTGGCATACAAGCGGATTACGCCTCGGCTTCTCGGCTACAATCCTCGGATGCTCTTCATGTTCTTACATGGTTTCGAGAATACCAAGATGTCGTCAATGAAAACCACGACAAACTTGTCCAACTCGTCCATGAACACCTTGTTCATCATATTCATGAAGTAAGCGGGCGTTCGTAAGACCAAAGCGATACAACGGTGAACTCATCGCCTGCCGGGTCACAAACGCGGTCTTGTAGATGTCCTCGTGGCGAATCTTCATCCGATGGTAGCCCGATCAAGGTCAATCTTCAAGTACTGGCCTTCTTCAACCGATCAAGCGGTCATCAATGCGAGGCAACGGGTACTTGTTCTTGATGGTTACCGCATTAAGAGCGCCTTGATGTCGACGCTCCTTCTTCGGCACAAACATCACCGGTGAAGCCCAAGGTGATGCACTCGAACGGATGTACCCCTTCTCACGGAGCTTCCAACTCCTCCTTGACGTTGCTAGCTCTAACTTGCCCGTGCATGGACTACGTGCCCGCAGGTGCAGTCCACAGCACAAGGTTAATCACGAATTCCACGTCATCGTGCTGGTGGTAACCCCGGCAGATCATCGAAAGACATCGGGTACTCACAAACCACGGAACATCAGCCACTTGTCTTGGTTGAGAGGTTGTACACAGCTGGTACTTCCCGAGACTTTAGCGGCTCGAAGGTGATCTTCGTTCCCTTGGTGCATCAAGGTTACTTGTCGGGTGACGAGGAGATTACCCCTTTGTGAGCGGTGATCCAATCCATGCCTGAGAATAACATCAATCCCATTGGACTTGATGCGGTCAGATCTCCAGGAACTTGTGACCCTTGATGAACATCTCCACTCCCTTGCATAGCAAAGTGCACCTAATATCTCCGGCGGGAGCTCGTTATGATGGGTTTGACGGGAGTCATGGGGAGAGATAGTTTGTTTACAAAGTTAGAGGACACATAAGAACTAGTTGCACCAAGATCAAAGCGTAATCAAAGCCTTAGTGCCACAAACTAAAAACTCACCGATCACGACGCGTCGGGGCGCTAGCCTCCTCCTCGATCAGGAGGTTGAGCCTTCCGCGATCTGCGGCCGTGAGGGGAGCGAGGTGGCCTCCTCCTCAGGGTGGTGCCCGGCAGGTGTAGCGGGCCTTCTTCTTTGGGCGCGTCGATTTACTTGTGGCCTTGCTTGCCACAGGCGTAACACGTCGGGTGAAACCTCCCTGCTGGGCCTCGGCGCTCTGCTGCGGCGGTTGTAGCCACCACCCCGCCGGTAGTTGCTCCTTCCCCAGGTATGGTGCACGGTTCCCTCCGAAGCCTCGTCCGGGTTGGTTGTTCCCCAGGCGGTAGCTCATGAGCAGGTTGCTCGTCTCGCCTCGGCCTCTGGAAGGATCGGCCGCCATGGTCCCGATCTCCGAACCTCTTCTTTCCTTCATGCGCTCCTCATGCCCCTGCGTTCTTCCTCGAGCGCGATAGCCCTGCTCACCGTGGTGGCGAAGGGACTTGTGCTCGCTGGCCTTCAAGCTCGGGCGAGAGACCATGGTGCAGCCTCGCAGAAACCGAAGGCGCTTCTTGTCATCGGTGGTGGTGTCGGGGCATAGCGCATCATTTTCATGAAGTGCCTCGTGCTCCTCCACCCTCATCGCACACCACGAGTCATGGTGCGGAACTCCTTCGGATCATGAGTTCCTTGCATCGCTCACAGAACACCTCACGTAACTCCAGCCCGGTGATGAATGCTGGGTTCGGGTGAGTCTCGAGTAGTTGTCCCACCAAGACTTGGCAGACCCTCGAGCTGGTGGACGAGAGCGACACTCCTCGTCGGTGTAGGCGGTGAGGTCGAGCCGTCTCGATCACGCGCGGAGCCATCGCCGGCATCGAGGGATCGTCCGAGTAGTCAGGTAGGGGCCTTCGACGGATGAACCTCTCGATCTTCTTGGCGAAGTCCTCCTCCACCGGGCGTTGCGGTTCCCACCGACTCGGTTCTCGGCGGCGACCATCCTCGCATCACCGTGTCTGCAGGGCCATCACCTCAACTAGGTTAGGCGGTGGCGGTGGAGTGCTCCTCCACGGCCACGACCACGCCCACCCGCGCCCCGGGAGCCGGGTGTGGCGCAGCTCTCCGGCTTCCTCCTCGGCGCCTTGTCCGATGGGCGAGGCGGTGGTGGTGGCACCATATTGCCTCGACCACGTCCCGGACAGACGCGTGTCCACATCGTTCGACGCTGAGTCCAAAGTCGTGCTCGAGCATCCCGGAAGCCTAGAAGTGCCGGGTGGGGTGGGACGCCACCGCAAAGCACTAGTGGTCCCGACGGCGTGCGGGCGTCCTCGGTAGCGGTGACGGTGACGCAGTGGGGAATCCCTAGCACGAGGACGACCACCTGTCAACCCAAGGCGAGTCCCTCCATGTGCTCGGGAGCAACTCCACCTCTCGACGAGCCATCTCCTGTGACACGGAAGAAATTTCTAGTTAGCGCAGAGAGATAGAGCTTTTCAAAAGAAGGATAAGTTTTGTGATATAAGTCAAGAATGGTATATAGCAAAAGAGTTTCGCTTTAGAGTCCTAATTTCTAACGACCATTTCTAAGGGCACGTGCTACGGTCAAGTATGGCTCGTACCATCATAGCATACAGGTTTTCAAGATCGGAAAACCCGATTCGCCTCGTGATAGTCCTCGGATCGACGCTATCACGCACGGGCATTCATCACAGATAAATAACACGGTCATACATCGAAATAAAGCATCGAGTACGAATAATAATCTGATTATTACATGTCCCGATTATTCGAGTACATCAATACCGCCTCTTGGCGGAATAACGAAATAAGAGCCTACGCATGTAGCTAGTCTTCAAAAGGTGTCTCCATCTTCGTGCATCTCCCACAGGCATCCTTGAGCGTCGTGCCCCTCGGTCGTACCATCCGTCGGCATTGTTGTCGAGTCGGACTCGTACCACCAAGCTCGGGGCTATCCCCAAGGATCGGGATAGGTCCACGCCACCAACCGTATGCAAGCTTTAAGTGGCCTATTTCTAAGGGGAAATGAGTATCTCAAGGTAGTAGGTTTCCTATGCAGCGAGCAAAAATAGAGTAATATCTCCATAAGTTCACCATATCCCATATCTCTCATCCACATACGATACATCGGTTACCCGGATCACCGTCACCATCACCTATCTCCATCTAGGGTCGGTGCGAGAACTCCCATCCTCGCACCTCAATGGTTGCACCGGATCCGCGAGGTAGAGGGAGCAACTCTCCTCTCGAATACAATCACGGCTCACCAATCACACTCATCCTATAAGGGGAGGTAGAAATCCCAAAACGTAAGAGTCGGAGAAACAACGGGCATGTCCATAACCGAGGACGCGCTGCTATACGTATAGATCTAAACTCTGCAGAGCGTGTACACCAAGTACCAACTCGGAATAGTACCGGACGGTGTACGGCCGATCGAAACCTACCCTACGGCGAACACCTAGGAGTTACGGTTCCATCCGCATCCGGTCTCGATGCGGTCCCCCGCAGAAGACCACCCCAGAACTGTGAAAATGCCCCCGTGTGGCCACACGGGAGTCGCACTGAGAGGGGGGACTCACTCCCACCTCTCCCCACCGATACCCGCTATCCCGCCTGGCGGTGTATGGTACCGCACTTGCTAGGGTCGAACGGCCCTATCCCCACTCTGCGGTGGTGTGTACGAAAGTCCGTGTAACAAAGGCGACCCACTCGGTTTCAGACCGGGGCGAGCTCATATCCTCCAAGTCATCACAAAATCCCCAACACCTGTGCTCCTAAAACGGTGTACCCGCCATAGGTACCAACTCGGGCAACGTCCGAGAAGACGATCCCTGGCCCCCGATCCCAGATCAGGTTGTCTCGAGCTCACCCCCGCCAAAATATCCCAAAACGCCTTCTCCCGCCGGGTTTTCCCACACACGCCAAGAAACTACCACAATAATCCCAACACATGCACAGCAAGCTCAGCATATCATCTAGCTTAAGTAAACAGTAGTAGGTCAATCAAGGACAAGTATGTAAAAGAGGCTATGCATGGGTTCATCATATCCATCTCTATGCATTAAATAAAGCACTAGCAGTTCTAGAATAGCCATGCCTAATGGGCATTCAAAGATGGTCGGGCGTGAACAGGCACGAGTGGTCGTCGTGGCGAGGTCGTCGTAGTCCCTGGTTCAGCTCTCCGCTCGGCAGCTCCTAGAAGCGTATTTAAATAAATAAACTCGGCTACTAAAGGCAATAAATCGAAGATGAAGAGCAAATAAGATCCAAAAAGAGGCAACCTCTAGTCTAGCACGAAGTTTGGATTTTAGAAGATTTTCGTGAAGAAGTTTCATATTTTTCAGAGCTAAAACGGATTTGTTATGATTTTCCGAAGATAAAATACATTTCTGAAATTAAAATACGCATATACAATATTGCAGACTTTTAACTAGCTCTAGACTATCTCTAGCTAGCTCTAAAGGGACTTATAGCCGTAGGTAGGGCCGGCCACGGTCTTGACGGCCGCCACACTGGGCGGCTTAAGGCCAGACACGTGGCAGCCACGTGGGCTGCACAGCGTGCTGGCGTGGGATCCGGGAGGGATCCGCTGCGGCGCGGCGGTGTGCTGGGGCGCGTGTGGCTCGGCCTGGGTTGGCCAGCCGCACGAGATCCCGGCGGATCCTCCGCGAGTCGTGTGTGTGTGTGCGTGTGTGGGGCGAAACCCTGTGGGTTGCTTGCCAGTAGGTGCTCGGTGAAATGCTCATAAGCGGCGGCGGCGCGGTCAAGGGTTCGCCGGCGTGAGTCTTGCTCGGGCCGACCAACGCGTGACAAGGTGCGAACGAGGAGGTCCAGGGCACATGGCGGGCAACAAGGAGGTGGCCATGGCCGGAAAGGTGCGTCGGCGGGCGAGCGAGGCACGCAGCGGCGGCGTGCTGCTGGCGCCGGCGGTGATCACCGGCGGCAGTGCGTGGCGCCAAATGCCGAACGTGCGTGCGTGCGTGCATCGTGAACGAAGACCCCAAAAGCGGGCTTTTGCCCTCACGCGTCACGAAGTTCAAGGCGCACCCATGGCGGAGCTCGGGCGCGCGGCGGTGGAGCTCGGGCTCCGCGGCGAACGCGGCGTGTGGGCGCGCGGTTGCCGGCAGGCGTGCACGAACGGCCACAAAGCGGCGCCTTTCCCCTGCTGCTGTGCACGGCAAACCTCCATGGCGACGGCCATGGCGGCGCGGCGGCGGGCGTTCGGCGGCGCGACTACGTGTGTCAAGGCGGGCGGCGGGCGTGTGTGCACTCGGTGAAGGCGGCGCAGAAGAGATTCGCAGATTCCCGGCCGGCTTCACCAGGCGGCGGCGGCGGCGGCAGTGACGGTGTGCTCGCGTTGCGCCTCGGCTCAAGGCCGGGTCGACCACAAATGGGCGAGGGCCGGCCTCACCTTGGTGGCCACGGGCGGCGTGCGACGTTTGAAGAGGGGGCAGGTCGTCGGCGAGGAAGGAGACGGTGGCGCGGGCAGAGGAAGCAGAGTCGCGGTCGCCCCGAGCTCCCACGTGCGGGCCTTCGGCTTCGCGAGGTCGACGGCGAACTCGTGGGCGTGCTCCTGGCCTTCTTCTCCTTCTCCTCCTTCTTCTCCTCCCGGTGGCGGTGGCAAGGTGGAAGGGACAAGTCCCCAGGCGGCTAGGGTTGGGAGGTCTCCGAGGGTCTGCGGCGGCTTCTTATAGGCGGGTGCACCACGGGCACGTGGGCGGCTTGGATGCCGCGGAGGCGCGGGCGCGTCGCGGCGCGCCATGGGCGGCGCCGCTTTGGCGCCAGCGTCAAAGGGGAAAAGGAAGGAGATGACGGGCGACGTCACCGTGGACGTGTGCATGACGCAACGCTGGGTCCACTCGGTAGCGGTGCGGTTGGTGGTAACTGGCGCCTGTGGTGGGCCGGGCCGAGACGGAAAAGAGAGGGTGGCGCGGCGCGCAAGGAAAAGAGAAGAGGGTGGTTCACGGACTTGGGACTTTGGGCTCATGACCCGTAAGCTATCCCCTTTACCTTTTCTATTTCTTTCCAACCCCTTTCTATTTTAGTTTCAAATTTGAATGTAAATTCAAATTTGAAATCCCACTCAAATAAACTCCAAATAAAACCAAAAGAACTCCAAGTTTCTCACACTAACATTTTTATATTTCCTAGAAATTTTATTTAGCTCAAAATAAATCTAGGAATTAAAGGAGAGAAAAGGAAGACATCCTTAAATAAGTTGATAATCACTCAAATAATTCATCAAAAATTTTAAATCCACATTTTTATTAATTAACATTCCTCAATAAATTTGAGGGATGTTACAACGGAGACGTAGCCTTTCCTTGTGTGGGAGGTGAACTTCGGGAAACAAATCCTTGCGTCTCTTTGTGGTTTGCCTCTCTAAGTTATTTTCTAGCATATTTGATTTGCTTCCACTTCGATCTACTTAGGTGTGCTATTTGTGTATGCAGGGGTCATTACCCTACTTGTGATCATCTACCAAGGCCACTCACCAAGTTTGATTCGTGCTAGAAGTCAAGAGGAGCTTGAAACTGTTTTTGCAGGTGCTTTGTGCTCCACCGGTCGGACCGGTGTAGGGCAACGGTCTGACCGGTGCCCTCCTGTGAAGCAGAGTCAGGACCGGTCTGACCGGTCAGCCCCACCGGTCTGACCGGTGACGCCTGTCAGTTCAAGTGTAAGGGGAACAAAAGGTTTAATTTGGTCGTCTCGCCTATTCACCCCTCCCTCTAAGCGACATCAAGATCCTTTCACACGCAAATGCATGTGGCGCGACTCAACTATTAGTTGCGCCACGACGTTTGGCGTGACCAAAAGGACTAGTTTTTTGAAATATAGATCGGACGGAGTTAGTTTTAAAATTTTAGATTAAAAAGAGTTAAAATAAATAAAAATTCTTGAGGTTGAGCGTTGTGGGAAGGTTGTCTTCTCGTTGTGTCTTGAAGGCCCAATAAAGTGCGGTGAGGAGACAGGAGGAGGACCTGCATTGCTTCACCATCACCTTCGACGAACGGAGTAATAGAGTATCTGCAAATTTCTATATCTTGTGGATTGACAAAGTCTTCGTTACACATAGACATATAGGATTCCTCCTTTGGTACCTTTAGCATGTTTGATCGAGAATAGGTTAAAGTGGAAGCCCCCGAAGCAACCCAGCACATTCAATTTCTATGATTTTGGGTACCTAACCTTTTTTTTGAAAAAAATACCAATAATTTACAGAAAACGGTTTGGATAATAGCAATAATCAACGTAATCTGTTAAGCATATTCGTTGTCTCAGTACCTTGTCTGCATATTCCTAGATCCATATTTATCTCTATCTATGACTAATGATCCTGACCTACAAACATATGGTCTTTCCTTTTTAATTTTATACGTGCACCAATTATTCTTGTCACCTTTTTATTGATTTACATAGCACATCATTGAAGCGAACAGTCATACAAAGACAAGAAAAGAGACAAAATTCTGGGATTATACCTAGACAGGTTAAGGTGTCCCCTAGACACATTAAAGGGCGCTCTTGCTGTTCTCTTTCTTATTATATATGTTGCATAGAAGTTTTGTTTTTGACTAGCACATTTGAGGTAAGCTGGTCAAAAAATACCGTAGTTCAAGATATTCATCTCCTAATGACTAGTATAATGCTATGCATATTGCCTAGTTTATCTATAGTCTGTTATAGGTTAGTTCCCAGAACTGTTACACGCTTTTTATAAAAGCTGGGCCGGTCTCTTGTTATTAAAAAAAAACAGGATGCCTAAGGTCATTCGTGTTTTTATTTTTCCTGGAAAAGCTTTGGTCGAAAGCTAGCACCCCTATTGTTCTGATGTGATAATATTGATTCGTCTCAAGATTCGTCTGAAGCTTTGGTCCAACCATCCTAGCTGGTATACATAATACAAGAAAGTTGACGTTAATTAGCATGAGATGAGAATACTGACACTTACTGATTTCATTCTTTTAAAAAATTTCTAGGTTATATCAATTGACCATGACTAGGTGAAATGCAGGACTAGTAGGATTGAGACTTTAAGTTATTTTAGGATGTTTGGATTTGCAACAATTCTTACACAATAATATAATATGGATTTTAATTTGCTACATAATTTTGATATCAATCTGAAATTTGGATGGTCCGATCCTCCGAGAATATCATTATTTATCAAAAACAAAATCTATCAACTTGTGCTTGAGATAGCGAAATCTATGACTGTCATAAGGATAAAGAGGAGAGGCGGGATGAACCCTAGTGGCAGCCTTGGATCGGAGTACTACCAGTGCCTACAAGTAGTTATTTGATCGAGTCAAAATTTTATGGAATGCTTGACCATTACAAATTTAACTTAAACAAACATTTCATTTCAAGAATAGCTTCGACAAACACGAATTTAGTTAGTTTCTGTAACTATTGTAGTGTTACTTGTATGCATGAGACCCCCAAGAGCACTTATATTTGGGGGCTCTTAGACATTGTTTCGGCGACAAAAAAAATCAGCATCGCGCTGCTTTCCGCGTGGGAGGAGTGCGGACAGGTGCAGGCGGGGAGTGGCCCCCTCGTGTGCAGGCGGGTGGGTGGACCTTTCTACGTCCGTTGCTGAAATCATCCTCACATGCAATATTTTTGTAATTTAAAAAATCTATAAATCATAAATCGAGTATCAAAATTAAATTCGAATTTCATCATTGGATTTCTGATAATAAAAGCTTCAAAACAAGATCCCACTTGATTATATTTTGACGAACTTTTTTTATTCATATTTTTAATTAAAGTTATATATTTTGTGCAATACATAATCATAGAACAAAATTTACAAACTATCAGAACAAGTCACTATTATATGCAGAACAAGTTTATAAGTCATCTCGAACAAAAACAAATGTAATGAGAACAAATCAGAACAATGATCAAAACAAGTTATTATTATAGGCAGAACATGTTATTATTATAGCCGGAACAAGATATTATTACAGTCAGAATAACTTATTATTATAGTCAGAACAACTTTGTATGTCATCTCGAACAAACAAATGAAGTGTCAGAATAAATGATAACAACAGTCAAAACAAGAACCTATTATAGTCAGAACAAGTTTGTATGTCATCTCGAACAAAACAAATATAGTGTAAGAACAAATCAGAATAAGGGTCGGAACAAGTTGTTATTATTATAGACAAAAACAACTTATTATTATAGGCAGAACAAGATATTATTATAATCAGAACAACATATTATTATAGTCAGAACAACTTTGTATGTCATCTTGAACAAACAAAATAAAATATCAGAACAAATGAGAACAACTACCAGAACAAGATCCTATTATAGTCAGAACAAGTTTGTATGCCATCTTGAACAAACAAATAAAATGTCAGAATAAATATTAACTGTATTTTTTATAATTCAGAACAAGTCATTGTTATATGCAAAACAAGTTTGTATGTCATCTCGAACAAAATAAATATTTTTTATAGTCAGAACAGGTTATTATTATAACCAGAACAAGTTTGTATGTCACCTTGAACAAATAAAATTAAGTGTCAGAATAAATATTAATTTTAGATTTTTAAAAATCAGAACGAATCACAGTTATGTGCAGAACAAGTCACTGTTATATACAGAACAAAACGAAAGATAATAAATCGATATAAAAAAGAACTCCACACAAACTAGTTAGTATTAAACAAATATTTCAGAAGGAATAAGTATTTAAAGATAAAAAATAAATATGTATAAAATACAAAAGAAGTTAGTATAAAAAATAAACAGAGGACAATAAAGAAGAAGAAAAAAGTAAGAAAGGAATTAAACATCATGAATAAGAAGAAAATAACACGAGGAAGAAACAAATAAAAAAATTATAAAAAAATGAGAAATTCTTGTTAATAATGAAAGAAGAAGAATGATGAACCTTTCTCTTAATAAAGATGGAGTAACGGAAAAAGAAAAAATATTAGAAGAAAAGAAATCCTTAAATGAATAGATGGCAAAACCTCAAAACATAAGAGGAAAGAGAAAGGAAAAATCTTGAGAAAATAAAGTAAAAATAGTGACATAGATAGAGATAAAAATGAAAGAAATAGATAGGATGAAAATAAATAAATAAAGAGAAGAAAAGAAGTAATAACAATAAAAGAATGGAGAAAGAAAATAACAGAAAAACAAAGGAGGGAGGAAAATAAAAAAGAAAATGAAAAATATAAAATAATAGAAAATAAAAATGAAAATAAAATAAAAAACAAAGAGACAAGAAGAAAGGAAAATGAAAACAGAAAAAATAAACAACACAAAAAGAGAAAATAGAAAGAGTAAACATAGTATTAAAAAAGAGGAATAGAAAAAAAATATATAAGATAAGAAAACAAAAATAAAAACCGAAAATGAAAGAATGAAAAATAAAAACAGAAAAAAACGTACCTGGTGGTCTCTCGCGTGCTTGCACCCGCGGCCCGAATTTTTTTTATTTTTTAATCCTTTTTAATCTAATTTTTTAAAAATAATCCGTGCCCAACTAAATTTGCAAAAAGTAGCCCTTTTAGTCCCGTCAGGCCTCGTGGCGCGACTCCTTACTGAGTCGCGCCAGGGCATGTGACGTGACCGAGGCGCCACGTCGGCCGGGCGCGAGACGGCAGTTGCTGATGTGGCGGGGTGAGTCGCGCCACATGCTGCAGCGTCGATCGCGCCGGCGTGGCGCGACTCACTTAACATACCGGGGGGCGCCGGGCCCCTTTCTTTCTTCCTCCTCACTTCCTTTCCTTCTCCACCCGAACAGACCCCCTCCCATGGCGTCGCCCCGCCGCCGCCCCCTCTAGATCCACCCATTCCTTTGGTGGTTTCGAGTGGAAATCGGGTGGGAATTGCTTCTTGAAGGTAACTCCTCCATTTGCTCCAGTTAGTTTTTCTCGACTTGGTTGTTTTGGTAGGATTTGAGTAGCCTAGGGTTTTGTTAGATTATGAGTTTGAATGGTGGTTTGAGTACGAATCGGTCACCGTTAGTTGTCTTGTGTTGATGCGTAGTTTGCAATGCATGTTTCGGTTTCGATGGATTTGGATGGTGTAGATGTTGACTATGAACAAATGCTATGTAGGCTAATGTTTTATTGTCACTACCGTCTAGTAGTAGTAGCAGCTTTGAGTAGTATTTTCACTAGCATTTCTTTACTTATCTACGAGTAGTAGTATTTATTTTCACTAACTTAGAGCATGTGTAAATGAAATGTAGGTTAGTGTTAGGCCTATTGTATTTTGATTGATATTTGAAATGCAAGTTGTTAAATGAATGCTCATATAGTAGTGCTTGTATGATGGTACTAGCTTTAGTCATGACTTAGTAGTTTTTTTCACTAGTAATTTTTCACTAGGTGTATGTATGTTGGAGATAGTAGTGCTCATCTAGTAGTATTTTCTTCACAAGTTGTATGCATGTTGGAGATAGTAGTATGTATCTTGGTGCTCGTCTAGTAGTATTTTCTTCGCTAGCTTTTCTTATGAATTTTAATTTTACTTCACATATGCATGCAATTTTTTAGGTGGGTTATAAATTTTGTTTTCTTTATTTAGGACCATGGCGCAACAAGAGCAGTACCACCCATGGTATCCACTCCTTGAGAAGTACTATGATGACAATCACCGTGGGAGGAAGCTTGAAGAGCGTTTGGAGGTAGGATTAGAATCACTTGTTAATTTGGTGATGGATGGATTGAAAATGGATTGTCATATACTAATCATTTGTTGTCAACGTTGATATTTGTTTGCAGGTTTTGAAGCCTTTACGACCCACTCACTCACACTCCTCTACAATGGGATGATAGATACACACCTTTCATTCGCCGATCGGGTTTCCTCCCGCTTGCCACATTGACAGCGCTAGTGGACCGGTGGAGGCCCGTGACACATAGCTTCCACCTTCCCTGTGGTGAGATGACTATCACACTTGAGGATGTCGCCATGCTGTTTGGCCTTCGTGTTGTGTATCTTTGTGTTGGTCATAAATCCACAAGATTGGAGGGACATTGTTGAGGCATTGCTAGGAGTACAGCCAGATGAACCACAAGAAGGTGTGAAGGATAGGAAAACCACTGGAGTGAATTCGTCTTGGTTGGTCCAGCACTTTGGTCATCGCCCACCACCACATGCTAATGCCCTCCAGATTTAGATGCATGCTCGTGCATGGTTGTGGCATATGGTGGGTGGATTTCTTTTTCCTGATTCTAGCGGGAATACCATATCTTGGATGTGGATACCAATGATCGGGCAAGAATGAGATGGCATTGCAAGTTATAGGCTGAGTGCAACTCTTGCATGGTTGTATCGGCGGATGTGTGATGCATGCAGGAGAAGTGGTCCTAATGCTAATCTTGGCGGGTGTGCTTACCTTCTCCAGTTGTGGATGGTTGTATCAGTAATTCATGTTTCAGTGGGTTTCACTAGGACTTGTCTTAAGCAATATAGATCGAAAATAGTTGAAATACACCAAACATTCAACATGTCCTTAAAGCCACAGTGTTCAAACATTCCACAAGGTCCACGACATAAGTTCATTACATGTCATAATTAAAATAGTCGACGAGGTACACAACACAAGTTCACTACTCTGAATCAAAATCAAACAATAGTTCATCGTCACCCCAATCGTCATCCTCCACCTCAATCACTTTGGCTTTGCCCTTGTCCTTGTCCTCCACCTCTTGTGCCTTGCCCTTGCCTTTGTCCTCCACCTCTTGCACCTTGGTAGCAAGTGTCTTTATCGCCTCCCATTGAAATTTGGTAGTCGCATCCACAATTTCCTCTACATTGTTGCTACTCTTTTCTTGTGTTGTAAATTTCGGCAATTCTCTCACAAGAGCTTTCATTGCCTGCAATTGCGCCATTTTTGCCTCAATTCTAGCCAACTTCAAATTAATCCCTCTTTTCTTTGCCTCCGTCATTTGGTGGTGGTGGCACCCACCGTTTGAACTCATGATAGGGTTGCACCACCGATTCTAGCCACGGAAATAATCGGATCCTAGGGTCAAATTTTTCCGGTCCATCAATCCACTGGTGGAAAAAGCAAGGTGCTATGTTGTATTGACTTGGGCCGCCATCTTCATTAAGTATCCACTTTCTTGCACATGTGTAGAACGCCCTTCCAGCTGTTGCCTCATTCCTTGATTGCTTCATTTGAGCTGGAATGCCACAATGACACATAGGAACCGGAAGAGGCGGTGGGACGGGATCATCATGCCTCGCCTTTCGTCACGCCATTGGCCTGAAAAAACATAAAATTTCATTAGATTATTTATACAAAAGGAAAGGACAAAAATATTATTTACATAATTAAGAAATAGAGACATGAAATCCTAAGTAGCTACCATATGCCCGCTCCCACTAGATTGTTTATGTCGTTCCTTCCGATGACCCTCCTCGTGGCAGACACTACATCGGTTCTTCGACTTTTCTTGGTCAAACTCCCCGGCACCGTAAATATCCCTATCGTACCCACTTGTTTGGTCCATCTCATTGCGTAATCGCTTTTTCTTCCTCCTTCCGACACCCAGTTTCCTCTTCTCGTCATCTGGGACGTAGTCAGGACTATTGTACTCAGGCCAATGTGTCTCGTCTAGTATTGGCTCAAAACGAGCCGCCCATGTCTTCAATATTGTTTCCTTAGAATACAATTGCGTCGTGTACGCTGGTGCTAGCCAAGACACCCCTCTAACAGTGCATGCGGCTATCATATGAGAGCATGGAACATGTAGCAATTGAGGTATACAACAAGTGCAAGTCACTCCTGAGAGGTCCACCTTATATATGCGTCATCTCACCTCCAACATTCAAAGCGGAAGTTGTCCTCACTGAGTACACATACAATGTGGGATCGAACAACTCAGCCCTCACGCTCGCAGCTTTCAAACCTTGTTCGGTTAAGTGCTTCTTTGCGGCTTTACCAAAAGTATTTACCCCACGTAACCCCCTATCTATGTGGTCTCTTGCTTTTTTCCACCTATGCACAAAATATGAATTGATCTTGTAGAATGTGTACTCCACAATAGCCGACTTGGCATAGCACGGATGCCTTTGAGGACCTTGTTGAGCACTTCTGATAGATTTGTATTGTTCACACCATATCTCCAACCACCTTCATCAAATGCATTGGCCCACTTATGTTTGTTGACCATCTGCTCCTTCAACCACTCTTTTGCTTCCGGATTCATCATTTGTTTTAGTTTCTCTAGTCTAATATTAAACGTCCTCTCCACTTTGGTACACACCAATTTTAGCTCTCTCACTTTCTTGTTAGCTTGCCTATGCCATATGTTCGCAAAAGTGTCGCATGCACCAACGACTCACGACAGGTTGGTACCCTTCCATGTAATTCTCAACCGCACTTAGTATTCCTTGATGGCGGTCTGAAACTATGCACACCTTCCTTAGACGCCCCACAACGCCCGATTGCACTAAATGCAAGAACCAAGACCAGCTGTCAATATTCTCACTTTCAACTAAGGCAAATGCAAGGTACCAAAATTAATCTATCCTCATCTCACCATCAACACCAAAGTGGCGCATCAATAAACACCCCTCAATTTCCAGCTTAAGAATGTGCCATTAACACTTATCACCGGGCCCGCAATGCTTGAATGCCTCTACACATTGGGGAAGCACCAATACACCCGCTCCATCGGCTTCATTACACCTTTGTGGAGCTCCTCCTTTCCGTTGTATGAGTGCACCACTTCGTTCGGGTTGAAGTGTGTTATTGCTTGTAGGATTTTTGGCACCCTACCGTAAGCATCCTTCCAATCACCCCACAACATGGATATTGCATGCTTAGCTCCGTGCCTTTCCATAATTCACCGTAGTTAAAGCTTTGATGGATTCAATGATGGCAGCTATAGAAACATCGGGATCCTTATGAACCATGCCAGCAATCCGTCTTGAAATGTAACGAGCCGTGCATTGAGAATGTTCTTGTGCCACTTTCGACGTCCCACATGTATGAGGTTGGACAACTCTTGTGATTCTCCATTTGTTCCTATCATTAGGAAGTGGACGCGCCCACACCTTCCAAGCACAATCTTGTTGGCAAGCAACCGTGTATCTTGTTTTGGCCGATGAATGAATCACATTATATGGCCTATGGTGCCGAGTAATCCCTTAAGAAAAATTTTAATTCTTCCAAGTTATCAAATTGCATTCCCTTCGTTATAAAGAATTGACCACTGTCGGGATCAACTTCAGTAAGACGTAACCCTGAATCACAATATGCCTTCCTCAGAACCAAATGGAAAACGGAAACTTCAGGTACATCAACATGTACAACTTCCAATTGCCTCACTGCTTTGAGTGAATTTCGCACTTTCGAAATCCGAAAGAGTATACACCGACCCTCTAGACGCCTCATCTACCCTCTCACCAAATAATGGAATCTCTTCACCGAAAAGACTAAATTGGCGTATAGGATTTACTCGAACCACAGGTGTTGGTTGGGTTGGTTGCCTAAGTGGAGTTGGTTGGCTAACTGGAGCTGGGGTTGGTTGGATAACTGGAGTTGGTTCTTCTTCTTCTTCAGAGCTCACAGATATATCATCCCCATCCTCTTCCTCATCATCCTCATACTCACCAAAATTATTGTTCAACCCACATCTATCAAAGTCATCTTCCCATCCGAACCATAAGAACATTCCTCATCGACCACCTTCTTCATCATCCTCATTATCATGAACCTCATTGTGTGGTACCATATCTCGAGTTAAGTGTTCCATGGGCTCATCATTATGCGATGAATCAACCGGAGAGTAAACATCAACAACTAACTCGGCACAACGAACTTGAGATTCTTTCACACACTCTTTGTAAAATAACTAATCATCACCATATTTAATAGGCATCATCACATAGTGACTTCTTTTGTCACCGGAATCAAACCTTCAAGAATCCTTAATTCCTCCCCTCATTTCCAACCTTGAACAAAGAATTCACTCGGGTTTTAATATCTTCAAATGTTGGAGGACTATCAAATCTTGCTACTTGTTGCCTCATGCTTTTAAACTCCCCATTGTCATCAACCATGCCACCGAAAATATACGAACTAAACGATCCATCTACACACAACCACAAATTAAATTGATTATACCAACCCTCATCTCACATATCAATAGCATCTACACTATCCAACATGGAAAAGATGAAATCCTACCATGCAAGAGAAACTACACGATAAGAAGAGGTTAACATCGGCCACTTGCATGATACACTACACTTAATCATACCCGATTCGTACTCAATCATGCTATCTATCTCAAATCATACACTAAACCTAACCACCTCAAATCCAACGAAAAAGATGGAATCATGAAAACTAATTGGTTAGATTGGAGGAGTTACCTTCCACGAGCAATTTCCCAAACTTTCCTCTTCAAAACGGGTGAGGGATGGAGTGGATCTAGAGGGGAGGGTTGGGGCGGCGCCATGGGAGGGGTGAGCTCGAGTTAGGTCTTGGGAGTGAAGGGGTCAAGTGAGGAGGAAGAAAGAAAGGGCCGGCCCACGGTATGTTAAGTGAGTCGCGCCACGCCTCCAACTGGGTTTGCGTTTTCGGCTCACGTGCATGCGTGGCCCACAAACCCTACGTGCATGCGCACACCACAGTCTCTCGCGGCTCAGAAACCGAGGTGATGAATTATTTTTTTCGCTTCGCCAACGGATAGTTTTTGCCTCTTATATTTCCCTGGTACATGGCTTGAAATGTGACAGTTAGAGCAACTCCTGTCGACCGGGCATCCCTGGGCCCACCAACATATTGTGGGCTATACCCGGGAGATGAGTTCCTGTACATCTGGACTACTCGACTAGTGGGCCACGGTGCTGGTACCGTGGACCACAAGGCAAGACAAGGTGGGTAAGGACTTGTACTAAGACTAGGATAGCTTTCCATACCTTGTATAGGCTATTCCGGGTCCTATTCGAATAGTACCCTTGTACCAATCCGACTTGTAACCCTGCCTCCCGTGGCATATAAGGCGAGGCAGGGACCCCTCTCAAAACATACACAATCAATACAGAGCCACGCATACTGTGACGTAGGGTATTACACACATCGCTGAACCTGTCTAATTGTGTGCCCCGTGTCTCACCATCGTGTTTCTGATCTCGACGAGCCCCACCGCACAATCTACTACTTCGGGTACCCCGTCATAGGCTCGGTGTCTAAAACACTGACAGCTAGCGCGCCAAGTAGGGGATCTCGTCGTTGATCCACTGGCGAACTCAATGGCTCTCATCACCATCAAGCCGATCGTCGCTTTCCAGCAAGGTGACACCTTCGTTTTCGGCTCCTGGGTTTGCGTTGCAGATGGCGCCGGATCATTCCTGCGTTTCTTAGCGCCAACTCCAGAGTCAAAGCTCAAGTCCTCGACGCTTACGCAAGCTTCGATGGAGAATTTTGTCGAAAATTTCGGCGAATTTTCGATCTCTGACCCGCTCAGAGAACTCGAGTCGAAGTCCGAGTACAACTCAACTTCGCCTCTTATCCAGACTGGGTTGCCCTCTTCAGCTTCACAGCTTGCGCTCAGTCTGGATAACATTCCAGCACCACCTCTTTTCGGTCATCACCATTGTTGACACTTCTGAACGTTGATCACTTAAGAACAAATTTGAGGTCCATCCTTAGTGTCAGCACTAGAAGTGTCTGTTGGCATTTCCCAATGTCACAACTAACTGGCGTAGATTAGCATGAACATTGAGAGTTGCCATAGGTTTAATCTAAACGATCATGAACGAATCCGCAAGCGCACAGATAAACCATTGTAGCATTTCCCCAAGGAAGGAGAGTATTCCAAGGGTATCGAATCCGTGGAAGGCAATAGCGGATATCTTAGACTTATGCTTTTGCTCTTAATGTAAACCAAGAGATAGATATAGTGAACAACACACTCAAAGGAAGGGATAAGATAAATGATATAAAAGGGTAGTGTAACACACACACCTCAAATCTACCTCTACTCTAGCACACTACGGCTTAGGGGGAACATACGAGTTAGCTCTAGGTTCTAATGTACTAAACATACAAAGCTAGAAGATACAAGAGATAGACATGAGTATTACATGAGGGAAATATGGTTCAGCACCCAGGTACAAACGGGGAGCTAGCCCGCGACGACCAGCACTCTGCGAAACTAGACTTTAGACTCCTATAGCAGGTACCCCAATGCGGAGGTTGCCCTAGGATCCAACAGGGCTGTCACCACCTGAGGACCGACCTCTCCTTACGGGGGGTATGCTCATAACTATCGTAGCCAGACAACCCAGGCACTATGCCTACGTTGCTGCTAGACTTCACCCGGCCCGGGCTATTGTGACCCAGGGTGAGAGCCACCAGAAGACTGGTCAACTAGACCGAGTACCGTAGCTTGAACACAGACCCCATGCAACACTCTCATGCCATCTAACAAGATCTACTAAGGCTAGACATACGAACAGATATGAACTCTCTTATGTCTAATCAACAAGATCAAAGGGTCGTGTTCGTGAAGAACACGAGCCTCTAACTTATGAACAAACACATAAGGAAGGAGTTTATCACCCTTCAAGTGGATCAAAAGGTAGTGTTCACGAAGAACACAAGCCTCTAAATGATGAACAGAGGATGAACTCAAGAACATATCAAGAATATGATCTACCATGACTTTATATGAAATAGCTGAATAACTGAAGTAGATCAAAGTCATACAAAGAAATAAAGATAAAAGAGAACTCATACCTAAACTTCCAAGAGGACTTGGAACCTGAAGAAGAGCTACTCTAGCCTACCCCCTAGCCTTGGAAACTAAAAGTGAGAGGAGAATGAGAGAGTGGTGTGTGAGAAATGGGAGCCCCTCCCCTCCTATTTATAGAGGAAGACAAGGCTTGCTCGGACGCCCAAATGGCCCCTAAACACCCGGGAGTGAAGCAAGTGACCAATGAGCAACCACCACGTGTAAGGACGGATGGGGCGCCACTAAGGCGCTAGATCCTAGGATCGGCGCCCCTAGGTGGCCCCACCGTGCTTCTCTCTGGCTGCGCCTCAGGCCTATCCATCCATCCGGTACATGGCTTGATTTGGTATCCGGGTGGGCCCTTTGATTCATGTGAAGTCCATGTGGCGTCCTCTGATTCGTCGGTGAGTGCCTCCCCTGGATTGATGACGTGTCTTGCCATGTCCCCCTTGGTGGCAGCTACCTCCTCAGCTGAGTTGGCATGGTTGCTTGATAGAAGTGGAGTTTCCATCTCTTTTAAAGGGTAAATCACCTACATACAAATAATCTCCAAGGACAAGTGGAACTACATTATTCATACCTAAATGCTAGTAAATAATGCATATGCCTCCATTTATGTGAGAATATTGAGGGTTGGAAATGGTGAATTTCTACCGTCAACAAACTCCCCCAAGCTAACCTCTTGCTCGCCTCAAGCAAGACATTAGAGACTTAGGTTGGTTGATCAGGAGTTGCTACAATGTTGTATTCTCAACTTATGGCAAACATACAACAAAGTACTCTACCAAGAGTTGAACAAGTTGGCAATGTTCTTACCTTTCACCGACACGGGGCATATAGCTTCACCGCCTTGGGCGGTTGAGAGACGTAATGGTTATATAGCATGTGCATAATCACTCATACCTTGATTAGCTATCAATCCGGAGGTTTTGAAAATTTTTCAAAAGAAAATCGAGTTCCTCAAATGATACTCTGGATCGCTCAAAAGTGTATGATTCCTCACCAAGGCATCAATGTTGCCTTTCTTCACATCCTACTCCTAATAGGCTTTATGTGGAGCTGTAGGTAGGGAAGATGTGGCATACATGTCTCTCATATTTTGCTAAGTCAAAAACCGGATCCTTGGAAGAAACAAACATACACCCTGATCAAGATGTGCATAGGTGTGTGATGGATATGAGCATGGCAAGGTGGATACTAGGCCCGGAAATGGGTGTTAGATATTGCCATGCTTTTATATGAGGAATGAGGGATTGATGGTAAGGTGGACACTAGCCCCGGAGTAGGTACTAGTTATTACCATCTATATGGTGGAACTCTTTCTCTTACACATATCAATCCCTTTTTCTCCTTTGAAGTTTTTTCGAGACTTGGGCTAACTCTCTTTATTATTTTTGCCATGCTTTTGAGCATGCTTTTCTTTTTCTTCTCTTTTTTTTCTCTTAGCTAGCCCTTTGTCTCTATTGGAGATATTTGGAGAGGGATGAATGATGCAAAGATACATAGAGTTTTACTTATGGAAGAATGCATGAGCAAAATGGAGTAAATGATGAATGCCTAACTTCCAGTGTAGAAGTTTAGCATGAACGTGTACGTGATCTTGATCAGGGGAGTATGAGTTCTAACAAGGGTCACAACAATTTGACAAAGCTCAATGAGAGAACAAGCTGCATATGTGGAGGCTAAGAACTAGAATCTACATATGGCCTTGGATGGGAAATTCTCATCATTGAGGAACTCATCATGTTTTGATTTTTTCAAAAGGAAAACTCGGATGTCAAGCATCACTAAGCACAAGATCATAGCACTCTATTCTACCATATCATGTCTCACAACAACTTAGGCAAGGATCATGCTTTCTGCTACCCACAGTTTTTCAAGCTAAGGTTTGAACATACAAGCCAACAAACTCAAAACTTAGGTAGGATACGAAATTGTAGGCAAGACATACGAGGAGAATAAATAGAGCAACTATTCATCATTTCAACCATAGAGGCAAAGCATTCTTACTAAGCATATCAAAGCAAACTAAGCAAATGATGATGGAAGCAAATAAATATTTTTTGGTGTTTTTATTTTTGCAGATTTTTTTTTTCATTTATAAGATATTCTGAAAATGAAGGAAGATACAAGTTACCTCAGAATGGGGTCCTCCCCAAGCTAGCTTCGTGCTCACCGCGGAGGAGGGAAGAAGAAACCTCGACTGGTAAGCCCTCCGCCTCCATGCCGCCGATCTTGCCGCATGGCTGCTATCCTCTCACCACCGACGCCGCACCGAGGTAGACTCGACGTGGGTGTTCGCGCCTCCAATCCCGTAACTGACGGTGAGCTCTCCCAACTGTGAGCCGAGCGTCAGGGTCGAGGAGTGCCGAAGGACGAAGACGGAGGTGGGCCATCCGGAGCCGGAACTAGCGTGTGGCCCATCGAGCCGGCCGCTCGCCCAAGCCGTGCCACTGCACTCATGGTAGGTGGGCTGATCCCAACCAGTGCATAACCGTGGGTGACCGGACATGTACCCAGGGCCCTCCCCGCCACCGGTGGTGTAGCAGTGTGGCCGAGTGGTCAGTGATCGCTGCCACGCTGCATGTGTGCTCTCACGGCGCTCTGGTGGACCCGCCAAACACTAGCACAATGGCTTTCCTCTTGTGTAACAAGGGAATAGTGAGTGACTCGAGTTATACAATCCAAACCCGGGTTAGGTAACGGGATTTGGTTATAAACCCGGAAGAAGAAAGTCAAAGAATCATTTGGGCCCCTCTTGAGTATATGCCCCTGGATCAAGTATGCCTCATCAATGAGAACTCGGGTCCCGATGAAGGGTACGGGATTCCCGCTAAGAACCCCAAGTCTGAGAGCAATACGAGTCACCAAAGCCGTACACTCAATAGGGCCTATCATCTTGAAATTCGTGATCCACTGCCGGATCATTGCTTTAACGGGAGCGACCTTGATCTGGTTGACAGCGGCGTATAATAGCATTATCTCATCGCACAAGACGGCCGAACATCCTCTCGTGGAAAGAGAGTGATGGCGAGCCACTTGTGCCACATACGGAGAGTGGGATGCACAATATCGTTGCACCGAGGTACAAACATGCCACTGTAAACAAGACCAGAGATATCTGCCCAGAAAGATTCCCGAACAAAACCCTCACAAGCTCGCTTCAAAGAGACAGCACAACGAGGACTAAAACCAAGAAGACGACTAAGATCCTTCCAAGAAAGACGATAATCGGTCCCGAAAAGACGAAACTCAATGCCATCCGGGTCTCGGTAAGAGAGCAAAGAAACTGGATGGTGAGGGGCCGAGAGCCAAGCTCTGTGATCGGCACAAACTCCTCCCAACCAAGAGCATTCCAAATAGAAGTGAACTCGAGATTCATACCTGTTTTCTCCATGAGGGCCGGGTCAAAGTCCCTGTGTGGGCAAGACTCGGTCCTTCAGGAGAGCATAGGCTTGCTGCTCTCGATCGCCCCGCAAGCTGAGGTAGGGGGTGTCATCGACGACCTCCTCCGTGGCTTGTGGCTCGGCTTGCTCTTGCTCTTCTTCATAATCCATCGCTGATGGCTCGGCGTTGGCTTCTCGGCGGGGTGGATGCACTCGTGCTTGCCCTGAACGGAGCGTGAGCGTGTCACCCTCCCGGAGAGTGTTCGCTGCCCAATTCATGCTAGCACAACAACAAGGGACAACAAGAGCAACTCGGTGATGGGTTAGTGAAATCGAATGAAGTACTTACCGAGTTTGCTCCACCAACAACAATATTTTCAGCAACACACTTAGGGAGATCACTTGATGATCCAATCTCGAGCAAGAAATCCAAGAAAACCAAGAGAGCAAGGAGTAGAGAGGGGGTGTGAATGAAATGAGTTGAATGGGTGAAGAACACCCCTCTCGTGTCCAATTTATAGAGCAAAGGGGCAGCACAGGATAGCTGCAACGGCTAGGAGCCGTGGCCAAGGCCGGGCCCACTTGACCATTACGGTTCGGCTGGCCTGGTGGGCCTCTGTGGCCCCCTTTGGCGGGTGTGTCACCAACGACTACATGAAGATATGCCAAGGTGCACCGGCCAAAGTTTACTCCAAAAATTGCCCAAATAAATTTTCTAAGATTTTCAAACTCAGAAATTATTTTCAGAAATTTTATTTTGGAAAGGGAAAAAGGCTAGATAAATCTAGCATGCAAATGCAGAGTTTTGTAAAATAAAATATGCAATTTTGGAAATGAAAATTTTGGAAAGGGAAATATGAGATAAATACCAGCTTTAACCTTTTTGGTAGAAAGGACCCATCATTTTAGTCTCCGAGTTGACTCTTCTCGTGATCAATTCCATTCAAAGACCCCACTCCCGAGAAGTAGAGGTTGGTGCCATCTCAATCTTCCGCCATTCTTTCCGAATTTTCTTTACTCTTTTTGACGGAGATTTCTTCCTTGGGGGTAAAGGCTCCGTCCTTCCCCCAAGCTGCTCAACACTATCTTGCACCAAATAGCATTGCTCTTCCTTGTCTGAAACTTGAACTTGTGTTCCTCTCCCAATGCGGAAACAGATGATACCGGATCCCATATTGATTCTAGCTCGAACATCACTGAGGAATGGTCGCCCAAGGATGAGCGGCATTCCTCTTTCATCATCCATATCAAGGACCACGAAATCCGCGAAGACGTAAGAGATCTTGACCTTAACCAATAAACTCTCAGCAATTCCTTCTGGATATCGGATCGTTGAATCGGCGAGTTGGATAGTCCGTCTGTTGGAGAAAGAGTCGGATATCCAGTTGCTCGAACATGGCCTTGGACATGAGATTAACACTTGCACCAAGGTCACAGAGAGCATGCCTGATCTTCTTGTAATAGATTGTGCATGTGATAGTTGGGTAGCTGGATCTTTCTTGTGCACATCACGATTCCTCCCATGGATCAAGAATTTGTTGAATGGGCTTTCCTGCATAGTCAGAAGCATGTGTCTTCCTAGGTGGCTTACCCCACCGGTCGACACTACACTAACATTTTCACAAGAGAATACGGTTCCTGGGATCCTGCTATCGAGAGATGGAACTAAAGCGAGTTTCTAACATTTTGTTGAAACTCACCGACTTCTTCCGAGTAGAAGAAAACTATCAAGCTTAACGTTGAGACTTTCCAGTTTTATCAAGGGTAGCTAGCTTTTTGTTAATACCTTCATTAATCTTAGCTTGCCCAAACACAAGATCTCAAGGAAGGTTGGTTAGGATTGTAAGAATTACCTTGGTTACCTCCTTGATAGTAAGGGCGTTGTTGGTTCCACGATTAGCCCTCCTTGTTGGGGTGGGCGATAACCATTATTGTGCCATTCATGTACATCACTTCCTCTGAGTTTACGGACAATAATTGCACGAATGCCCGGTGTTGCCACAGACTTCACAAGTCATGTGAGAGTCCATAGGCAAAGTAGTGGCCATGGCAGCCTTCTCTGGTGTAATCATCCATCTCTTCATAAGAAGATCCATCTTGGCGGTAATCATGTCTGCTTCCTTGACAGTATGAGTACCCTCGTCGTGGTTGGAGTCTTTCATCACTCCACCCTTGGTTGGAGACCATCTTCTCCATGAGCAATTTAGCATTGTCAGCGATGAGTGAGAAGAATGCTCCTTGAGCAGCATCAATATGGCCTCGAGTCAACCCATTATAAAAACTTTGAAGAATGAGCCAATCTTCCATCCCATGATGAGGACAGGCCGGGACATACTCCAAGCCTCTCCCAAGCCTCCGGAATAGATTCACTTGCGCTTCTTGAAAACCGAAATCCTTCCACGAAGAGCATTGGTTTTACCCAATGGGAAGAACTTCTTGAGAAATGTTTGTGAACACTTGCTCCAAGTGTCAATAGATTCCCGGTTCGCGTAGAACCATTGCTTAGCCTTTCCCAAGAGGAGAATGGAAATAGCCGTGAGCGAAAGCATCCATATTTGCACCCACGATGGCGAAAGTGCTACCAGCTCTAGGAATTGCTGCGAGATGAGCATTGGCATCCTCATTTGGCTTGCCACAGAATGGGCTAGCCTGTACCATCGTGATTAAACCCGTCTTGATCTCAAAATTTTTAGTCCCCATTGCCACCTCGTGGCCTTGCGACCGGTCGAGATGGAGTGAGTACTCACGAAGTGTCTTAGCCATAGCGTTGGCGTGGATGGTACAATTGAGCTGGTTCGTCTCTCACGAAAGTCTGACGAGGTGAGTCGAAATGAATTCGAGCTTTCCTCACAAGAGACTCGGGATCATCAGAAATTCCCAGAGGGTCGAAACTAGTCATACACTACCTGTCTTCATCATCCAAAGATAAAAGAAGACAATCAAGGTTAGCCTTTGCATTGAGGGTTGTCCTAACCTACTCGAGTTTATAAGCGGATGCAAAGCATAGTCAAGATAATCTTGTGCCTTCCCATAATGGCGCGGAAATGCTTGTTGACACTTCGAATGTTGATCACTTAAGAACAGTTGGGATCCATCCTTAGCGTCGGCTAGAAGTGTCTGTTGGCATTTCCCAATGTCACAACTAAGCGCAGATTAGCGTGAACATTGAGAGTTGCTATAGGTTTAATCTAAGCGATCATGAACGAATCCATAAAGCGCACGGATAAACCATTGTAGCATTTCCCCAAGGAAGGAGAATATTCCAAGGGTATCGAATCCGTGGAAGGCAATGGCGGATATCTTAGACTTATGCTTTTGCTCGAATGTAAACCAAGAGATAGATATAGGAACAACACACTCAAAGGGGGTAAGATAAATGATATAAAAGGGTAGTGTGACACACACCTCAAATCTACCTCTACTCTAGCACACTACGCTTAGGGGAACATCGAGTTAGCTCTAGGTTCTAATGTACTAAACATACAAAGCTAGAAGATACAAGAGATAGGCATGAGTATTGCATGAGGGAAACATGGTTCAGCACCCGGTACAAGCAGGGGAGCTAGCCATGACGATGACACTCTGCGAAACTAGACTTTAGACTCCTCGGTACCCCGGAGGTTGCCCTAGGATCCAGGGCTGTCACCACGAGGACCGACCTCTCGTTCAGGGGTATGCTCATAACTATCGTAGGACAACCCGGGCACCATGCCTACGTTGCTAGACTTCACCCGGGCTATTGTGACCAGGTGAGAGCCACCAAGGCGGTCAACTAGACAAAGTCTAGCTTGAACACGGACCCCATGCAACACTCTCATGCCATCTAACAAGATCTACTAAGGCTAGACATACGAACAGATATGAACTCTCTTATGTCTAATCAACAAGATCAAAGGGTCGTGTTCGTGAAGAACACGAGCCTCTAACTTATGAACAAACACATAAGGAAGGAGTTTATCACCCTTCAAGTGGATCAAAGGTAGTGTTCACGAAGAACACGAGGCTCTAAATGATGAGCAGGATGAACTCAAGAACATATCAAGAATATGATCTACCATGACTTTATATGAAATAGCTGAATAAGCTGAAGTAGATCAAAGTCATACAAAGAAATAAAGATAAAGAGAACTCATACCTAAACTTCCAAGAGGACTTGGAACGAAGAAGAACTACTCTAGCCTACCCCTAGCCTTGGAAACTAAAAGTGAGAGGAGAATGAGAGAGTGGTGTGTGAGAAATGGGAGCCCATCCCCTCCTATTTATAGAGGAAGACAAGGCTTGCTCAAATGGCCCCTAAACACCGGGAGTGAAGCAAGTGACCAATGAGCAACCACCACGTGTAAGGACGGATGGGGCCACTAAGGTGGTTCGGTAGATCGCGGCCTAATTGGCCCCACAGTGTGCTTCCTCTGGTGCCCTGTGGGCCCTATGATCCATCCCGGTGCATGGCTTGATTTGGTATCCGAGGTGGGCCCTTTGATCCATGTGAAGTCCATGTGGCGTCCTCGATTCGTCGGTGAGTGCCTCCCACGGATCGATGGCGTGTCTTGCCATGTCCCCTTGGTGGCAGCCACCTCCTCGGTGAGTTGGCATGGTTGCTTCATAGAAGTGGAGTTTCCATCTCTTTTAAAGGGTAAATCACCTACATACAAATAATCTCAAAGGACAAGTGGAACTACATTATTCATACCTAAATGCTAGTAAATAATGCATATGCCTCCATTTATGTGAGAATATTGAGGGTTGGAAATGGTGAATTTCCACCGTCAGCCATGTCGACTGCTTACCAAGCCTTGCGCCTCATGTGCCTGGCAAGATCGGGTAGTACTATTGATTCGGACGACAACTTGACTACTCTTGATTCCTCGAGTTCGAGTTCGACGGTTCGGATTCTGAAGTACAACAATTGTGCCCTCAGGACTGGTTATCACATCGACACACGAGGGTAGATTCGTCTCTGGCACGAGCATGTGCTGCTGATCTCACCACGGATGATCGGGGGCGCTTTGTCTCGACAACTTACCTTTCGGAAGGCGTCAAGCTTGTTGATTATGATCAATCGAGCTCATTGGTACAGTACCTATTCGCATCAAGAAGTGTTCGTGGCATCTACTCCCACAAGGGCATCGTTCAATTATCGTTATCCGGATGATGTATCGATGATGAACTCTCTGCTAATGCTCCTCTGGATGAACCGCGGAGGTCAAGGCTGCGTCGCCAGCGTAATGCTGATCGTGCAACTCTTGGCGAACTCAAGCTCTTCCTAACCGTAATCTTCAGAGGCTCGGATGTAGCTACTGTGTATCGCACTCGGAGGAAGCTATCAATCAATCTACTTGGTCGCTCTATGCCTCGTGGAGCTGCTAAGTGGCGGCTGGTGAACTAGCCTACACTATGCTACGTCAAAATACGGTGCTCCTAGTCACATGGCGGTGGGGGTGCTCATCGTACTACTCCTACTCCCAATCGCAGCGTCAAAGCTAACAAAAAAGGCGATGATGGTAGTGTCAACCTCGACGGATACGGATCGGTGCTCGGATACAATCGATCGATACTGGATACTATTCTCCAAAAACAATGCGATACGGCTAATTTTTTAATAATAATAATAATAATCTTTTTAATATAAATAACATAGTTCACAACTTATGCAATGTCATCCATAGACCACCATAGGACACACGTTCACATAATTGAGTTCACATGCATGCATAGATAAATAGATAATGTAGGTCACTCATGCAACAAGTACTCTCAATTTCTACTCGACACGGCCATCTTGATCTACATGATGAGCATGATACTATAAGTCTATAACTAGATCGTTGATTCACAGAGCACAGGGCGACTCTAAAGTTGCTCACGTGAAGCTAAGGCAGATCACCGAGGGGACTCTTGTCACCAGATCGCCGCTGTTGGCCGATCGCCGCCCGAGATGATCGCTGATCACGAGTTGAATGCAAGATTGGGCGATGTTGCTAGTCACGGCGGAATATCGGCTATCAATATACACAATGCGTGTCGCCTCCCTTAGAAGCGATGAAGTGACACTAGCTTCATGGGGCGATCCAAATCGGCGTATCGATACCGATCTAGTGCGCGTATCCAAATTGTTTAGTACGGCTTGGATCATCCATGGGTGTCATCCCAGTATCAAACGCAATGCACCAAGATCCGCGCGAGAGGTGTCAGCAAGTTGAGACTCTCGCTTCGACGCTTCAAACTATCAACACCAATCGGCGAAAACAAAAGGATAATGATTCGATTCTTTTCCGCTTTCTACCTCGACTTCAAGCTCTATTCTTAGGAGAATTCAAGCCTCGGTATCTCCAAGTATGATGGCAAGCAAGATCCAAGCGTGGTTCTGTTGTTATGCTCATCCATCTCAATCGGAGGCAATGATGATACTAAATGTATCTATTTCCCTTTTGTTCTCGAGCAAGAGCCCCTCACATGGTTTGAGTCTCTCAAGCGTGGCTCCATCGACAATGGGGACAACTCAAGCATCACTTCACGGCAACTGCGGGTTCTTTGGGCCATCATGCACCGGGATGGACCTTGCCTGATCAAGCAAAACAAGGCGAGACTCTTGGCAGTACATGCGCCGCTTCTTTGAGAAAGGCTGTTGTTGATGTCACGAAAAAAGTCATAGACACTTTCGGGATGGTTTCTATGATGATAGGCTTTTCAAGACTTTGTCGTGCTCGCCCAACATCACCAAGCTCAAGGAGATGATCACTCCAGGGCGGAGGAAGACAAAGCTCGAATCGTTCAAGCATCTTTGCAACAATCGAACAAACAACAACAATCTGGAGGAAGCAATAGTGGCAAGCAATGAGGGCAATCGCCAAGGAATAACTACTCGAGCAATCCCAATCATGGCAAGCGACCTTGTTGCTGCCATGACTACCACCAAGCACGAAGATGATCCTCCGGGCAACTTTGACCAGCGAAATGCCCATGGCACGGAGGTGATCATACTACGGATGTTACCAACCCGGCGTGCGTTAAAGAACACACGAACCAACGCACCCAAACCCGATATCGCAAACACAAGGGAAGAAGGCCAGACAAAAGGCAGGTTTGAGAACCCTCAATCTTTAATGTCATATTTGGTGGTATTCCAACCAAGCGCATGCAAGCTAGCTCTCGAGATTATGTCCATCCAACATCAGCTCCCACTTATCTCAAGTGGTGCGAAACCCTCATTACCTTCTCAAGGCGGATCAATGGACTAGTTTTTTGAGCCGGGCGATATCCTCTAGTTCGGATCCGGTGGTGTAGGCTCCGGGAGGTTCTTATTGATGGTGGCGCGGTCTCAATCTTTGCCAAGACTTTGAAGAAGATGGGCTGGATATCACCAATATGCTTACCAAGACCAACTCACCATTCTATGGTATCATCCGAACAGCATGCTGTTCCTTTGGGTTCTTGTACTACCGTTACCTTTGGGACCAAGGATCACTATCATGCAGTACATCAAGTTTGAGGTCGGCGAGAGACTTACCATGCCATCATCGGCGGGCGGTCGCTAAGTTCATGGTTATCCTCACTATGTACTTGGTTCTCAAGATGAGCCCCAAAGTTCTTTCATTGCAAGGGGATCGGCGTTCTCGATTGCGACAGAATCCGTGGAACTTGCCTCGACTACTCAAGTACCCAATGTAATGATGGAGGTCTTCACCGCTAAAAGCTTGCTCGGCGGTGAGGTTCAAGACTACAACAACAAGCTGCCATCGGTGATGTCACTCAAAGCCATTGACCTGATGCGGGTGCGGCGACAATGATTCGGCTTGACCCTAAATAGGAAAAGGTCGTCAACTTCCTTGGGCTAACCGATATCTTTGCATGGAAACCATCGACATGCGGTGTGCCGGAGGTTGATCGAGCACTCACTCAACGTCGATCCTAATGCTACCCCAAGAGACAACACTTCGTCGCTTTCGATGACCGCGGCTATCAAAAGAGCTCACTAAACTACTCGCGGGCCGGCTTCATCCGGGAAGTCTTCACCGCAGATGGCTCGCTAACCACAGTGCTCGGCCGGAAAGAAGAATTCCCTAATGATCGGAGGATGTGTGTCGACTACATACGCATCTCAACAAGCATTGCCCCAAGGATCCTTTCTCTCGATTGTTGAGGATTGATCAAGTCATTGACTCTACGGGCTGGTCGTGTTTCATCGCTTCCGGATTGCTACTCCGGCTATCATCAAATTGCAATCAAGGAATCGATAAGAGAAGACCGCATTTATCACCCCGCTTGGTGCGCTTATTGTTACACAACAATGTCCTTCGGTTGAAAATGCTGGTGCTACATATCAAAGGGCTATCCAAGCGTTTTAAGAAGCAGCTTTTACAAGAACGTGGAAGCACGTGGATGATGTCGTTGTCAAGACTAGGGATCCAAACATGCTCATCACGGATCTTGAGGAAACTTCGCCACACGCGAGTACCAATGGAAGCTCAACCCCAATAAGTGCGTCTTTGGCGTATCTTCGTGAAAACTACTCGGGTTCATCATCACCATCGTAGCATCGAAGCAAACCCGAGAAGATTCACGCCATCTCCAACATGCAAGCTCCGACTACTATCAAAGATGTCCAGAAGCTTACTGGTTGCATGGCGTCACTCAATCGCTTCATCTCACGACTTGGAGAACAGGGTCTTCCTTTCTTCAAGTTACTCAAGCGGCAAGAGAAGTTTACATGGACAACCTGTCGATCAAGCTCTTTCTCACCAAGGAGTTCTTATCCAAGCCTCCGGTCCTCACAGACTCCTACGCCCAATGAAGAGCTCTTGCTCTACATTGCTGCGACTACTAATGTCGTCAGTACTGCTATTGTCGTTGAGCGGCAGGAAGAAGGCCATGGCTACCCTGTCCAAAGGCCTGTCTATTTCGTAAGTGAAGTACTCTCAGAGTCCAAGGCTCATTACCCTCCGGTACAGAAGCTACTCTATGTAGTTCTGATTACTTCACGGAAGCTCCGCCACTACTTCGACGAGTACAAGATTTCTGTGGTCACTAGCTACCCGCTTGACGAGATATTGCACAACCGGGATTCCACAGGAAGGATTTCTAAGTGGGCTGTAGAGCTTGGTGCTCTATCACTCGAGTTCAAGTCTCGCACTGCTATCAAATCTCAAGCCTTGGTTGAATTCATGGCTGAGTGGCGGGAAAATCAAGTCCCAACTCCAATTGAGCGTCCAGAACATTGGGTCATGTACTTTGACGGTTTCCTCAAGTTGGAAGGTGCTGGTGCCGGGGTACTTTTGATTTCTCCCAAGGGCGAGTAACTCAAATACGTTTTGCAGATCTTTTGGAAGGTCTCAAACAATGAAGCTGAATATGAAGCTCTGCTGCATGGTCTTCGCCTTGCAGTTTCTCTTGGCATCACACGACTACTTGTTTATGGTGATTCTTTGGTGGTCACCAATCAAGTCAATGATTCATAGGATCGTAATGCTGAGAATATGGATGCGTACTGTCAGGAGGTACGTAAACTTGAGAACAAGTTTCATGGTCTCGAGTTCCATCATGTGGTCCGCGACAACAATGTTGCTGCGGATGTCTTGTCGAAGCTGGGATCTACACGAGCTCAAGTGCCAGCTGGAATCTTCGTCCATGAACTCCACACACCATCAATTCCGGAGCAATCATCTGCACCTGTGACTACTTCAGTTCAACCTGATCGAGAAGTGCTTATGATTGATGTGGACTGGAGAACTCCCTTCATCGACTACATTAAACATCAGTTGATTCTAGAAGACAAGTCAGAAGCTGAGTGCATCTCACGCCGCATCAAGGCTTATGCTCTAGTCGGAGATCAACTCTACAAGCGAGGCGTAAGTTCAGATGTTCTCATGAAGTGCGTTTCTCGAGAAGAAGGCAAGGAAATATTGGAGGAGACACAAAGGAATGCAGGCAACCACGCTTCTCCCCGCACCTTGGTGGGAAAAGTGTTCGAGACATGCTTTCATCGACCTCGCTCTTGCCGATGCAGAGGAACTAGTCAAGAAATGCCGGGATGCCAATTCTTCACCAAGCAAAGAACACGTTCCTCGCCACAAGCTCATCACGATACCACCAACTTGGCCTTTCGCTTGCTGGGGGCTGGATATGATTTATCCTCTCCCAAATGCGCCAGGGGAATTCAACAGAGTTCTGGTGGCTATCGACAAGTTTACCAAGTGGATTGAGGTCAAGCACAACCTACCCCAAGGCTTCGGATCTCGTTGTGGTACTCAGCGGCGTTGGCATCAAGTTTCTCCTGCAGCTTCAGAGACAATGCTTTTTGTTGTTTCAATTTTTCTCTGAGCCGCGAGACTTCCTCAATGTCAGCCGCGTGTTGCTCTAGCAGGTGAGTCTTGCGTTTTGACTGCTTGACTACCTCCTGCAAGGGCAAAAACAACCCATGAGTCATAGACAAGATATCTGTGACTACAAGTACTCTACAAGAGACTACACAACTTACATGAAGGAGCTTTTCACGCCATGAACATTTTTGCATGAGCATGCAGGTTGTCCTCATCCAAGCAGAAGTCATCGTATGGCATCAAGTTCTATACCATGGACTGGGTACTTGTGCTGGCTGCAGAATATCTCGCAGCGCTGCGCAGAGGAGCCGGGTCTTCAATTTGTGGCTCGTGCGGCACCATGCGGTTCTCTGGGTTCTCTTCCAGTGCCAGATGTGCATCAACATGATGCACAGGGGCTTCAGCTTGTCGGGACTTCTTCGTGGTGCAGCATGGCTTCAGGATCAGCCTCCAAGCCTTCATTCACCACGGCTTCGATATCTTCAGGATTTTCAGCCCTTGGCTTGGAAGCTGCCTCCACCGCTGCCTTCACCACGTCACTCCAGAGGAAGCGTAGTGCTTGTGCAGACATCGCCGCGGTACTTCTTGGCGCTCTGAAAGTACGTCTTCTTGTTGCTCTTGAGGAGTCTGGTCTCCTCCAGCAGCACCACTTCCGTGAGGCGCCCACTTCACATCGCTGATTTCTTGCATCAACAAGTTGGTCGAAAAGTAGAGTACATAATCATAATAAGTATTCGAGTACTCGGGTACTTACAAAGCAGCACGAGGCACCGAGACTTTCGGTCCCAGCAGGTCGAAGAAAGAAGGCGCCGCCGGCACCTCTGGCACACTCTCCACCGGCGGCACACTTTCTGGAACCGCGGCTTCTTGTTGCTCAGGCGCCACCGTCTCCACGGTTGACGCTGGAACCACATCGGGTTCTGTTATTCTTGGGGAGCTACTCGAGGGTACACTAGCTGCACTCTCAATAATCTACGCAAGACAAAAAACAAGCCATTACAGCAGAGAACAAGTACTCAATGCAAATCGACTACTTACAAGGTTCTCCAACACTTACTGTAATGGAGGGGAGGCCTGTCATCTTCTTCACGGCCCGCTTTCCCACCGTGGTCCTTTTCTTCCGCGGCGGTAGAGTCACATCATCTGCGAGAGATGATGCTGGTCTTTTCGACGATCCCGCGGCGAGGCCACTGGGGATAGGCGCCCCAGAATACCCATAACGACCATTCACTTCAAAACGCTGTTGAAGCGTTTGGTCATCATCATCACTTGAGGAAGTGTCCTCCACCAAGACTTCTTCTTCCCCTTGAGTAGCTTGACTACTCTGGGCTTGAGCTCCGCTCTGGTGCTTCTTCCTCCGGCGCTTGGAGTGGGTCCTCAGGACGAGGAGGAGGATCAGAGACAAACTTCAAGACATCCTCCTGCGAGAACAAGGCAAATATAAGTTTCTCGACTACTTTCAACAAGTACTGGGGGCTATGACTTAAAGACTCACCATGACCGTATTCTGGACGGTGCAGAGAATTCCGTGAAGATTCTTGAAGATCTTCTAGCCGCTCCATCACAAGATCATCACGATCTCTTCAGAAAGCCCGGAGCCATCATCCGCTCCGTGTACTCGAACCCAAGATGCTCCCATTGCATCAAGGGTTGTACCCGTCGCTTCATGAAGCTGAAGGCTACTCTTTCAGCTGTCAAGCCTTGCGCCTTCTTCTGCGCAATCTTCGCCAGCAACTTGGGATCCGGATGCACTACATCGTGTTCATCCTTCCAGAGCTCATCGTCAGAAACCGGTGTGAACATGCTAGGCTTCGCAAAGCGCGGCTGCTCTCTATGTAGAACCACTTGTTCTTCGATCTTGATTTGAATCTATCAAGTTGTACTTGAAGTACAACCTTGTGCCTTCCGATTCGCACACCGGCTCCACCGACTACAACCGAAGTTGGCGTTGACGGCTTCAACCTAAGATCTTCTGAACAAGGCCCAGTGAGGGCGGATACCGAGGAAGGCTTCGCAGAAGTGCATGTACACTGCAATCTGGAAGATGTTGTTGGGGTTGAGGTGTACGTGCTCCAACTTGAAGAAGTCGAGGAAGCCGCGGAAGAAATCCGATGACGGCAATGTCAACCCACGCCGACTCGGCGGTGGCGAACATTGGGATTTCATCCGGGCTCTTTTCCATCGGCCACGCATCACCGGGCGAGCTCCAACCAGCAATGGCCTTCTCGCGCAGCAACCCGCCGGCTTCGAGGGCTTGGATATCTTCCTCCCTCATCTTGGACTTCTTCCAAGAGACAGCCTGACTCGGGGGCTTCGTGATGACCACCGTCTTGTACTTGGGTTCCGCAACTCATTTTGCCGGCGGATTTCCTCTTCTGTCCCTTGGATGGCGCAGGCTTCATCCTTCCTGTCACGAGGGTTTTCTTTCGCATTGACCGGAGGACGGCGAAGGGATGGAGGTTTGCACTCTTGGCACTATGGGCGCTCGAACTCTGCGGCGGCTATGGATGCTAAGGCGTTCTGGATCTAAGGGCGAATGGAAGCAGTGAAACCCTAAGGGATACCTTCGGGTATTTATAAAACCAAAACCCTAACGGTTCGACCTAGTGACCCTTTGTATCCAACAGATTGGTTTCACACAGGCAAAAATTTGGCTAAGTCAGAGGACAAAAATCCAAGACCTGCTCGGTTCTATCTCGGGGGCTCGACTACTCGATGGAATTGGATTTCAATCAGCTATAGTTCACTGAATTCAGGCCACTATTCTATAGTCCGATTGGATCCTTCAATTCGAGAAGTACTCGACTCAAGGCTCGGGGATCCGTGCCATGTGTCCTTCGCTTTTCTCGTGATTTTACGGGATTATTTGACGAAGACTACTGATTGACCCTCAGCTTGAATTGTCAATTCGAACTAAGGCTCGGGGGCTACATCCATATAGGATGCGATTTTTGCAAATCGCATTCCTATATTATTTCTTCGCATTGTCACGGATTTTTCTGAGCAAGATCAAAGAGTTCAAGATTGACCCTCCTTGAATTCTGGATTCGACCTAAGGCTCGGGGTTACATTCCATATGGAATGCGATTTCAAGAATCGCATTTCCATATGGATCTTTGATGCAAAGATTTCAAGAATGAAGCGGTATTATTGAAGACCTTCAAGGGAAGTACTGGGACGCTTGGGAACAACTCGAGAAGACTTCAAGACTACTCGTGGAGTTAGGAGTACCTTCCACCTCGTGATGATTCAAGTACTATTGAAGATTGAAGCTTGTAGAACTCGAGGACGCTTGGGAACTACTCGTGGAGACCTTCAAGACTACTTGGAGCATTGCACTCGACTACAAAGTACTCGGGGGCTTGTCGACCAGGCATCCCTGGGCCCACCAACACATTGTGGGCCATACGGAGATGAGTTCTGACATCTAGACTACTGACTAGTGGGCCACTGCTGCTAGTACCGTGGACCACAAGGCAAGAAAGGCGGACAAGGACTTGTACTAAGACTAAGATAGCTTTCCATACCTTGTATAGGCTATTCCGGGTCCTATTCGAATAGTACCCTTGTACTAATCCGACTTGTAACCCTGCCTCCCGTGGCATATAAGGTGAGGCAGGGACCCCTCTCAAAACATACGCAATCAATACAGAGCCACGCAAAGATACAGATTTAGGGTATTACGCACATTGCGTCCCGAACTGTCTAATTGTGTGCCCCGTGTCTCACCGTCGTGTTCCTGATCTCGGCGAGCCCCACCGCACAATCTACTACTTCGGGTACCCCGTTGTAGGCTCGGTGTCTAAAACACTGACAACTCCAGCACGAGCCTCTATATGGACCTCTACTTCTAAATTTGCAAGTTTGGTGTAAAGCAAAATCGGCAGTGATTTAAATGGCCTCTCTATTTTTGAGGCTCCTTCAAATCTCCTCGGCAAGTCTCCATTCGTGAAGACCCTCTACTCTCCCCCTCCAAATGTGGGTCCTACCAACTTTTTGTTTTTTCCTCTCCTTCATTCTTTCCCAACCCGTCGTCCTCTCGCATTTCCCCACACCGTGCTTCGTCCGGCTCGGCATCCGCCAGCGCCGCGCCGCACGGGCGCGCGATGGTCAGACGGCGCCGTGCACCGCGGCCACTTGACAAGTCCTCGAGCCGCCGAGCACGGCGGGCGGTTGCCCCCTGCGACACCGGCGGCGTGGCGGGCGAGCGGCCGCGGCCCGAAAGTGCAGGGTGCGCGGCGGCGCGATGACGTCTCTCTTGATCACGCAGCGGCGAGCCGATGACGCGCCGTCCGCCTCGGCGCAAAGGCACCAGCAGTGGAGAACGCGAGCTCGGCACGGAACCCGCCTCAAGACGCTGCGCGCTCTACCCGCTTGCCATCTCTCGCTCACTGCGCCGCGCTTGCTGCCCTCCTCACTCCACGCCTTGCCCCGGTCACGGCGCTACCTCCCCGCCCCGCCGCAGTCACGGAACACGAGCAGGTTGCCGTGGTCGCCGCGCGCGCCGCGGCGCGCGCGGTGGCGAGCGATGTCATCTCCTCCACGGCCGCCGCCGCATCACCGCGGGAGCACGGCACGGGGCCGGGCCGACACCAAAGGCAACGCGGGCGGCGGCGACTCCGTGGGCGACACGGCGTGGCAGCGGCAGGGAGCAGGCGTCGCGAGGAGAACGGAGGCAGGCGGGCGGTGCGTGGCGGCGTCTGCGTCTCGTCACCAGCGACGGCCGCGCCGCGACGGAGGTGCCCGGGACCATGAAAGCCTAGATGTAACGCGTACGGGAACGCCAGCTCAAGATCGATGAGGCCGTGGCGGTGCCGGCCGTGGGCGAGGACCAGGTGCTCGTCAAGGTCGCCGCCGCCGCGGTCAACCCCGTCGGCTTATGACTCTTCCCATCGCCACGCTTGCGACTCTTTCCGACTTGATCGATCAACTGAATTTTCAGCAATTTCACGGGTTGACATCTTGATCGATGAGCAGCGGCCGTGTCGGGAGGTGGACGACTTGGCCGGCGAGCTCGGTAGACGGCGGCAACGGATGTCACCGGTTTTAAGGAAGTTCAGCACCGACGAGCTGTGGTGGTACTTCATGTACCCCGCCCGCTGCCTCCTCCCCCATGCCCGCCATCGAGCTCGAGCCCGTCCGTCGCACAGAACCAACGACCACGCGCCCGCGCGCCGCTGCGTGCCGGCCGACGCCTCCAGCTGCGACCGGCGCATGCCGGACCGGACCTCCGCCGCCGGGCACTCCTCCTCCTCCTACGCACTTGTCCCAAGTGTCAGAGGCGGGAACTGCCGCCAAGAAAAGCGATCGTCGCCGCTATAGGGGCAGCCGAACACGCCGCTGCTGCCGACGCCGACTCATCCGTCTCGGGCGCGTACTGGCGAAGGGAAAGCGAGCGCGCGGAGGTGCGAGGGAGGACCGCCGAGCTGGCGCGGCCGTCGCGCGTGCCGAGCACACCGAGCTGGCCGCACTCGCGCGCTCACCTCAAGACTCGGCGACTGGCCGGGCAAAGTCTCGAGGCGGAGACGCGGCAGGCGTGGTAGGCCATGCGACGAAGGTGGAGAGCGGCGACGGCGGCCGGGCGGGCAGATGCGCTGCGATAGAGGTAGGCCGAGGTGGATAGAATGGGTTCCGTGGGGTCCACGTCAAAAATAGAGGCTCAAGTTGAGTTTCTTACTGAAGTTGGGATCATGTTTTGGGCTCCGTGCAGCGTGGCGGGCTCCTGCGTGCGGCAGCTCCGCGGGAGGTCGGGCCCGGGTGCTCCGCCGGGAGGCCAGCTCGGTGCGGGCTCGGCGGAGGCTAGGCTCGACAGCGTGCTCGGTAGCTGGCGCTGGCTCCGGCCGCGGGCGGGGCCGGGTTGCCGCGGGCGCACTCCGGTGGCGCGGGGCCAGCGGGCGTGGCCGGCGGGAGGCCGAGGGAGCAGCCACGGCGCGCGGCGGGATCTGAGGCCGGCCACCGCTTTAGCGGCGGACCGACTTGGTGGCGACCGGCCGGATTGGTGGACGGCGCCACTGAGGTGAAGGGGCTCCGCAAATGCCCACAGATGTGATTTTTTTTATTTGTGTTTTTTGTCAAACATTGGTTGAAGTGTTATATGTGATTCTTGTGTAATATTTGAGACTAGTGATTGTGATTCTTGTGAAATATTTGAGACAAGTGATTGTGATTCTTGTGATTGTGTGACAAGTAAAGTGATTTTGGAGAAGCGGTGGGAAAAGAATAAAAGGAAATGAGAAAAGGAACAGCGAGGAGAGGGAGGCGGAGGAGTTGACGGAGAGGTACATTAGTACCGGGCTGTGAGACCACCCGGTACTAATGTCACATTAGTACCAGGTGGAGCAAAGCTGTACTAATGTGGTCTCCACATTAGTACCGGCTGGGCTGTACCGGTTCCAAAACCGGTACTAATAGAGTTTTGAAACCGGTACAAAGATCCTTTCCCTAGTAGTTGCAGTGCGGCCTTACATGAGGACTGCACGGTCAGGTATTGAAGGTGACGTGGCCTGCCTCGACGGGCAGCACGGTCAGCCCCTCCGAGCGGCGTGGTTTGCCTCGACGGGGCGGTGTGGATTGCTCCTCAATGCCGTCGACTCCGGCGATGGCTCTGCTGCCTCACCTTCCCTGCCGTCGAGTCTCCGCCCCGTGCATGCACTCGAAGACGAGTAGGGAAGAAGCTGACGAGAGGGGTCCACATGTCTGTTAGAAAGGCTAAAGAGTGAGGTGTGGGCTATATATGGATGACATGTGAGGTCCATTCAAAATTTGTTTTAAAAGTTACGACTAAGACTATTGCACCAAACAGACTTCTGCTTTACCCTCAATAGGTTGCTCATAGCAGTTTTTTCAAAAGTTATGGGTCACAACAACTTTTGCAAAAAGCCACAGCCCAACCAAACGCACCCGAGTTGATTCTATACTAAGTATAACATTATTGACCGATACACAAAGTGAAAAGCGATCCATGTGATCAAATCATTACAAGCTTTGACAATCCGCTCCTTTCAATTGTCACGGTAGCGAAGCCAATGTGTTCCCCGAATAGCACCTGCAAAATGGTTTTTATCTACCATTATTAAATATAGTATTGTTCCTTGTGAGTCAAATTGCCGACCAAATAGATGCAGCGCCTGTAATAAGAAAATATTTTTCTCTCGTCCCCTTGTTTATGCGAATTATCAAACACATCTTTACTCACCATGTTTCGTGGTGTGGGATTGCTAACACAATGTATATCGTATGCTAAATAACTTTCGAATAATGATATTAAAAAACAAGCGCCAGATAGATTCTAGCTTACTCAAAAGCAACAAGCTTTACTCACATTCCAATTTCCTAACTAGATTGTCTTTTGTAAGGATCATTGCCCTAATCAACACTAGTAGAGAAACAACCTTTGTTCCACCTCTTTATTCGGTGAATTTTGTACCGAGACAAAAGGTATTGAGGCGACGTGGCATGGAACGGCTGCAAACGCCACCCCCCTTTAGTCCCGGGTGGTAAAACCACCCTAGACTAAAGACCTAGTCACCAAAGACTCCTTGACTACAATAATTGACATCTGACTTTAGTCTCGGTTGGCGTTCCACCGGGATAAAGGGTGCCTTTTGTCTCGGTGGAAACACCACCCGGGACTAAAGATAGTCCCGGTGGTGTTTCCACCCGAGACAAAAGGGACACCCTTTTATCCCGGGTGGCACTACCACCGGGAAATCTCGCCGCCCACCAACCACCGTCAGGCGCTTAGCCTTATCTCTTTTCCCGCATGACTCTTCTCCTTCTTCTCTCTTTCTTTCTTCTCGTGCTTATCGATCTCCTCTCTCTCTCTCGGTGCTCGCAGGCGCAGGCGGGCGCGGCGGCGGCGTCAGCGCGGCCGCTGTGGCGGACCGCGGCGGAGCGGCGCGGTAGTGGCGGGCGCCGCGCGCGCGGCGGGCGGGCGTGGTGCGGGCGGCGCCGCGGGCGTGGCGCGAGCCGGCGGCAGGCCGGGCTGACCGCAGCGGGCGGCGGAGGGCCGTGCCGGCGCGCCGCGGCCGAGTGGCGGAGGCGGCACGCGGCGGCCGGCCGGCGGGCGCGTGGGCCTCCGGCTCCAGCGGTGTGTGATTTTGTTCTTGATTTTTTAGTGAATCTGTTGCGAATCGGAGGAACTTTGATTTTGATTTTTTGTTGCATTCGTGAATGAAATTGGACCCATTGTGATGAAGATTCTTGTGTAAAATGTTAATTGTGCCTGTGGATTCATTTCTCGTGAATGGAATTTTTGTTGTATCTTGTGGATCTATGTAAGAGCTGTGGAGATGTTTGTGTATGTTCGTGGTGGAAATGATGAACTTGTTCTTGATTTGGAGCTCGAGCTCCATGGTGGATGGATGGGAGGGATGAGGGACAGAGATGCATCGAGAAGGGGGGATGAGGGCGCAGGGGGATTTTTTTTTTGTTTGGTGAAAAATCCTTTAGTCTCGGGTGGGATTCTCACCCGAGACTAAAGGACCCCTTTAGTCTCGGTTGCTCACCCGGGATAAAAGGGGAGCCCTTTTGTCTCTGACGATTAGTCTCGGGTGAGTCTCAGGGAAATAACTCTCTTCCCACCGAGACAAAAGGTGGGTTCTCCACCAGTGCAAATACCATCAAAGAAACATTAATTGGGTTTGTACTAAGCACTCCCATCACCGTGCATGTTTTCTTCGCACTATATTAAATAGACTAGGGTATTGGAATTTTAAAGCTCGGGTGCCTATCTATTTATCCTCCTAAAATCTGATTCAGTTACCGCTATTTAACCCTATGAAGGCATGATCAGAAATGAGAATCCCCTGCACTCACTTAGCTTAAGGTTTTATTTTTGAGCAGTTCCTACCAAAACTCATCTTCATTGCACAACTTAAAAGACCATTTGCTTGGATCAGACGCTTGGTTTTTATGATGTTTTGGAGTTCACTTGGATTTATTTATTTTTTTGCGAACTTGGATTTATTTTTAACACAACATAGATCTTGACTTTTGTGGTAGTTTAGAATTGTGATTGTTTGTCGTGGCAGATTCCCTGAGGGTTATTGCAATATTTCGCTTGGAAATGGCGAAAAGACGGGGTTCTGGCTCTCGGGATGGATCCAGGGCACTTGATCTAAAGACATTGCACCGCTCCTCTACACCAAAACTAGGAAGAAGAAACGCTCGGTTTCTACAGCCCTTCATAACAACAATTGGATTCGCGATCTCAACCACCGGACAGGGTCACGACCGCTCACATGTTCGAGTTCGTTACTCTCTGGAACCTCATCAGGTTGACCGAACTACAACCGCAACAGGAGAACCATATAACGTGGAAGCTAACCCACACATGGCAAATACACTGCGGCGTACGCATACAAAGCACAATTCTTGGGTTGTGCTGCACAACGAAATATTGCATCAATCTCGAAAGCTTGGCTCCACCTAAATGTGGCTCATCCTACAAAACCTCGTCTGGTCATCAAATAGATTATATTAGCTCGCAGGGGGTGGGATCACAGCCCATCTTGCCCTTTGTGTAGGAGAACAACGATGGAAACAGCTCATCACATGTTAAGTGATTGCCGCTTTACGAGCGCGTGTTTGGAGCCTCATAGCGGCTTGGGTAGGCCAACCCATACTGGATCAGATGGAGTGGCGTCAAAGTGCAACACCACTGCAATGGTTGGTGAACATCACGATGCATACGGAGGCACCCCGCAAGGCCACTCGCTCTTTAGCGCTGCTTATCAGCTGGGAAATCTTGAAGGAAAGAAACTACAGAATTTTCAACCGCTGGGAGTCGTCGGTGCCGACCATCGTGGCAAAAATTAAAAGTGAGGTGTCAACCTGGATTACGGCGGGTGCAAAGTGTTTTGCGCATTTCATGATGCACGAGTAATTTTTTTTAGCTTTACCGGTTTGCCGGTTTGTAAAAACTCCTCTTTTTTTTCAATGAAGGAGGCACACTCTGGTGTTGTTCGTTCCAAAATTGTAATATTTGGCCAAAAGACATCAATTTTTTTAGAAGGAGCATATTTTAGGATGTTTATATTGCTTGAACGAGTTGGCATCGACAGGCGAGCCACATCCAAACGACAAAAGCCGAATGGAGCTGTGTGCTTGGTTTCTGCGGCTATGCGTATAGCATTACACTCTTCCATATTTTCCAGCATACTATTCCGTTTCTATTTCCTCGGCTGACGGTATGTATAGGAATGCGTCGCACTTATAATTCTTATTGGCTATTTTGCAAGTAATATGCGTAGAGCAGGGCTAGCATGGTCTTGTAAAGTAGTGAGCGTGTCAGAAGTGTGCCCTCGTATTCGTATGGATTAACTGGCGTAGAGCAGCAGCTGTTAAATACAATTTAATAAATTATTTATTTTATGTTTGTATAATCCAGAATTAAACAACCCTGCCATATTTGTTTTTCTCTGCGCTGGTAATTGAATAGGAGAAACAGAGTTTGCATTAAAAAACAAACAGAGTAGGTGAAGAGATATCATCATTTCATCTATGGCCAGCTGAGCAGAATAAAATAAATTGACGAACTTCCTTGACTGGCTCTATTATTGCTGTGATGGTGTCTATAAATACAGCCACCTTCTCCTCCTCTCCCGTCACAGAACAAAGCAGTAAGCTAAATACTCTCTCCCTTCCAGAGCCAACAAATCCTCGCCAATAACATGGCCCATCCTAGCCATGTCCTGACCATCCTTCTGTTGACCTTGTCCATGGCCGCTTCATCATTTTCATGCCCCTACACCTGTGAAAATGAGTTAAACTGGCGCTTGTATTTGAAACAAGTTGGTGGTCTTGTACAAGACCATAACCAGGAAAGCATTTACAAACCAACAGCTCCAAAAATTTTTGGTACAACAGGAGTAAACGATTGGACTATAATTGATGCGCTACCTCCAAATGAGAAGGTGGTTGGACATGCACAAGGGGTACATGTCATGTCTGATTTAGGGAGTGTGGGGTGGTACACATCCCTCAACATAGTGTTTCAAGGTGACAGGTAATAAGTTTCCATCTTTTTTTTTAGAAAAGGGAATATATATTAATATCCCAGCCTCTGCAATAAGTTCCCATCTTGCATGCATGTCACAGTGATTCCATTCGTTATTGTTGTCATCGCATTAAAATATGGTCTCTACTATTTTTTTTTTGTACCTTATTCGGTTGAAATATATCTTCGAAACAATATCGTGCATGGATGATCAATTATTGCATAATAAGTCTGTACTTGTGAAATAGGTTTAATGGATCTACACTCCAAGTGATGGGAGTTATTCCACCAGCAGGAGAATGGGCTATTGTTGGAGGCACTGGAGAATTGGCTTTGGCACGTGGTACCATTAAGCACAAAATAGTTAGAGAAGCGCCCAACACAAATTTCCGAGAGCTGGATATTCATGCTTTCTACCTCAAAAGCTCCATCAGCTGTAAGTAGTTTTCTTGAGCTCTATATGTTGCTTAATAGTACAACTTCCCATATATTTCTGGTTAATCCCATTAAGTAATTACTTGATTTCATATTCTCCACTTTGAACTTTGTTACGGTACTTGCATGGACTTTCTTTTCTTATCCTTCTTATGATAAAATAATTAAATAGATTAGCACATAATAAAAAGGTTACCACAGTAATTTCTCATTAGTTTTATACTTGATCCCACCAAATCGGCACTTCTTGATACTTCTCTTTTGGTAATTCGTACTACTTCTTTTGTTTCCACCATTCCATTTCACTGGATGGACAACTCTCATTTTTTTTCAAGTATACTAAAATTTCTCTACTTTTTATTGTCTCTTGGCCAAGTTATACATTTTTTTTATCATATGGTTTTCAAGGACAAACTTCAGTTTACAACCTTAGCTATCTTTCTATTCCATAGTCCATCTAAGTAAACACCATATGATTCCGCTCTCACTAATATTGATAAATAATAAATTATTAAATGGAAAAGACACATCAATCTAATATGCATGCATATGCAATATTTACTAATTTATTATTTAATTTTTATACTGGTATACAGCGATTGCTGAGATTCAACCTGCAGAAGAGAAGTAATGCCATCACTCCAACAGATAAATGTCTACACAAATATGAAGTAAATCAAGTGTCCATGGTGTCCTTCATGTCATGCAGTAGCTAGGCATAGGCACCATTATGGTATAATTCAATAAGACGGCTCTCTCTAGATGGACTTATAAGTCCAGTACACATCTACGATGATCTGTTGTTGTTGTACTGCTTGTTGTATATTGTGGATCTTATAGATATTGTCTACCAAATAATTAAGTTTGCATGAGAAGATTACAATTCCAGTGCTTCAGCCCCTTGAAGTTCTCCTATACTCCATGTGGAAAAAACAATCAAAACGTTCATGAAAAGTTCAACCGAAATTATAGATGTATGCATGATGCACTAGTGCATGTTCATACAAAATTTGGGGTTGAAAAAAATATGTGCAAGGAGATTAAAAAAATCAGTTACATAAAGAATGAATGAATCACTCTCTTTTCGCAAACAAAAAAAAAGTCTTTTATATAGATAAGTGAGCAAGTTACGACTGAAAAAATTCGTTCCAACCCAGGGTGATAGAATGTGAATTTTGTTGTAGCGGGCATTCGACTTTCGGGATGGTGCTGTAATTGAACGTCGACCAACCCCAGAAGGCATGCATCTGCAGTCTACGTTCTGGTCCTGCGCGGATCTTCTAATGAACCTGAATGCAGCACAACAAACAAGCAGCGCCGCGGAGGCAGGGCACCCAAAAATGAGATGGATGAAAGACAAGAACCAGTAATGATTGATTTCCATGGGAGGCTGGGTAGGAATCTAATATAATCACTCACAAAGTCACAATAATAAGAAAAAAATGTTACATGAATTTGAGCAAATTACTGAGAAGGCCACCAGAGTTCTTATGATACCACAATACTACTTTGTAAATATTTTTAAGGAACCAACTACTTTTGTTCGCTGCATGCCAAATCCTGACTATTGTTCTTCGTTGGATGCCAAATCTCCAACAGATGGATGTTTCAATCACCACCCTTTGCCTATGAGCCACAGCCAATCCAGAACGGCCCCAAAGAAAATGCCCCCCGAAAGCAAGTTGCCCAAAGCATTAATTTTGTTCTGGTCCCTGCATGCATAATCATACATGTGAATTGAGAAATTCTGAAATAAAAAGGAAACAAAAACAAACATGCTAGTTCAAGTACCTACTACAAGTCTACAAAAGGTTAACTTTTTTTTACGATGAAGATGTGACATTGATAAGATGAGATGTTAAAATAAGGTGATAGAATTGTTTTATTACCCTGTGCAACACAAAGATTGACTACACTGTGAACTTAAACCATATAGAAGTTATGAAAAATGCACGAGAAGGTCAATAAGAATTAAGTACTTGCTACAAAACTATTCATTTTTTCGAGAAAGATGTATTAATAAGTGATGTAATAAAACTAGATGTGTTGTTGAACTCATCTAGGATGTATGTATGGACCTCTTGGCTAACATAGAAAACAAAAGAAATATGTTAGCGCTGTGATAACGTAGGTATATGTGGTTTAATAATTTAAAGATGTTCCAACCGCCACAGGATGTTGCATTAGTCCCGCTCTAATATAATCCCTGTTCTAATATAATGAGAGATAGAAAAAAGAGAAGAATGGAGAATGAGAAGAAGACGACATTCTAAATTAAAAATCAAATAAAATACGTCAAGAAAAGTGCATACATCTAGGTTGGAAAAAATATAAACATATCAGTGATTGTTCACCAATTTAATTGCAAAGTAAGTGGTGGCGAGTGGCGACAACACTATGGTTTCAAATTTATGTCAAAATGCTACATTTAATCATACAAAACTATATTAGTGATCTCCACTAGAGAATTCTCTCAAACTCACAGAGAATCCGAAATACTACCACCTCTTCTTTAATGTCAACACCTAACAAGTGGTGGCGAGTGGTAACAATAACAACACATGGGTTTTAAATTACAACCCCACAGGTTTAAAGACCGACCACTCTTTCAAATTTATGCCAGCAAAATTGATACGCTTGCAAATGTTTGGTTTCATAATTTCCTTGCAACCACGGGACTTTGTAGCAAAATGTCCTGACCTCCGCCGCCGGCCATCCTCAAGCCCCCAGTACTCGACTGACTCCGCTTGTGGCCGCCGCCGCCGGCATCCTCCTGCCATTTCCAACTACTCTGATAATCACCAGGCGCTCGCCTCTGGTGTGCACGAGCGCACGCCATGCTCAGACGCCTAACCAAGAACCCATTGCTCCCGTGCCGACGGCTCCTCCTCTTCATCCAGCCGCGCCGCCCTGCGCCGACGCCGCACCTTCGGCGGCCGCCGGGGAGATCGCGCGGGCTCCCACCACAAATGAGGCTCCCTTGAAGACGACCTCGCGGAGAGTCGCGCAGCCGCCTCCTGCGGGACATCTGTCGGCTGCTGGAGCTCCGGGACTCGTGGAGCGCGAAGCGGGAGGCGCAGCTCCAGCACCTCCTCCGCGTGCTCTCCCGCCGCAGGTCCGCGCCGTGCTGCGCGCACGCGGAGCAGGACGCCCGCGCCGCGTTCGAGTTCTTCCGCTGGGCCGATCGCCAGTGGAAGTACCGCCACGCCCGGAGGTGTTCGACGAAATGCTAGCTCTCCTCAGCCGCACCAAGCTCCACGACCCGGCGCGCCGCGTCATGCGCCTCATGATCCGCAGGCATGCGGCAAACATGACATTCTAAATTAAAAAATTATCTAGGTTGGGAAAAGTAGTGATTAATCTTAAATCGTTCACCAATCGCAAGGCCGATGGCGTTGGGGTTCGATGCTTGCACTCATAATTGCCTCGTACGGCGCGCGAGCTGTGTGCGCCATGCAGAGCGTTGGCTTCATGCTGAGAAGGATGGGTGTCCACCAGACATATCTATATGTACGTACGCGTTGACGTTCTTGTGGCTGCCGTGATCGACAAGGCTCTCGAGTTTTCTGAAAGGATGCGTGTTGGGGTTGACCCAGATGTAGTCACGATACAATTGCTGGTCAAGGATTATGCGGCTCGGTCGTTGATGCACTGAGATGATTGGTTCCATGCTGCAAAATGGGTGTCCACCAGATAAAATTAGCTACTTTACGGTGATGAGCTTCTTGTGCAAGGAGAAGAGGGTGGCAGAGGTGCGGAATTTGCTTGAGAGGATGAGGAATGATGCAGATCTATTTCCAGATCAGGTCACATATAACATGCTCATTCATGTTCTTTCAAAGCATGGTCATGCAGATGAGGCATTGGGGTTCTTAGAGAGCCAGAGGAAAAGATTCCGTGTCGATGAGGTTGGCTATAGTGCGATTGTACACTCATTTTGCTTGAATGGTAGGATGGCTGAGGCGAAATTGTAAGTGAGATGATTTCTGGTTCCATGTTGCAAAATGGGTTTCTTCCCACAACTGTGGAAATTAACTTATTGATCCATGCTTTGTGCAAGGAAGGAAAGCCAGCAGAGGGAGGATGAGGAATGATGCAGATCTATTTCCAGATCAGGTCACATATAACATGCTCATTCATGTTCTTTTCAAAGCATGGTCATGCAGATGAGGCATTGGGGTTCTTGAGAGTCAGAGGAAAAGATTCCGTGTCGATGAGGTTACCCTGATGTTGTAACATATAGTGCAGTTGTTGATGGATTCTGCCGGAGGATTCACAAGTGAAAAGATGATGAAGCATATGCTCTGTTAAATGGGCTCTGCAAAGTTGGGAAGACTTCGAAGCATGGAATTGCTAAACAAGAGTGAAGATGAATGGTGGACTCAAGGAATCATGTGATGGTAGTGCATGTGTTTGATGGAAAGTTGGTCAGTTCAGAAAGCTTCTAATAAACTGCCTCAATTAATGTTGTTAACTTCACAACTGTAATTCATGGATTTTCTCCTGATGGAAATTAAAATGACGATGTTGTTACATACACTGTTGTTGTTGATGCTCTAGGGAAGAAAGGTAAAATGTGTCACATACAGGACAGTGATACATAGATATTGTGAAAGGGATAAAGTTGAAGATTTACTCAATCTGCTGGATAAGATGTTAGCAAGGCAAGAGTTTAGTAGCGTACAATCAGGTCATTGAGAAGCTATAAACTTAGTGAAGCTTACAACTCCTTAGCAAGGTACTAAGAACTGCCTCAAGAGATGCTCAGACATGCCATGTTTTGATGGAGAGTTTTCTGAATAAAGGATCATATAATGTGACCAGATCTTCAACTTGGTCAGAAAGTTGTGTACCTGCTCTAGCGGAGAAGCACAAGCAGCTGGAAAGCTTATCATTAAGTTTGTTGAAAGAGGTATTCTAAAACAAAACAACTGAGTTATACCATGGCCCTGGTGTCCTGTGTTTGCTGATTGGTCTTGTTAGTGTTGTCTGCAAAACAATGGCAGTTAGTAGAGCATAATCAATAATATGTCATCAACAAACTATGAATATGACCTTCATTCCTTGAGAGTTAGCTCATGGTAAACTGACTGCAAAGTTAGTAGAGCATAATCAATTTTTCTATTGATCTGTCCTCTGTTTATTGAGAGAGAGATGGAAAACAATAGCAGTTAAAGTTAGTAGAGCATAATCAATTTGTCTATTGATCTGTCCTTTTTATTTGAGAGAGACAGGATGGAAAACAATAGAGTTAGCTCTATGGAAATATGACCATTTCTGTCAATCTTGTTAGTGTTCAGGCTTGCAGTGCTTTAAACTGCTGCTAAGAGTTCATGTATACAGTTACACCCATATTCTGGTGACTGGAGGAATAATCTATAATAAGGCCAAACTTGAAGTTGACTTCATTCCTTTTGAGAAAGTTATGGTAAACTGATCAGTAGGTTTAATGGCACCCTATTATTTTTCTTGTAAGACAGCCCTAAAATAGTTCAACTCTCCTGATGGAGTGATGGGTGATATAGATGTCTGTGATACAACTATAGCTTATGGTGGAAATGTGGACTGTAGTCTGACTTGTTTTCCTATGAAATAAAATCACGTACATAACATCTGGTAGGTTACTGAAGCCCTCTTGTAAGCTGCATCACCACTTGCTATTCACACCTACCACGTCAACTGCTCCACCAACCTCTTCAGCCAGCAAGTTGACTGGTAGCTGTGCCCCAGGGAAGGCAATCAGGAATGCATATATCAGCATCATAACATTATAGAGTGAACTCTAAACTGAGTGCAGAACTTACAGAGAGGAGACAAAGGGGGAAGGCAGCAATGTGATGGTACCATTGCTGGACATCAGCGAGCCGTCAGGGCGTCGGAGGAGCTGCTGCAGCGGAACCGTACCATGGGGCGTGCTGGCACAGCTGACAACGTGGGAGGCAGGCAACCTGTGGCGCATCTCATGGGCATCCATCCTCATTACGCTCTTCAGCTTCATGCTCAGCCTCGTCACACAGATGTTTGTTGGACACCTCGGTGAGCTTGAGCTTGCCGGTGCCTCGATCACCAACATCGGCATCCAGGGCCTAGCTTACGGCATCATGGTAAGTAACTGCACATGCTTCATGCACTCTCCAGTCCTTTGCGTTTGCTCAAACATAACATTCTGTTGCAACACTTGTTGCCCTGATGCACTATCTGTGCAATGCAGATTGGCATGGCGAGTGCAGTGCAAACTGTTTGTGGCCAGGCCTATGGAGCCAGGAGGTACACGGCCATGGGTGTTGTGTGCCAGAGGGCACTCGTGCTCCAGTTCGCAACTGCTATCGCCTTCCTCTACTGGTATGCTCGCCCGTTCTTGCGGCTCATTGGGCAGGAGGGAGATGTGGCTGTGGCGGGACAGCTGTATGCTCGTGGCCTGCTACCACAGCTGCTTGCTTTTGCCCTCTTCTGCCCGACGCAGAGGTTCTTGCAGTCCCAGAATATTGTCAACCCCGTGGCATATCTCACACTGGCGGTGCTGATCTTCCACACCCTTGCCTCATGGCTGGCGGTGTTTGTGCTCGGCTCAGTGTCACACCCTGATGTCTTGACTACTGGGAGACGTATTATTTACTTTACGCTTTCGATGTGTAATAGCCAGTAGGCATTACTGTCATGTGGGCCCACGGGCGCGTCCGGCCAGCTATATGCTGAAGCCACTGTGTAACGGGAGAACCATTCAATCAGTCTGAACAAACTCTGTAATGGAGAACTTGGGTTAGGGTTCATCGCCCTCCCTCTGAATTTTGATTCCTCTGAGCTATCTCACGTCGCCGGTGATCCTCCGGTGGCCACGGGTGTGACAGGTGGTATCAGATTCATTGTATCCTCGGCACGCTGCTGCTGTTTATCCCGGAATTCCGTCGATTGACCTAGCACCGCTGCGGTTTGGTGAGATCGAACCCTGTGCCGCGCAGAACCGGTCAGAGTTCTCGATTTCCCTGTAATTCCAAAGCACGCAGGGTTGATTTGCGGGGGATCCAGTACCAGTACGTCCGAACCTCTCTCAACCACTTTTTGGAGGCGGGGGTGTTGGGTTCGTTGCGGATTTCATGGCGGCGATGGGCGGCGGTAGACGGATGAACTGAAGGCGCGACGTCGATCATCCCCGACGTGTGCTCGCAGGACCGGTACGTGATCGCTGTTATTCCCTTGGCTTTGAGTGACTGTTTGCGTACCTCGATTGGAGATAGTGCCAAATCGTACGCAGTTCGCTTGGCTGTGGGTGTGGTCACGACGGCTCCTCCTAAGCCATCAGTTCAAACCTCGATCATCTTAGCCAGAATGGATGATATAGCTCAAAGTGATGGTGATCGTTGGGAACGGGTGAATGATAATATGGATCTGCTATTTGAGAAGATCAACCAAATTGATGTGAATCAGAAGATGGATACACGGTTTGATGCTACAGGCAAGGTGTTCGAGCAAATGCTCATGGACCAGCAGGCTCTGGCCAAGCAGATTGAGGCTAATGGTCGGCAATTGCAAGGTTAACTCTGGCGCAGAGGGAAGAGAGAACAGTCCCCACCGAGTCCCACATCATCTGAAGCATCTCTGGAGAATATCTTCTCTAACAAGCAAACTGGGAAGGAGAAAATGCCCAAAGCAAGCAAGTATGAGTACAAAGCATCCAACAAGGTTCCAAAGGACAAAAGTAAACCCAGATATACTTTACCCAAGATGTCATTTCCTAAGTTTTCTAGCAAGAATCCTTCCATCCTGGAGATACAAGTGTCAAGATTATTTCACCATCTTTGAAATACCACCCAGCATGTGGGCAACATATGCCTCTCTCGAACATGGATGAGAATGTGCTAAATGGCTGCAGATGTACAAGAAGAAGCATGGACTCACCGACTGGATATCCTTCATCACGCAGAGAAGCTAAATTTGGGGACAATGATTACGAACATCACTTACAGCTTATTGGATCTCCATCAGGAAGACTCTCTGGAAGCATACATTTCCACATTTGAAGACCTGCAATATCACATAACAATGCACAATGGGGATCTAGGAGAACCTGTTTTCATCACTCGGTTCATTAAGGGTCTCAAGCTAGACATAAGTGCTGTGGTGCAATCTCAAGTGCCAGAAACTATGGAAAGAGCTATTCTATTGGCAAGGATACAACAACAAGTGTTGGACAGAGGCAAAGCTCGTGGGAATAGGTCAGCTTCTTCCAGTAAGCCTTTCACCCAGTTGCCAAAAGGTGACTCCAAATCTGGGGGTCAACAAAGTACATTGTGGAGGGAAAGGCAAACAAGAGACTTCAGAAGGGCCAATGGCCTTTGCTATTTCTGTGCAGAACCATATGATGCCAACCACAAGAATGTTTGCACTAAGAAGCCCCAACAGCAGCAAGCTCATGTAAATGCCTTGGTACTCAATCCTCTGGATGTGCAGCTCACAGATGAGGTATTAAACCAGTTAGCTATTGAAGATGCACTATCTGATGATTTCTGCAATCTATCCTTAAATGCTATATCTGTTACTGACAAAGGGGAAGCTATGAAAGTAAGAGCTCTAGTGAACAACAAGGTGATGCTGATACTCATTGACAGTGGCAGTTCTCACAGTTTTGTGAGTGAGGCTTTCCTGCAAACAGTACAGATTCGGGCTCTTCCTACCGAACCAAGAAAAGTTAAATTGGCAAATGGAGACATATTGATCACAGATAAATGGGTGCCAAGTTGGAATGGTAATGGGATCACCATGAAGACTGATATGAAAGTGTTGCCATTGGGAGCCTTTGATGCAATATTGGGTTATGACTGGCTCAAACCACATAGTCCCATGAACTGCCATTGGGAGAATAGAACTCTGGAATTTGAGAGTTAGGGCAGAACTGTGTTACTTCAAGGTGTTAAACCACAAGAGCCTACAATATCTGAGGTGTCTCTAGAGAAGGTGGTCAAATGGAGCAAAGGAAATGACATATGGGCTATAGCAGTGGTTGAAACACTTGCTCCTGAAGAACCAGAACCTGCTTGCAAGGAAGTGCAGGCATTGTTGCAGGAATTCCAAGATGTCTTTCAAGAGCCAAAGTCCTTACCTCCCTCTCGCTTTTATGATCACCATTCCTTACTACCAAATGTCGCTCCTTAACTCAAAGCCATATAGGTATTCTCCTCATCATAAAGATGAAATTGAAAAACAAGTGAAGGAGCTACTGGCAGCAGGATTGATATCTCACAGTGCCAGTCCCTTTGCAAGCCCAGTTGTTGGTCCTTAAGAAAGACGGCTCCTGGAGGTTTTGCATTGACTATAGGAAGCTAAACTCTATTACTGTCAAGAACAGATTTCCCATGCCATTGATTGATGAGATACTGGATGAGCTAGTCGGCACCAGGTTCTTCACTAAGCTGGATATGCGCTCGGGATATCATCAAGTGAGGATGAAGGAAGCAGATGAGTACAAAATGGCTTTCAAGACACACCAAGGGCATTATCAATTCAAAGTCATGCCCTTCAGCTTGACCAATGCGCCTGCAACCTTCCAGTGCATTATGAATGAGGTACTAGCTACTTTCCTTCGCAAGTTTGTGACGGTGTTTTTGGATGACATCCTAGTTTATAGCAAGACTCTAGATGAGCATATCACACATTTGACTCTAGTGCTACAGAAGTTAAGAGAGCATCAGCTATATATGAAAGCTAGCAAGTGTTCATTTGCAAAATCTCAATTAGAATACTTGGGGCATATTATCTCTGGACATGGAGTAGCTACTGATCCTAGCAAAACTGCTGATATGCTGAAATGGCCTGCCCCTACAAATGTCACAGAACTGAGGGGATTTCTAGGCCTAACTGGTTATTATAGGAAATTTGTGAAACACTATGGGTTGATTGCCAGACCACTTACACAATTGCTAAGAAAGAACCAGTTTGTTTGGTCTGATCAAGCTCAACAAGCCTTTGAGGCCTTAAAGACAACCATGACTAGTACACCTGTTCTGGCTATGCCTGATTTCAGTGAATAGTTTATCATTGAAACTGATGCTTGTGATGGGGGCATAGGAGCTGTTCTGATGCAAAAAGATCAACCTGTTGCATTTCTCAGTAAGGCCTTAACAGATCAACACAAGCACTTATCCATTTATGAAAAGGAGTTTCTGGCTCTCATTATGGCAGTGGACAAGTGGAGACAGTACTTGCAACACCAAGAGTTCATTATTAGAACTGATCACAAGAGTCTAGCTTATTTGACTGAGCAAAATCTCCATTCAAATATGCAAAAGAAAGCTATGGCCAGACTGATGGGTTTGCAGTTCAAAATAGTTTACAAAAGGGAAAGGAAAATGCAGCTGCTGATGCTTTATCTCGAGCTCATCATATGTTTGCAATACAAGCAGTGTCTGAAGTCCAACCAGTGTGGCTTCAAGACCTTCTGAATTCCTATGCTACTGACCCTAAGGCTCAACAACTACTGGCTCAGTTGACCATTCACAGCCCTAATGAACAGGGGTTTTCTCTGGATAAGGGGGTGATCAGGTTTAAAGATAAGATTTGGGTGGCCCAAAATTCAGCCCTGCAAACCAAGTTGATCACTGCTTGTCATTCAAGTGCAATAGGGGGCCATTCTGGAGCTAATGCTACATACTATAGAATGAAAAAACTTTTTCAGTGGAGAGGAATGAAACAAGATGTTGAGGAGTTTGTCAGGCAGTGTGGAATTTGTCAGCAAGCTAAGCATCTCAATTCCTTACCAGCTGGGTTATTGCAGCCTTTGCCTATACCTGAGGGGCATGGCAAGACATTTCCATGGATTTCATAGAGGGACTGCCAAAGTCTGAAGGATGCACAGTAATTCTGGTTATTGTTGACAGATTTACTAAGTATAGCCACTTTGTTCCATTGAAGCATCCATTCACTGCAAAGACAGTAGCCAAAGTGGTATTTGACAATGTGGTCAAGCTGCATGGGTTGCCCAAAACCATGGTGTCTGACAGAGACAAAGTATTCACTAGTACTTTTTGGAGTGAGCTGTTCACAATGATGGGCACACAAGTAATTCTTAGCTCTGCATATCATCCTCAAACGGATGGGCAAACAGAGAGGGTGAACCAGTGCCTCGAAATGTATTTAAGGTGTGCTGTTCATGAAGACCCCAAGCAGTGGAGATCCTGGCTTGCTCAAGCAGAGTTTTGGTATAACTCATCCCATCACTCCTCCCTGGGTTGCTCTCCATTTCGAGCACTATATGGCCATGAACCAAACCTGGGTCTAATTCCAGCTGTGACAGCTACCACTACTACTTCTGTAGCTGAAGCCATCACTGAGTTGCAACAGCAGGCTGTAGTACTGAAGGACCATTTGGCCAGGGCTCAGAATAGGATGAAGCTCATGGCTGATAAGCATAGACGCCACCAAGAGTACCAGGTGGGGGAGCAAGTGCTGCTGAAATTACAGCCCTATGCTCAGTCTTCTCTAGTCAGCAGGCCTTATCCAAAGCTGGCATTCAAGTACTTTGGGCCTTATCAAGTTCTGGAGCGCATTGGGAAGGCTGCATATAAGCTTGATCTGCCGGAGGAAGCCATGATTCACAATGTGTTCCATGTGTCTCAACTCAAGCCTTTCTCACCAAATTATACACCAGTTTTTTCTGAATTGCCTGCAGTAGCAGCTCTTGACAGGGAAGATCTTCTACCGGAAGCTGTCCTGCAACGTCGCCTGGTGAAGAAGGGAAGCAAAGCTGTACCACAAGCCTTGATCAAGTGGAAGGGATTGTCTCCAGAGGCCGCTACGTGGGAGGATTGGTACGTGCTCCAGGCGAGGTTCCCTGGATGTCTTGCTGGAGGACCAGCAAGTGCTCAAGAGGGGGGAAATGTCACACCCTGATGTCTTGACTACTGGGAGACGTATTATTTACTTTACGCTTTCGATGTGTAATAGCCAGTAGGCATTACTGTCATGTGGGCCCACGGGCGCGTCTGGCCAGCTATATGCTGAAGCCACTGTGTAACGGGAGAACCATTCAATCAGTCTGAACAAACTCTGTAATGGAGAACTTGGGTTAGGGTTCATCGCCCTCCCTCTGAATTTCGATTCCTCTGAGCTATCTCACGTCGCCGGTGATCCTCCGGTGGCCACGGGTGTGACACTCAGGCCTCCTTGGTGCTGCACTCACATTGAGCTTCTCTTGGTGGGTGCTTGTGGTGTTGACATGGGGTTACATCGTCTGTAGTCCAGCTTGTAAAGAGACCTGGACTGGACTCTCCTTGCTTGCCTTTAGAGGCCTCTGGGGTTATGCCAAGCTCGCCTTTGCCTCAGCCGTCATGCTAGCGTAAGTAATCTGGAGCTAGTTCTTCTTAGTTTCTTAGATGCTATGCTTCTTGCTGGTTTATATTAAGTCTTGCTTTTCCATTCTGGAATAGATTGGAGATTTGGTATGTGCAAGGATTTGTGCTTCTTACTGGTTTCCTCCCCAACTCGGAGATCGCACTTGATTCCCTCTCTATCTGGTATGGCCATCTCAGCTCATGATCATGCATTTGTATTCAGACGTAACTCAGTACTGCAATCTCTTCGTTTCAGCATCAATTATTGGAACTGGGATTTCCAGATCATGCTTGGTTTGAGCTATGCAGCCAGGTCAGTGTACAAGGCTGAATCTTATACCTCTAGATTTTATATACCCTCATTGATTAAAAATTTTTTTGTAAACTTATGCAGTATTCGCGTTGGCAATGAGCTTGGTGCTGGCCATCCAAAGGTAGCAAGGTTCTTGAAAGCAATATCGAGAATAGATTGGATTGATGTTAGGAGGCGAGCCTCACGTACACTTATGTAGGCAAGGAGATCCTAGGTTTATAGTAATACCCAATCAAAGGAGATCCTTGCCTAATCTAAGCCATCCATCTAACCCTCGGAGGGTGGGCAAGACACCTAAAGGCTGTGGCGGTCTACCCAAGGGCCCATAGGGCCAACCCTATACTTGCTAACACCCCCAGCGATCGCCGGTGCCATCGACGTTAGGGCCGGACCGAAACTCCGTGAAGATCGTCGACGGAAGACCTTTGGTGAAGATGTCGGCGTACTGAGAGCCTGTGGGAACATGCAGGACCTTAACTTGCCCAAGAGCAACGCGTTCGCGGACGAAGTGGAGATCAATCTCAATATGCTTCGTGCGTTGATGCCGAACGGGTTCTTGGACATGTAGACGGCGCGATGTTGTCACGAGACTAACCAGCACGGGCAGAGGGCATGAAGCTCAAGCAAGAGTGGCGGCTGTGTGGCCTCGACCACGTTGTTGGCAACAAGACGGTGCATCGGCCTGGAGCGGGAAGCTGGCTGGCGGACCAAGAGATGAGGTTGTCACCGAGGAACACAGCGTAGCCCGAGGTGGACTTGCGAGTGTCGGGACAGCCAGCCCAGTCAGCATCCGAATAGGCGACAAGCTCGTCAATCCTGGAGGGGCGAAGGTGAAGGCCCAAGTGCAAGGTCCATGGACGTAACGAAGAATCCTCTTGGCAGCCGGTGAGTGTCGTGCGGGGCGTGCATATGAAGGCAGACCTGCTGAACCGCATAGGCAATGTCGGGCCGGGTGAAGGTGAGGTACTGAAGAGCTCCAGCAAGGCTGCGAAAATCAGTGGCCTCAGAATCCCGAAGAAGTGTGCCAGCGGTGGCAGACAGCTTGGGATTGATGTCAACCGGTGTGGAGCAAGGCTTGCATTCCGCCATGCCTGCGCGGTCCAGGATGTCCAGCATGTCTTGACTGTCGAGAGGAGAAACCCATCTGACCGGCGCTGGACATGCATTCCCAGGAAGTGGTGAAGGTGGCCGAGATCCTTCATGGAGAACTCCTGCTGCAAGGCTGAAATGATGCGCTGGAGAAGTGCCGTGGAGGATGCTGTCAAGACAATGTCGTCGACGTAGAGAAGCGAGATAGGTCAGGTCGAGCCGCGCGTAACGAACAAACCGGTGTCGCCTTTAGACTCCACAAAGCCGAGCCGAGAATGAAGGTGGCAAACCGATCGTACCACGCCCGAGGTGCCTGCTTCAATCCGTACAAAGATTTGTTGAGACGAGACAAGACCGCCGAGGTGTCCTCAAAACCTGCAGTCGGCGGCAGATACAGCCCTCGTAATCCCATGAAGAAAGGCGTTCTTGACATCCAGCTGATGAACTGGCCATTGTCGTGACAAGGCCAGGGAGAGAACCGTGCGGACGGTGGCGGCTTGACAACCGGATCAAGGTCTCATCAAAGTCAATGCCCGGCCGTGTGAAACCCTCAACAACCCAATGAGCCTTGTAGCGTTCCAAGGAACCGGCTTGAACTTGTGCTTGAAGATCCATTTGCCGGAGACGACATTCGTTCCGGCAGGACGATCAACCAAATCCCAAGTGTTGTTGAGCTTCAGGGCGTTGAACTCCTCTTCCATGGCAGCTCGCCAATTGGGATCAGCCAGGGCCGCACGGTATGTCTTCGGAATCGGTGACAAAGTGGCGGCGGTGTAGGCAGCTGGGAAGCGGAGGCCCTGCTTGGCCCTGGTGGTCATCCGGTGTTGATTGACCACGGGAGTGATGGGAACAGCTCCCCGTGGTAAAGCGGTGGCCGGAACGCGTGTGGCGCTGCGTGGGTGGCGCACCGAGGAGTGGACGACCGCAGTGCTCGGCGGTCAGACACCAGTGCGGGCGCATCGGGAAACCAGCGAGGGCTGGCGCCGCGGCTGCAGAAGACGTGCGCGGTGTAGCCCCGCGCAGCACGGCGGGCGACGGTGTGGAGACGGCGCGGAGCGCGGGCGAGGACGGTAGGAAACCGCCTGTGGCGAGACCGTGGTCGCCGCTGCGCGAGGAGAGCGACACTGCTGTCGCACCGAGCCGCGTGTGGCGCGGACGTCGGGGCCACTCGTGGCGCGGAGCTCGGGGCCGCGCGTGGCGCGGAGACGGGAGACGTCGAAGGAAGCGCCGGCGGCGCTGGTGGCGTCGATAGGCCACCAGCAGGCGCGCGTGGCGCTGGAGCATCCCGAAGGGGGTGTAGAGCACCTGCAGGCAAGTGAAGCGGTGCGCCTATGGGTGGCAATACACCGGTATCATCGATCCAAAAATCAAGTCCGGGCAGCCTGGGGACGGGTTCGCAGCAAAGGGAAGGTGGTCTCGTCGAAGATGACATGACGAGATGATGACCTCTGTCGGCAAGGTCAAGGCACCGGTACCCTTTATGAAAGGTGGAATATCCCAGGAAAACACACAAGGTAGACCGAGGGGCTAGTTTGTGTGTGGCTGTAGCGGAGAGGTTTGGATAGCAAGCACAACCAAAAACACGTAGGTGATCATACACTGGAGCAATGCCAAAGAGAGCAAAGTGTGGTGTAGAGAAGCGAAGTGTTTTGGTTGGGAGTATGTTCAGGAGGTGCGTGGCCGTGTGCAGAGCTTCAGCCCAATAAGCCGCGGATGTCGGCTCGAAGAGAAGGGAGCGAATCATGTTGTTGGTGGAACGAATGATGCGCTCAGCTTTACCGTTTTGGGCTGAAGTGTAGGGGCAGGACATGCGGAGTTGGGCGCCATGGGCGAGGAAGAATGTGCGGGAGCTGGAGTTGTCAAACTCGCGGCCATTGTCGCATCGAATCGCTTGATGGAGGCGCCGAATCAGTGTCCGAACATAGGCGAAAAGTGGGGACAGTGTGGAGAACTTGTCGGATTTCAGCTTCAAAGGAAAAGTCCGGAGAAAGTGTGAGCAATCATCAAGAATTACCAAATAATATTTATAACCTGAGACACTAATGACGGTGATGTCCACAAATCACGATGAATAAGATCAAAATTATTAATGGCACGAGTACTAGAAGCATGAAAAGGAAGACGGATGTGTCGTCCTAGTTGACACGCATGACACACGGAAGGGGCATCGTCTTTATTACAACCGGGAATGACAGGCGACAGCTTGGAGAGGGCCTCATGACCAGGGTGACCGAGACGGCGATGCCAGAGCGATGATGTGGAGCCAGCGACGAGTGCATGGGCGGCAGGAGGGAGGCGCAGGGGTACAAGGACCCGAGCTATTATTAACGATCACGCCCGGATCCTTCCTTCACAGAGCAACCAGATGGGTCAAACTCAACAGAACATTTGTTGTCAATGGTAAATCATGATCGAGATAAGATTCTTAATAAGTTGCGGCGAGACAAGAACATTATTAAGACGCAAGGAAGGAGATAAAACAGCAGCGCCAGTAGCTGTAACGGGCAGGAAGGAGCCATTACCGACAACAATGGAAGAAGGTGCTGGAAAACAAGGAACTGATGTGGAAGAAAGAGTACCGGCATCGGAGGTCATATGGGAGGTCGACTTTGAGTCAAGTACCCGAGGCCGAGGCGATTGAGAGACACCGTGCTGAAAGCGGAGGCGAGACTCTGCTGGTCCCCTGGGACCGATGTACCTTGTCAGCACTGCATCGCTGTGCGCCAAGAGGGCCTGATGTTGCGCGAGGGCAGCGGGGTTGGCATAGGCAGCCTGCTGCTGCGCTTGCTGCACCAGGAGGGCCTGCTGATGAGCAAGAAGGGCCTGCTGTTGCTGCGGTGTGAGCGACGGCGCCCGCTGGCCTGGCCACATGTGGATAGCTCCAGTCCACGGATTCGCAGCGAGGGTTGGTGCGCCCCCTCCGGCTGGCGCGTTGGAGGACGGAGCGCCGCGAGACGACGACTGCGAGCCCGGCTGTTGGCTCCCCTTGCCGGCTCGCTTGCTGCGGCGGTCGGAAGGAGCCCGCTGGGAGGAACCCCGGGAGCTGGAGTCCTTGTTGCCGCTGTTGGACTGCTGCTGCTGCTTGGCCGGAGGTCGACTCGATGAAGAGGAGCGGCTGCCGGCAGGCTGCTTGTCGCCGGAGGCTAGCAGGGCAGTAGAGGTCGACGAGGGGCGCTGGTCCATGGTGAGTTCCTCGAGGATCAGCGCCGAGCGAACCTCCAGGAACGTAGGGAAATCCCGGGAGAGGCGCAGGTGGCGTCCAACAGCCTCAAAACGGTCGGCGAGACCGCGGATGACGTTGAGGACCAACGCGCGATCGGTGACGGGCTCGCCAAGGTCGCTGAGGGCGTCCGCCATGTTCTTGAAGCGCCTGCAATAGTCGGTGATGGACAGATCACCTTGGCAGAAGTGGCGGAACTTGGCGTCGAGGTGAAGAGCGCGGGTCTCCTGATTCCCGAGGAACTGTTCCTCGAGGGCGAGCCAGACGTCACGAGCAGTGGCGTCGCGGGACATCACGGCCTCCGCCAGGTCGGCGGAGATAGTGCCGGAAATCCACGACTTGACGACGCAGTCCATGCGGCGCCAATCTGGGAAGCCGGGTGCCGGGGTATCCTGGAGGATGTGATCCTCCAGGGAGTACTTGCCGGTGACGAAGAAGCTGATCACGCCAGCGCTTGTAGTTGTCGTCGGTGAGGTCGAGGATGACGTGCACCAAGTTGCGGATGTTCTGGACACCGGCAGCGTGGTGGTGGAGGTTGACGACAGCAGCGGCCTCGTGGGCGAGCATGGCCTGATGCAGAACGTCGTCGGGTGCCGCCACGTCGGAGACGTGGGACTGGTTGTCCCGGTTGTTGTCGGGATCGCCGAGCAGCCTCAAAGACGAGCAGCCGGGCAGCGCTTGCGTGAGGGCGCGATCGGCGGCGGCATCACGCTCCTTGGCGGCTGCCTCCTCCTCTGCCTTGTGGGCGTCGGCGAGAGCGGCGTCGCGGCGGGCCTTGATTTCCTTTGGCGAAAGCTGCTTGGTCTTGGAGGCCTCGGCGGCGGCCTGGGAGGCGGATTGGGACCCGGCCATGAGGAAACACGACCTGGAGCACGGGCGGCGCGGCTCGGGCAGGGGACGACGCGGCCTGGAACAGGGGTGGCGCGCTTGAGCAGGCGCGCGGCTGGAGCAGGCGGCGCTGGGACCAGCACGACCAAGCGAGGAGGCGCGTCGTGGAGGCGCAGCCGCAGCCTGGATGGGCGGCGCGAGGACCGGGGCGGGCGGCGCGCCGACGGCGCGCGGACAGCAGCACGGAGTGGCGGGCCTCGTGATACCATGAAAGCAATATGCTGGGAATAGATTGGATTGATGTTAGGAGGCAGAGCCTCACATACACTTATGTAGGCAAGGAGATCCTAGGTTTATAGTAATACCCAATCAAAGGAGATCCTTGCCTAATCTAAGCCATCCATCTAACCCTGGAGAGGGCTGGCGCACAGCCTAAAAGGCCTGTGCGGCTGCTACCCAAGGGCCCGTAGGGCCAACCCTATACAGCTTGCTAACAGTTCTCAGTCATTGTGGTTGTCATGGCAAGCATCACCTTCAGCGTTTTGGTGATGCTTTTAGTCATAATTCTAAGGTATCCACTGAGCACGCTGTACACGAGCAGCACCACAGTAATTGAGGCTGTTATCAGTCTGATGCCATTGCTGGCCTTCAGCATCTTCTTGAATGGGATTCAGCCAATCCTCTCAGGTACTGTCGTACTGAAGGAGAACATGTAGCGCAGAAACCGCCTAGTTTGTGTTCATATCAAACATCACATAACTTGAAACTATTTTGGAAATTATGCAGGAGTTGCCATTGGGAGTGGATGGCAAGCAATAGTTGCTTATGTCAATGTTGGGGCCTACTATCTGATTGGGCTTCCAATTGATGTGTCCTTGGGGCTGCTGTAAGTTCCTCAGCGACCTTTAAGAATTGTATAACCCTTAGTAACTAATGCAGTTTTCAGAGGAAGGTGGTGATCAGTTCCTGCCTGTCGTTGTGTTCAGGGGATATGGTGGGGTTTAGTCGTAGGGGTCACTGTGCAGACCATAGCCCTGATTGTTCTCACAGCCAGGACTAGCTGGGACAAGGAGGTGAGTGTGCTTTACTGTTCTCCTGATCTTATTGAGTGGAAGCTTTTGCTTCAACGTATTCTTGATTGTGTCATTTTCGTTGTGAAGGTAGTGAAGGCAAGGCAACGCCTGGAGCAGATAGGTGTGATTCCAGTCAACGACATCATTGCATGATCTAACCGGGAGTCAACCTGGCTGACACTGTTCTGGAGCTCACAGTTCACTGGCAGAGCTGTTCCTACTACACTGCAACGGAAGGGTAGCTTTAGGATTTGGTTTTTGAGATTGTGACAATAAGCTGAATTCAGTCAAGGAATCTTTGGTTCTCATTGTCAAGCTGAAAAATGATTTGGTTTCTTGAAGATGTAATTTTGTTGCTCCACGAGCTTGGTATCCTGATTCCCGACTCATGTAACTTTCCTCATTTGGTGACCTTGCTATGGCTATTGGCTATTGCTGTGGGGGTTTTTTTTTTTTTTACCTTTTCCTTGATTTGGTGACAGAAGCAGCTGCATCAACTTTGTTCGGGCATGTTTCACACGAAAAGTTTTATTGATCCCTATGTACCTGTGAATTTTAAGGTGATGATTAACTCTGTGCACGTTCTCATTCTGCAGTGATTCAGTGCCCCACCGATGATGCAACAAGTTTAATACACTATGCAGCTAGGCAACAGACACACATAAAGAGAGATTTGCAGAGTCTACAAACATCCAGATATGTCTGTGCATTACACATTTGAACATTGGAAAATATCATTTTTACAAAATATGGCATCATAGCTACAAACCCAGAGGCACTCAACAATTCCACTGCCACAACGTATAAAGCATGCAACAAGTCCTCAGTTCCAGATCAAAAGAAGGAAAAAGGATGCTTATGTGACAAGGTGCCACCAAAGTACAAGTGGAGACTGAGCCCAATGATTGAAGCACCTACAGTGAGATCGAAAGTGCCCTGCGCAGCAGAGAAAACAGAAAATAATTATGTTAGACCAAAGCACCGAACAGAAAATATTTATTTCAGTAAAATAGGAGGAAACCATCAATTCCTGCTGTGCACGTAGGTAACAGAAAGGAATACAGAATCCAGCACACGCTCCAAGCAGATTCTAATAAACCAATCGACCTAACCAGCATGATGCTGCGGTTTTGTTGCACGCTTTTCTTTGAATGTAACCAGAGCAAATATTATCTAAGAAAAGTAGTTTTCCTGTCAACCGAGGTAAAATGAGTGATTCCCAACCCATATGCTATCTTGTTACCAAAGATATTTTTTGTTGATAATTAGTCAAAAAGTTTATTTAATCCGGCTCTGAGATGATTTACCGTAGGTTATTTGAGCGGCTACCTGAGGTCTGCATGCTGATCCGTCACGTCTGTGGCCTTTTGTCTGCGCTATCTAGAAACAGCCCAAAAAAACGTCTCCAGTCCTCTGATGAAGATGTCGTCTGTGGTTTCCAGAGTCTTGCAAGATGTCCTATGTGGTTTCCAGAGACTCGCAAGCAAAAGCTGCATGCGTACATGGAGATTAGATTAGATGACCAGCTAATCGGCATGAGAATTAATGTTAGGAAACTTATTGCATTGATTAACTTTGGTGAATTAGGTCAAAATTAATTTTTATTGGGCCTCACGCGAGAGAACCTCACTCCAGCCGTCGGCGTCAGGCGGGGAGAATCGACGGTGGCATGGCCGGGGCGCGGCGCCGACAGGGCGCCGACAGGCTGTACCCGTGGGCCGAGGGCTGGTGGATGGGGACGCGACCGCCAGACGACCCCCGCGGACCGAGGCGCTGGTGGACGGGAGTAAAATTTTTGCATTTTGGTCCTTTTTTCGTAAGATTTTTACATATAGACCCCTGGGGGAAAGAATCCCAGAAATAGACCCAATGCACGGCGCCAATGCGCTTGGCGCCGTAGGTAGATACCACGGCGCCACACGGGCTGGCGCCGTATCTTGCCACGTCAGCTCCGCCGTGGCGCGGGGAAAATCCGGTCAAAACACACGGCGCTAAAAGCCATGGCGCCGTGGCGTGTAGGCACGGCGCCATGCCCTCTCGGCGCCAGGTGCAGGTGACCACGGCGCTAACGGGCATGGCGCCGTGCTTCGGGACTTAAGACCAGCCGCGGCCTCCTGGTCTCTGCCTCCTCCCTCTGTTCTACCCGCATGCATATTCTTAGCAATTTGAAATAATGTCATGTCACAATCCAACTACATTCAAGAAAATTACTAACCATCACAAATCTAGGGTTTCATCCAGGGTTTCTTCTAAGGTTTGTTGCACTAATTTCATCTAGGGTATGAATGCAAATAAATAGAAAATTACAAAAATACAAAGGAAGGGGAGATGGGAGGGTCTCACCTTGAGCAGCGGAGTTGAGGGGTCAGCCGCGAGCTCACCGCCGATCCGGCCGGCGAGCCGGTGGAGGCGCGGTTCGCGGAGGGCGGGCCGCTTCCGCGGCGGCGGCGGGCGGGCGGCGGGCGGCGCAGGCCCGCGCAGGGGCGCGGCGCGGCCGCCGGATTCGCGCGGCGGGCGGGCGGCCGGGCGGGCGGCCGGCGGCGCGGCGCTGCAAGGGAACGAGCCGGCGAGCGTAAAGAGGCGGCGGGAGGAAGAAAGGCCGTGCCGGGCCTAAGTCCCAAAGCACGCGCCACGCCTTTAGCGCCGAGACGGCGCGCGAGGGTACGGCGCTGCGTGCCTACGCCACCGCCATGGCTTTTGGCGCCGTGGCGCTTTGACCGGATTTTCCCGCGCCACGGCGGAGCCGACAAGATACGGCCAGCGGTGGCGCCAGAAGTACCATACGGCCAAGCGCTTGGCGCCGTGTATTGGGTCCATTTCGATTCTTTCCCTGTGGGTCTATATGTAAAAATCTTCAAAAAAGGACCGAAATGCAAAATTTTACCGACGGACGCGTCACAGCCTCTCCTCGGCCGATGCGCAGTGGACAGGAACGCGGGTCACCGGACGCCCTCGCGGTGTCTTGAGCTGTGCGGCGGAGGCCGAGGGGAGGCTACGACGGCCGCCCATGGTGCGGCAGGCCAAGGACGAGCTCCGGCGACGGCGACCGCTGCCGGTCGCCGAAAGCACGCACGGGACGGGGTCGTCGCCGAGGGCCCCGTGCTCGGGGAAGGACTCGTGGAAGCCACGAGATGAGGAAGGGTCCTGCCGCTGGAAGCCACCAAAGCCCTCTAACCTAGTTGATAGATGTCTTTGAGATATGGTCGTACCCACTCAGATTCGATTTCTCGTTAGAGCGAATTATGAGGTTGATTTTAAAAAATCCCCTCGCCATGGGGCTCAGAAGTTTTCTAAACCGAGAGAAGGTTTCTTCTTAATGAAAACCGTGGGACGGTCTTACCCCCACCGGCTTAGTGTTATAGTGGAGAGCGGCGCGCCACGTCGAGGTAGGTGGACGGTGTCCTGCCGCCACACGTCGACCTCGTCCGACATCGCCTGCCGTCGAGTCCGCCACCAGAGCTCCTTGGAGCGGCCGCTGGGGACCGGACCGGCTCGAAGAAGAGCGCGGCCGCCAGGGAGAGGGAACAGGTCGGCCGGCGTGACAGGGAAGGCGCCATCTTTATGGCCGGGGAGGCGAATGGGGGCTTGCCCAGGTCGGGCATGGGAGGTGTGGGGAGGAGGGAGGGGAGGGGAAGAAGAGGAGAGGAAGGGCGGCAGGGCGCCGTGGTTAGTCATGGCGGGAGTGCTGCAACATCTTATATGTTCCTCGCCTTTGTTGAGTTGTTGATGGTCGTGTCTTTGTGGAGTACTGAGGGATGGGAAGTCCGCTTTGAGCGCAGAATCTTGTCCCTCCGCTTGAAACCCACCCCCACTTCATCCCTCTTCCCGCCTCCGCCGTCTCGTGTCGCTTCCCACCCTCAGTCGCCCCCTCATCGGCCGCGCTCCCCTCCCCTCCTCGCGCAGGCCGGGCCTCCGCCTCACGCCGGCCACGACGCCGCAGCACGCCACGCCTGGCCTCGCACCGCTGCCGCCCGGCTGCTCGGCCTCGCTGCCGGAAGGCGCCGCTGCCTCGGCCACCACGGGCGGTCCGGGGTCCGCCCGCTGGCCGCTACGCCGCATTGCTGCCGCTGCCGCGGCCGCCGGGCTGCCGGCCACGAGCACCGCCGCCGCTGGCTGGGGATGGTCATGTCCGCCGCGGCCGCTCGCCGCCCGGCCGGCCGCTGCTCGGCCGGCCGCCGCGGCCGCGGGCGCGGCGGCCAGCTGCTACGGCCGCACCGGCCACCCGCCGCCGTGCAGGCCGCGGCGAACCGCCTGCGTGGGCTTCCCGCCGTGACGGGCCTGCCGCCGGCAGCAGCCGGCTCTCTCGCTCTCCCCGGCTCGGTGCCTCCTAGTCGCCGCTCCTCCCTCGCCGGCCAGTGCCCCCGGTGCCCCGCTCCCCCGGCGGTTGTGCGGTGTGCGCCGGGATGCCTCGCCGCATGCCGTCCGCCTCTCGCCATGGCTGAAGCTGCCGCCGGGCCGGGCTTGCCTCCGCCGGGCCGGCCATGGCGCCTCCGCCTCCGCTGCGTCGGAGGCGGTGCGGGCACGGCGCGGCAGGTGCCGCCTCCCTCCACCACCTCTCTCGCTGGCCGCGACCTCTCCGCGAGCCGGAGGCGGGGCGGGGCTCGATGGCGGTGCCGCCTCCCTCCACCCTCCGCCCGCCCCTCTCGAGGTGGCGGGCATCGACCGCCCGCTTGTCTCGCTGCAGTGCTGGGTGTGCTGGGGCCGGTGGGTGGCGGCCCTCTCGCCCCTGCCTCGCCTCCGGTCTCGCGTTGGAGCCTGCCGGCAGGCCCTCCATTCCTCCTCCGTGGAGCTCTAGGACCTTGAGGCTTTGGGCTCCTCCGCCTCGGGCTCGTACTCCCCGGTGCCACGCGGTCGCTCCCTCTCCCACCTTCTCGAAGTAGGTGCGGGCGGCCGGCATCTCGGTGCTCTGGCCGCACCCCTTCGCCGCCCACACCCGCCTCGGCCGCCTCCGCTCCCTCACTGGCCGCCTCCGCCGCTACCGAGCTCATCGACGGCCACGCCATGCCCGTGGCCGCTTCCGCCTGTGGGATCTGCAGCGGCCGCTGTCCCCGCCTCCGCCGCCTCCGCCTCCTCCCCGTCGGCGCGCCAAGGCAGGCGGCCGTGGCCGTGGCTGGCCGCCGCTGCCGAGCCTCGCCGGCCGGGGCAGCCATGGGGCCGCCTCCGGACACGCTTAGGGGCCCCGGGTGGACACCGACGGCTTCGTTGAGGTGCGGCGCAAGAACAGCTGCGCGCGGAGCGGTCGCCACCACCTCTGCCGCCTCCACCACCGTCCTCCGTCCCCCCGGATCTGGTGGGGAAATGCTTCAACTGCTTCGGGGAAGACCACTTCGCCGCCTCCGCCCTCCTCACGCCAGCCTGCCTCGGTGCCACCAGCTCGGCCACCACGAGAGTTCGTGTGGGCGCCCGAAGGTTTGTCTCGTGACGGTGGAGGGCGCCCGTCCACGTCCGGGAGGTCGCACCCCCTCCCCACCCCAGGTCGCTTCACACTCGGCCGGCCGCTCCCCGCTCCCACCTCTTGCTGCACAGGGGAGGGGCGCCCGGCCGCTTCCGCCTCCACCTCTGCAGCAGAGGCGGGAGGCGCGGCCGCCGCCGCCCGGCACCGCCGTCACCCTACTCCGCGACCCTCCGCCGCCTCCTCCGCCGGAGGGGCGTCATGCCGCCCGCCCGACAGCCCGTGACGCCTGCCTCCACCTCCGCAGTGGCCGCGCGTGCCCCCTCGCGGCGCCACAACGCGGCGCCGGAGAGGAGGTGCCGCCCCACCGACGTGCCGTGTCCAGGCGGGCGAGGTGGACTGGGGGGCACCGCCTCCTCCTCCGCTTCCCGTGGGGACCTCCGCTGCGGTCCCCGCACTCGGTGCTACGGACGGCCGCCCCACCTCCACCCTCCCCGGGCACCTCACGCCTCGCAGCAGAGTCGTGCATTGTCGCACGCATCCCTAAGGTCGAGGCCAACGAGGTCGCTTTGGAGCGCGCTCTGGTCGCTATGGTCGCGGGCACTCGTCCGTCCGCCTCTACGACGGACGTGGTCGCCACCTCACCGGCCGCTACGCCCAAATGGGACGACGTGTGCCCTACCCCTACCACCCTGAGGACTTCCTCATCGTCTTCCAGGACTCCTCTGAGATGTCAGGGTTCTTCAGGCGCCCACCCCGGATGGGCCCTTTCGCTCACCTTCACGGTGGCGCGGAGAACTAGGGCGGCCGACGACCTGCGCTACCAGTGCGGGTGGGTATCAGGGACGTGCTCGCGCACTGCGGGTGTGTACCACCCGCAGACGCCCCCGGCCCTCCCGCGGTCATCACTCTCGCTCCGGAGTCGGAGTCGAAGGCCAACCTCAAGGAGCTCATCGTCTGGCGGTCGATCGACCGGACTTGATCCCGATGCAGGACATGCCGCACCGATCGAGTTCCCTGGTTGGGCACCACCCACGCGCCGCCATCGGGCACGATCGACATCATCGAGATCATTGACACTCAGCCCCCGGTTGACGGTGCCTCCACGGAGGGCGGATGGTGGCCCTTTGGTACTTCTCGTCGCTTTTGCTCCTCCGCACGGGGCCCTCGGCCGGGCGCCTGTCGCAGCCCCGAGGGGGGCCACCGTGTCCGACGGACACCGTCGCGTGCCGCAGGGGCGTGGACCCGCTGGGGGTGCCCCCACCGCCTCCTCCGCTGGCCCCTCCGGCTCCCTCCTACCCTCTTGGGTGCCGCAGGCATTCACCGCCCGCCTGTTGCCGTCCCGCCTCGCCTCGCCTCCGCCCGCTATGCCGCTCGCCGCCTCCCGCTGCCCCCTCGCCGGGCGGCCGAGGTACGCGCGCCGACGGTGGCGGTCCCACTCACTCGGCCTTCCTCTGCCTCCTCCTTCGCACGACGCCTCTGCGTGACGAGTGGCCGCGACGAGCACCTCCTCCTCTTCGCGAGTCGACACCGCCAGAGCTTCACCGACGACCTGATGCTTCTTGAGGCGGCGCTTCGTCGCCTCTTTCGCTTCCCGCCGCTGCAGCACCGCCACCGCCAGCCGGGGCCGGCTGCTGGCTGTTGCCGCCGGCCGCGGCCGTCGCTCGCCAACAACTGGTCGTGGCACGCCGCAGCGCCACTGCTGGCTGCCGCCCGGCCACCGCTGGCCGGTCGCCCGCTGCCGCGGGCCGTAGCTGCCGCCGGCTGCAGCCGTGCCTGGTCGCTGCACGGGCAGCCCGCTGTTGGCCACGGCCGCCTCGCCGCCCGGTTCGCCGCACGGCCTCGGCCGCCACCGACTCCGGCCAGACCGCTGGCACGACCTGCCGCCGTGGCGACGCCAGTTCGCCAACACGCCACCCGTCAACCCCGCCTACCGTGGTTTTGACGGGGCGCGGTGACAGCCTCCGCGTGGGGAGCGTGGTGCCTGCAGTGGCGGAGACGTCTTCATGATGCTCTCCCCACAGGCCCGCCGCTGGCGTGCGAGGACTCTTTGCGGGTCCTCCCTCGTGGTCTCCCCGCCTCCGCCTCCGCCTGCCTTCTCCTTCTACCACGGCCCCATGTCGTGTGTCCCTCTCCCCCTCGGCACTTCACGGCGACCTCTCCGGTGGTCATGAGAGCTGCCTCCTCCCTCCCAGCCTGTGTCGCGCCTGTACCACCACCGGCCATGGTGAGGGACCTTCTCGAGGGAGACCTTGAGTGGCCGGGTGGCGGACCTGCGCCTCCTGCAGCGGGCGACTCCGCCCCCGTTACAGGCTCCACGCCGCCGCCGTAAGGCCTGCCGCCACTCGCCACGCCCGCCGCAGCGATGCATCGCCTTCCCGCGGTTTCAGGGCTGGGGCCCGAACCCGGCTCACCAGGCGTAACTCGCGATGCGGGAAGCTGGGGTCGTTGGCGCCCGCCTGAGGCACCGCTGGCCTGCCGCTGTTCGGCCAGCTTCACCAGCCTCCGGCGTCAGAGGGCTGTCGGAGGAGCATCGTAGTTATCCGAGAGTTTCGTACCAGTCGAGGGGTCCTTCCAGTCTGCACTTTGGAGGACGACGGCCAGTTTCAGGTGGCAGCTCGTGAGCTCTTCCCCGAGGAAGCTTTGGTCGACGACGCCACAGCGGGCTCAGTCTGATTAGTCGTATGGCTCGTTTATTTTCATGTTTAAATGGATGTAAACCTAGCTGTTTGGAACGTCCGTGGGCTTAACCAGCGTGCTAGACGCTCGGTGGTCCGCGAGTTGGTAGCTTCTGAGCGTGTCTCTCTTCTTTGTCTCGCAAGAGACTAAGCTGTTGTACCCTTCCTTCATGCTTGATATGTTAGGCCTCGACTTTGACTATGTTACGTTGCACCGTGGGCTCCGCATGATGGCATTCTGGTCGCTTGGCGCAAAGATACCTGGCTCGTCTCCTCCCCCTCTACTAGCCTGCACCACGTTACGGTGAAGGTCACGCTGCTCTCTGCACCCTCTCAGTCCTGGTGGCTCTCGTCCGTTTACGGCCCGCAGTCCGATGTGGATAAAGTCTCCTTCCTCGCTGAGACTCGTACCCTACGTCCGATGCTTTCTGGGCCCTGGGTTCTTTGCGGGGACTTTAACCTCATCTATCAGGTGGCCGACAAGAACAATAACCGCCTGTCGCGCAGAATGATGGGTCGCTTCCGTCGTTTCCTTAACGACCTTGAGCTTCTTGAGCTGCATCTCCAGGGCCGTCTCTTCACCTGGAGCAACGAGAGGTCGCATCCCACTTTGGAGCGTATTGATAGAGTTTTTGTCTCCCGACCGGAGATTCTTTTCCCCTCCTCCGCTCTTCAGGCTGTCTCTTCGAGGTGTTCCGATCATGCACCCCTCCTCCTCCTTCTCGACTGTGAGGTGCACTCCAAGAAACCCTTCACCTTCCAGGCCTTTTGGCCTAAGGTCGAAGGATTCTTGGACACCGTCAAGGTGGTCTGGTCGGGGCCGCGCCCTGATGCGCCCTCCGTATGATCGACCACCTCCTTCGTGAGACAGCGAAGGTATTGGTAAAATGGAGCTCCAAGGCGATCGGTAGCATTCGCTTGCAGATTCAGATTGCCAAGGAGGTCATTTTCCGTCTTGAGGTCACACAGGATTCACGGTCGCTCTCCCCTGTGGAGATTTCCTTATGGCGCTTCCTCAAACTACGCTACTTAGGCCTGACTTCGCTGCAGTGAACGATCGCTCGGCAAAAGTCTAGCCTCAGGTGGCTGCGTGAGGGGGACGCTAACACTAAACTTTTCCACCTCCATGCCAACCACCGCAGAAGAAAAAATTTCATCCCCTCCCTTTTGGTCGATGGTCGTCCAGTTTTTTAGGAAGAGGACAAAGCTAATGCAGCCTTTGACTACTTCGACTGAATTCTGGGTACCCACCATGAGTGCTCTTGCGCACTCGATTTCGAGGAGCTGGGACTCCCGCAGCTGGACCTGGAGGACCTCGGTCTTCCCTTCTCAGAGTCCGAGGTCTGGGAGGTGGTTAAAGACCTCCCACTGGACAAGGCCCCGGCCCGGATGGTTTCACGGGTCGCTTCTACAGATCTTGCTGGTCGATCATCAGGGGTGATGTGCTGCGAGCGTTCAACGCCCTCTCTGACATGGACTTCCGCAGCTTTCACCACCTGAATGGTGCTCTCCTCACACTCTTACCCAAAAAACTAGACCCGTCGCTCTTTCTGATTTCCGACCCATCAGTCTAATCCATAGCTTTTGGAAACTTTTTTCCAAAGCAACTGCTAACCGCTTCGCCCCACACCTCTCCTCTCTAATCTCGCCCAACCAGAGTGCCTTCATCAAAGGTCACCTCATCCATGATAACTTCCGCTACGTCCTTGGCACGGTGAGAGCTCTTTCGAGTCGAAAGCTCCCTAGGATCATGTTCAAAATTGATCTAGCCAAAACTTTCGACTCGGTTGGCTGGGTTTTTCTTCTTGAACTCCTTTCGGCTGTGGGCTGCTCTCGCAGATGGACCAATTGGATCTCGGTCATTCTGTCCACCGCTAGCACCAGGGTGTTGCTTAATGGTGCCCCTGGGCAGCGGATCTGCCACTGCCGAGGCTGCGTCGTGAGACCCCTATCCCCATGCTCTTCGTGCCCGTCATGGAATGCTTCCATGCCCTCTTCCGCAAGGCGGAATCCCGTGGTCTCCTTATTGATCTAGGGAGGTGTATCCGCTTTCGCGCCTCTCTCTACGCTGACGATGTGGTCGCCTTCTTCTCTCGGTCGAGCTCGATGCGGGTCGTCAAGGTGGTGTTGTCGCTCTTCGAGGCCGCGGCTTTACGGCAAACTACAACAAGAGCCGTGTCTACCCCATAAACTACTCGAGGAGCACTTGTCTCGGTCCGATCCATTCTCTCCGCACGATCGCCGACTTCCTTGCACCTACCTTGGGGTACCCCTTTCTATCAAAACGCTACCCAAAGCGGCCCTGCAGCCACTGGTTGACAAGGTCGCTAGGCGCCCGCCTTGGCGAGGCGGCGATGAGCCGCAGTGGCCGCCTGCTTTTGCCAAATCCACTCTCTCTCGCCATCCCGGTTCACATTTCGATGACGATTTCCATCTCCCCACGGCATCCGCGCTGGCCGAAACCCTCATCCGTGGCTTCCTCTGGTCAGGCACAAAGGTGGCCTCGGGCGGGCGCTATCTGGTCGCTTGGGTGAACGTCACCTACCCCACTCACTGCGGAGGGCTCGGCCTGCCCAACCTTCGTGTCTTTGGTACCGCGCCTCCGTTGGGTGGGCGAGGATCGACTGACCGGACATGGGCGGTGTTCCGCTTCCCTGTTGACAAGGCTACACAGGCATTTTTCAACGCCTCCATCTCCGTGGAGGTTAGGGACGGTACCCGTGCACTTTTCTGGGACGACAGCAAGATCTCCGGGTGCTCCGTCAAATCCTTGGCACCAAACCTCTAGGCCGCGGTCTCGCCATGGGTGCGTCGATCCCGCACTGTCGCCGAGGCCTTGCAGATAGGGGCGGCCAGGATCCGTTGGGTCGCGGATGTAACCCACGCCCGGACTGTGCAGGTGATCTTGCAGTACGTTGTCATCTAGGACCTACTGCAGGAGGTCAGCTCACGTCCGAACCTGACTGGTTCATCTGGAAGTGGTCGCCTAGCGGAGTTTACTCCTCGGCTTCGGCCTACTCCGCCCTCTTCCTTGGTCGCGTCGACATCCTGAACCTGACAGATCGGAAGGTTCACATGCCGGGAAGTGCAAGTTCTTCGTGGCTGGTCTTGCACCGGCCGTTGCGCGTCGGACCGCTTCACCGTCACCACTTAGGGACTCGGACACTTGCGCTATGCCCGAGAATCACTGGACCACCCGATGGTGGGCATGTCTTCTCGAGACCGACTTTTGGCTCTCAGGCACATTCTCCTTCCAAGCCTGGCTCCGGATCGCCCGGTGAGGTTCGGCAGTGGTGGTGCTCGCCAGAAGCGGTGTCGCTAAAGCACGGAGGAAAGGTTTCGACTCGCTTTTGGTCGTTTGGTCGCTGTGGAGGGAGCGGAATAGACGCGTTCATGACAAGAAGCTCTCATGCCGGTGGCGCTCGTTCCGGCGATCCTAGATGAGACTAGGATTTGGGCGCGCGTGGGCTTCCTCCGCTAGGTTGTTAGATGTTCGCCCGGTGAGGGCGGTGTAATGCTTTCGCTTTCTTTTTTTTAGGCCCCGTGCCTTGTTGTATGCTAAAGCGGATGCTTTTTCTCCTATCTTAATGAAAAACGTGCTTTGCACGTCTTAAAAAAAGTCATGACGGGAGAGGAGAGGAGGGGGGGGGGGGGGGGGGGCTAGCCGCCGAGGCCGGCGGGAGACCGCGTCGCCTTCCGCGTCGGGGATAAGACCGGCTCTTTTACTCTCAACACTATGTATGCCACCTGATCGGAGTCGTCGTCGTCGTGACGAGCGCGGTTCGTTGAATTCTTGTCTGGTCTCCAAGTCCATCCGATCGGTTCTGCTGGATGCCTGATGATCAAATGGAAGCCATATGTATGCCTGATGCTTCTCTTCTGCTGCGCCGACAGCTCCACCCGAGATTTCCTCGTGGCTCCTGGGGGTTTCTTCGGTGGCCTGCTAGCACTGCTCGTTCCCAAAGTTTCTGCATCTGCACGCCGCACAACCTGTTATAAAATGATGACAAGTAATCAACAAGAGTAAAGAAAATCAAATCGCAAGAGACACGAGATTTAACGTGGAAAACGCTCCCAACACGAGAGGGAAAAACCACGGGCGTCAGCCAGCAAGAACTTTACTATGATCGGAGTCCGGTTACAATCGCCAACGGCGGTAGCTTACAAGAAGACGAGAGAATCAATCTCCAATGGAAAACCCTACAGGGTTATATGACCTGTACCGTACCAAGCCTCCGGCGCAAGCCTCCGGCGACGGGCCTCCGCTCCGCTCCGGCAAAAGTAGGCAGCCTTCTCTCTTGACATAATTTGGATCATCATTCAACACAACCTCGGAGCCCCCCTTACCTGAGGTAGGAGATGACGACGACGACGTCTCCGGCGGACTCGACGACACGTCGTTGTCGACACACACCTTTCCTTTCCTTGCGGAGGGGCCGCGGCCCCTTGGGCCTTGGGGCCCGGCCGCCGGAGTTCCGACCTTATTTTACGTCACGCACGGGCGCATAAGCATACGTCCTTTATATATTTGTATCTATGTAAATATATATAAATATATATTGAGTCTGAAACCTCCTTTTTATTTATCCCCTGCCGTGCCGTGCGTGGCATTTGATTTGTTTCTTCTCGATCGATCGGTTGACGACACGATATGGAGCGTTCGAATCCGTAAGTCATCCCCTTTCCAATTCCATTCCTGTCTTGATGTGTCCGTAGCGCCGGCATCCTGGCCAAGAGAGACAAGGCCAAGGGGTATGAGGTCTGGTTTGTCAATTACTACCTCTTGCAATCTTTCATCAGCTTTCTGCGGTATATATCTTGTCGTGTCTTGTAATTTTGTTGTGTGCACAATTCTGCTACATTCTCGCACGACACACTCTGTCACCATAAGCTAATCTGACCGATATGGCTTGTCGATCGCGAGACCATCTGCCAAGTTCATCGCTAAACCTCTGTCATCGTCAAAACTCCATGTGCTCTAATCCTGATTCACGCTGCCGGTGCCCGTCTGCAAGGTCGAGTCCAACCTGAACACGTCTGCTGCGTAGTCTCCCTGGACTCAATCAACCCCGAACGCACATGAGCCCTGCCGATCCTGTTGCCCCTAGCACACCACTGCCGTTCCTCGAGGCCAAACTATCCTGCAACACAACGGAAAAGAAAACAAAGACACGTACTGCACATGCATACAAATCTTTTTCCTTTCTTTTCCTCGGTGCCAACTGGTCTTATTGACCTTTACCCTCGAACTCCACGTATGTAGTACGATCAACTCATGACCTGCTCGTTGCTCCGCTCCTATGCCAATTGAGATTGCAAGTCCAACTACGGATGCAAGCGGGGCTGTTCGCGGCTGCCCGCCCCGCATCCGCGCAAGCCGCATGGTCCTTCGCGGGCGCATGCGGCGGCCCACATACCGCCGCTTGCTTTTTGTGGTGTACGCGGCAGCCCGCATAAGCCGTCGCTTTCCTCGCGCTCTCCTCTGCCCCACAATCACCTACCCCTCCCTCTTCCAATCTACGTCCTTGCCGCTGCCGCTCACCATCGATTCTGCTCGTGCTGGTGGTTACCGTGAGCATCGATTGCTGGATGCGCCGCGAGCAAGGCTGACGAGAATGGAGATGTGATTGAGTCAGGGAGACGCCGCACCAGCTGTGTGTTGGCCTGAAGGCTGTAGCCGTTAAATTAGGCATGAACTCTTAATCGATAACTTAATCATCAAGATAATCAGTTAAAAGGATAAATAAACAATCGAATTCATTGTACACATTAATTTGGTGATGCTACATCTAGTTCGTGTCATATCTGCTTAGGAATCAGAGTTCACGAGCTCCATGAATTGTATGCAGTATTCGATTCCATGCGCATGCAGTAAGATGGATGGAATGCAAACGATATCAAATTCTCGATTGGATCCTATAGGTGTTGTGAAATCGCAAGGATTAGGATGGAGGAAGCATAAAAAACAATGGCAGCGACGGGTCTTGTTCTCGTGATTCGATTCGAATTCAACCTTATCCCAGATTCTCAGTTTCCACACCATGAGCTTTCAGGTGCAGATAGGGGTGGGCACAATTTCCCGAACCCCGAGCCCGAATTACCCGAACCTGATCCCGAATTACCCGAACCCGATATTCCCGATCACTAGTTCGGGTATGAAGTTGAGAAACCCGAATTTAATTCGGGTATTCAACTTCGGTACCTAAATTACCCGAACTACCCAAACTATACTAATGATCATTAGATTATGCACTACTAGATTGTAAATATAGTGAATTTATTAGTTAGATCTATCAATTTGCTCGTTGCTTGATGTGTACATTAGTATGTGATATGTTAATATGTATTTTTGTTTCCTCCCATGCACTATGATAGTTGTGGGCATAGCACAATGACGGTTGAGGACATAAGAATGCAATTTATTGGGTAGTTCGGGAAAACCCGAACCCAAATTTTTCGAGTACCCGAAATGCTGAGTACTCTATATTTCGGGTAGTGTTCGGGTAGCTACTTTGAAAACCTGAATTTTAAAATACCCGAATTTCCCGAATTACCCGAATGCCCACCCCTAGGTGCAGATTCCCAAGACAACCGCACCTGTTCTTCTTCGACAACGGTCGTGAGCGCACTGCAGTCCTCTCTCGCCGACATGCTCGCGGTCTTCCTCCTCTCGTCGGCGAGCAGGCCTTCCGCCCTGACTCCGGAGACGTCATCGTCGATGCGCTCGTGTGGCCAGCATGAAAAATAGCTGAGGTGCGCCGCAATCCCCTCCGCTGCTTGACCTCTTGCGGTTCCTGCGGCACCGCTGGGCGATGCGGGCAGCCCGCATACTGCTGCTTGTGCGAAGCGGGTCAAAACGCCGTGCTACGTGGGTTCGCGGCGCGAGCGAGCCCGACGGGTTAGTGGCGAAACCCATGCCACTTGCATCCATAAGTCCGACACACATACGACACGCATGCCACACGACAATCAGGTAACGCAGCCTCTCCATTGGAAAGCGGACATCCCATTCCACGGCGGCGACTCCTATGCTAATGCACTTCTGATCTTGTCGTCCTTCAAGATGCTGCTCTCTTCACACTCTACCATGCTCCGGCAGCTCCTGTGTGATCATCACATCTGCCCCTGCGCCATGTGCACCTACAGCCGACTCTTTTTAACGACGTATCATGTGTCTTCGACATAACATTATTAGATCCACAGGATCTCGTGTAGATCGGTGGGAGTTGTCTTTGTACAGAGATGAGACGAGTTGCTCTTGATGTTAACCGAGACAGAAAATGAGACGGAGAGAGAGACTAACCACTGTGTATGGAAGTAGCGGATGAACTCGTCGGTCTAGATGGAGTTTGCCGGCGCAGTGCAGTACAGTGGCAATCGTCGGTGAAGCGCAGTGAAAGCCGGTAGTGGGCTTCCCGTCAGCAGCAGCGCCCCTTCTCGATCGGTCTAGGGTTAGGAACGGTGAGGAGTGGCGGCGGCAGTGAACCTCGTGAGTCGAGCCGTGGTCCCCACCTCCTCTTTATTATGCTGCGTGACAGGGCACTGGTGGAGAGGAGGCCTTTCGTCCCGGTTGGGAAGGGCGTAATTTACCTAAGGCCCAACCGACGAAGGTGAGAGACAAAGACCCCTTCTTTTGTCTCGGTGCGCAACCGAATAAAGGGGCCTTTATTCCCGGGTGGTAGTCCTTGGGAGAAAGGGGTGCGAGGCCAGCCAGGCACTCCACCCTTTAGTCTCGTGGTAGCCCGCCCGGGACAAAGGGGGCAGGCAGGTGCTATGCTCACCTTTAGTCTCGGTGGTAACACCACCCGGACTAAAGGTTTCATGCCTTTTTTTTTGTTTTTCAATTCCAGTCGTTTTAAAATTGTTATACGCGTATATTCTCATGTATATAGGCATATTTTATGTGTACGTATAAATGTTTGCACTAATTATACATGTCTACTATATATAATGTACTATATCAAGAGAATAAACTTATAAATAAATATATACACACTATATATATATATATATATATATTACATCGAAAGCGAGATTGTATTTTTACAAACTAGTATATATACATCAAAATATCATTTCATTCTAATTCTAGTCTCAAGTTCCACCGGAGGTGCTAATTAATATTTCTGAATTGGATGGACTCATAAAATGTCTTCCTTTGAGCTAATCACCTCGTCCATCATGAATCCCACTAGACTTTCTTGAATCGCCAAGAGACGATCCTTCTCAATGATTGCGTCCCTAATCATGCAGTTCTGTAATGTGCAAATATGTTAATATATAACACCCAAGAATTAAATATATACACGGTTAGAAAATGATGTCTTATTAATTGATTTACCATAATACTTACAGTATAATCTCCCGGGTTCACAGTGCAAAAATTATGGATGAACTCACACACATAGTATGCACATAAATTGGTCCCTTGTTCCTGTCTCATACACTAAATTGGAGAAAACAATTATGAAATATTAGTGTTATTCCTTTTATAATTTGTTCAAGCTGAAGTTGTTTTTTGTTTTATGTACTGGAAAATCGGTATAGAATCTAAGTTTTTTTTCCATTGTCCAGCGTTCGTAGCAGTGAATTTTTCCCAAGCTCTGACGGACAATAATGAAAGTTAGAGCTAGTGTTAGTATATAAACACACTATTGCATAAAAGTAAATGTATTGGATAGAATTATTACTCTTGAAACATATCTTGAAGGTCTCGGTATTTTTCAGGGGGTCTTTTCAATGAATCAAAGACCATGACATTGCTCTTGTCGACTTGAATTATTAGAAGAATCTAGTGGAAGCTGTATATACATGCATGGTGAAAAGATGAGAAGTAAATAATAATAACTAGGATATAATTAGAAATGCAAACCCTTAATAAGATGGTAATCACACATACTCGAAGTTGTAAGGTAGTAGTATCACTTCCTTGAAATGCAGCCGATTCAAGGTCCTAAGGATTGTTGTGAATGTTGTTTTTGGGCATTGCCTTACTTGGTCTCGACAAACTAGTGAAGGGTCCATGAAACCTATTCGGTGATAACCCTGCTTTCTCATCGTAGTAAGTTCCAGACTACAGAAAATGAGAGACAAAGTTAATTAGCGGATGCATTCATTTATTAATTAGCACTTGAATTGCACCGTCACTTACCAACACCAGGCCATGATAAGATCGGTATTCAGGGAGTCAAGATGGTAAATTTCATAAATATCCTTGAATTGCAGCCAGACCAACTTCTCGCCTTCACCAAAGAAAATCATCCGGTCTAACAAGCATGCCAATCATCTCCGCACCTCTTTAGATGTCTTCATGTAAAAGTCATGAAATCTGCGATCCGAGTAGGCGCTTCTTCACCAACTCTGGCCTCGACAAGAGATTTCCCAGCTCAGAGTGCCATCTAGGTACGTAAGTTTTTGTCCCGAGGAGGTGATTCGTGGCCGAGAACATATTCTAGTGGGAGCCTGTTGCTTCTTGCATTTGAATGACATGCGCTACTTGTTTAGTGTCCATAAGTGCAAGAGCTCGTCAGTGTGCGGAGGCCGAGGTGGACGTAAGTCCTCCGATGTCGACGTTGTGTTGCCTTCTTCGTTGAAGGCTCTTTTCACGACGTCGGCGCTTGTGTTCGTTTTCTTCCTATAATCCTGTGGCATCGCCGACCCCGGTGCCAGTCGATATAACTATTTGGTGACCCTTCCCGCCTCTTCTTCGTAGGGACTTCTCCGTGTGCGGTCATAATCGACCAACATTACTCGTTTCTTTTCATTTTCCCGCCCCTATGAAAGCTTTGAGTTTCACCGGATCTACTTTATTCTTTTCATCTAGCTGCACCTTCCTAAAATCAGTAGTTACTTTATGAAAATAATCCTTTACTTGTTTTTGGCACTCCGCCTCATTTTCGTATTCTATCATGTCATATGGTAGCTTTCTTTTTAACAGGCTGCTTTTTCCCTTTCTTCGTCGGGGGCTTCGTATTTGGCGGGGGCATAGACCTTGTGTTTTATGTAAACAAGTGCGGTGCCCGATATCCCTTGTTTGTCTCGCCTGAAGGTTACCTAGAGCAGTGCCAATCGTTGATGGTAACAAACAACAATGCTCGTGAGGTTGAAGCTGCTGCATATGCTCATCCCACACACACACCTTCCTTCTTCCACAATAGTAATAGTTCATCGACCAATGGTCTTAGATACACATCAATGTCATTGCCGGGTTGTTTTGGACCTTGGATGAGCACCGCATCATAATGAACGCTTCATGCACATCCAACCGTGAAGGTTGAACATGCATAGGGTCACGCAGGCCAAGTGCTATGACCATCGCTAAACTCGCCGAATGGATTGAAACCATCTGCATTTTAAACCAAACCTTATGTTCCTTGGATCGCCATCAAACTCTTTGAATTCTCTATTAATCTTTCTCCATTGAGACCCATCACCGAATGTCTCAAAGATGTTGTCTTCCTTACGGTCCTCTTGGTGCCATCTCATCATCTTAGCATTTGCTTTGTTCCTGAACAAACACTTCAAACATGGTATTATAGGAAAATACCACATAACTTTCCGAACTCTCTTCATCTTGTCACGGTGCCTGGACATCACCACTGTGATCTTCATCTCCCGAATCTTATAACGTAGCGCTTTGCACACTGGGACAAGCATCCAAATTCTAATCCTTGCCCGATATAGGATGCAATCATTAGGGCATGTATGGAACTTCAGTACTCCAACCCAAGAGGGCACACAGTCTGTTTCGCTTCATATGTGGTGGACGGTAATTCATTATTTTCGGGAAGCTTGTCCTTCATAATTTTTAGCATCACTTCAAATGCCTTATCGACACACCATGTTTTGCCTTCCATTGCATTTCTAGTGTAGTACCAAGCTTTTGTGACCGACTTGCAACTGGGTATAATGGTTTTCCGTGATCTTCTATCATACTGCAACTTTATCTTTTTTCGTTTTCACAATCCCTATGTGCATCCCGTAGAACTCCGGCCGAGATCATTAGCAGGGACCCTGGCCAAGATGTGTGCTCATCGGTAACTCTTCTTCACGTAAGATCTTCCATTAAAGTATCTCGCAAAAAGCTTGCTTGTATTGACCTAATATCCTCCTCCTCTTCTTCATCATCTTCCATCACAACCCCTATTTCACCATGCTTGGTCCAAACCACATAGTTCGCATGAATCGTATTTCAACAAGTGCGGTGAAGTGTTCCGGTCATGGTAGTCTCTTTCGTTTTCTCGCATCGGAGCATGGACAACACATGAATCCACTCGCATTCTTGTTTGTTTTCGCCACTTCGAGAAAACCATGCATGCCGGTAATGTACTCATGATCCATTGTCGGTTCATCTGCATCATATTAAGTGAAAAATATCCATGTTAATTCTACAACATTTCATTTTCTTAATTATGGCATAACATTTAAGTATAAAAACTATACACTATCCCTAGGTCTCATTTTCTAATAACTAAATTAATAAATTCTATTTTCTCTAATATTAAATATAGCTAGCTAAAAGTAAAATTTATATAAAAACAAAAAAAATCTTAGTACAAATGAATGAAAGAAGATAATCATAACAAATGAAAACTACTTATTACCAAATCAAAAGTATACTAATATAAAAACTACATCTCTTAGCTCTTAAATCAAATTTTCTATTTTCTTAATTGTGGCATAAATTTTAAGTATAAAAAATATACACTATCCCTAGGTCTCATTTTCTAATAACTAAATTAATAAATTCTATTTTCTCTAATAATAAATAAAGATAGTTAAAAGTAAAATTTATATAAAAACAAAAAAAATCTTAGTACAAATGAATGATAGAAGATTATCATAACAAATGATAACTACTTATTACTAAATCTAAAGTAGACTAAAAACCTCATCTCTTAGCTCTTAAATCAAAATTTCTATTTTCTCTCTTTTCTAAATCATAAAACGAAATTTAAACACAACAAATGAATGGAGGATAAAAAATAATACCTTAGCAACACCTTGGAGGTGAGAAAACTCCACAAATTGATAAGGAAAAATTTGGGCAGCATCTCCCTAGGTTTGAGGCGCCATGGAGATGAGCTTGCTTTGAGCTCTCGGTGAAAAATGGTCGGGCAGGGAAGAAGGGTGCGTACTGTCGATTTTGTATAGGGCAGGGAAAAATAGTTCAGGCCTCCTGAGAGTAAAACCCTACGTCCAGTTGTGGTGGATTATGCGAGGATGAAGATGAGTTCTCCTCGCATGGAGCCCTAGGCCGCCTTATATGGGGGAGCTAGGGTTTGCATCAAAGTCGGTTGACCCGTGTCGGGGTCGGTTACAACTGTGGGAAGATTATCTCCCGGATTACAAGGAGTATCCCATGATACTCAGAGCTACAGGCGGTGGCGCGCCAGGTCGTCGTGTCTTATCTTGCACGCCAAGGCTTCGCGGGTCTCCTGGGAGCTTGATTAGGTCGCTGGGCCCACGTGTAAGGTCGGCGAGTCTTCGGAAGGTCGGGGCCCCACTGTCAGGGGCCTCTGGGACCGCTGGGGACCCATGGGTGTACCCATGTCTCTCAAGCCCCCGATCGACGTGTAGGCGTAGCAGCCGTGGCGAGGTCGTGTCGAAGAGGAGCAAAGGCGCGGCACCGTCGAGGTCATGAAGGGTGCACGGGGATCAAAAAGAAAGAAAACCCCTCCGATGCGTGCACAAAGTTGAACATCGAGCTTCTGGGTTGAAGTACCATGAGGTTGAAGTGAAGACGAGGCGTAGATCTTGCAGAACCGACCGACTGAGTCGTGAATGTTGTAGCAGCCACGACCTTGAAGGTCAACAAGCCTACCGGGTAGGTCGAGCAGAGATGTGATGGAAGCAGGCTTCCATTTGGTCGAGGCGACCTGGAGAAAATAGGGCGTCGAAGACGCACTAGTGTAGTAGCCCCCGAGCAGTAAAGCGACCAGAATGGCCGGTTTGATGCTCCAAAGAGGAAAAGAAAAATAATCCGAACCTACGACCTTCTGCTTAGGAAACAGATACTCTTGTTGGGTCAACGCTAGAGGACAAGAGCTCCAGAATTTTGCAGAGGGTAGCAGGCGACATGTCTGTCATAACCGGAGTCACAGGTACACTGTACGGTCATGGGCCAGCATACTCATGAAGCACGGGTCGCCGCCACCCGCAAAAGACAAAGGTGCCTCAGTGTGCAGTCAGGTAGGGGTCAGGCGCGCCGATGCCTTTCACAAGCGAACAGTGACCTCTTGCTCCACGAGGGTATAGTGTCTTCGGGGATAAGGACGCCACGCAAGTTGGCCTTGCGAGTAGGACTTGAATGCAGATGCCTGTTGGTATAAATATGTGCCCAAGGCTTGAAGAAAACCGCACCAATCTTCAGAGGGGATCCGAGATGACCCAGTGTAGTAATATTGCCACGCCGTGGACTTGTGTCCGCCCACCAGATTGTAGGGGTGATGTAGTTCATGCTTGGAGCTAGAAGAATGCTTGCGAGGCTCGAAGAACTCGATTGGCCTCTTCTCCCAGCCTCGCCGAGGAGCTCGGAAGGAGTATGAAGCAGCAGTTGCATCATTGACCCTGACACTTTCAGGCCTGATGTGATGTTGGTAAGCACCGCGCTCCACCCGGTGAGGTTGGTGTTAAAGCTCGGACCTTCTGCGATCTTGCGGCGAAGCTCAGACTTGATGCTGGGTGCTGCAGGAGACCGGTTGGTCTTGCGAGTAGAGAGGTGGCTGTGGCAGCTGCCTCCACGGGTCAGTAGAGGTCGCCGAGTAGGTCCTGAAGCCAAAAGAAAGCTTACGACAAGCCTTATTAGTGTAGACTGAGTCGTAAGCACTTTGGAAGGTAATTCAGGATCTTTAAGATCTTTGTATCTTGTAATTTGGCCAAGGGCCAAACTCCTTGTAGCTTATGAAGCTGTAAATATAGTTTTGCTTGAGTAGTGTCATGGTTTTAGTAGTTTGTAAGGGCGCCCGGGCTGCAATGGTACGGGTACCAAGGTCCCAGTGGGGCGGTAATAGCACACCGACCTTCGGGAGGCCTTACGTAGAGACAAGGAACCCGTGGGCACACTGGTTGTACAGGCCGTTGTGTAGTGACACAACGCAGGTAGTCAGCCTGAGAACCCTAGGTCCGTACGACCTAGGAGGCAGCGGGGCCCTGGCGACCTCAGGGAGGTGCCACTTGACCAAGAGGTCGCCAACGGGCACTGGAGCCATTAAGCACGGGGCCGTCGGTATAGCCATGAAGGCAATGTAATAGGTAGCAGGACCTTAGCAACCTCAAGGAGGTGCTACTTGACCCGGAGGCCGCCAACGGGCAGTGAAGCCTTTAAGCATGGGGCCGTTGGTACAAAACCAGCCATAGAGGCCAAGGCGATCAGTAGGTAGCAGGACCTAGGAGGCCCAAGGTTACGAGCCCGAATAGTGAGAGCTGAGGCGACCTACCGAGCGGTAGTACCTGTCGACCTTGTGAAGGTGTTGTCATGGACCCGGAGGTCGTCAGAGGTCGAGAGACCTTGAGTAAAAATGATGGGGAGGGGGCTTGAAGTAAGGCATAGCGAGTCCATGGACGCTGGGCCGTTGGGCGGAAAACCAACGGGCATGGATTCCTGCACGGCTCGTGCCGTTACTGCCTGCAGCCGTTAGGCAGAAAGAGCCGTTAGGCAATTTATCTGTTGGGTCGCCGGTGATGTCGCTGAATCTGAGGGGGCGTTTAGGGCGCCGCGGCCCACCACACTGACGCGACCTAGTTATAAAGGGCCGAGTGAGGGGTCGAGGACCCCACTTGCTTCCATTCCCCGCAAGAGCTAGGGTTCCTGATCCGCCGCCAGAAGCTTTAGCGCGTAGATTCGCCAGCGCCGCCGTGCTTAGAGCCACCTTGCCCAGCACCGCCGTATGCGCCAGAAGTCTCTGGTGGTATTTAGAGCTAGATCCACCGGCTTTGAAGAAGAAGAGATGGCCCCAGCTTGTCTTGCGGCCCGGAGTGTGTGGGGAGCGGTCGACGACGGAGGCACGACTCAAGGAGTGGAGCGCAGTGGGCTGAAGCCCAAGGAGCAGGTGGGTTGGAGACCCGCCGCCGACGAAGCATTCCCCTCTAAGGGAACTGGGGAGACGGCCGCCTTCGTCGCGTTCATCGAGCGCGGCTTTGGAGTCCCGGCAGGTGACTTCTTCCGCGGACTGGTGCACTTCTACCGCATCGACTTGACGCAGCTCGTCCCCAACACCATCACCACGGTATCGTCGTTCATCCACTTGTGCGGGGCGTACCTTGGGATACCGCCACATTTTGACCTGTGGTGGTATTTCTTCGAGGTGAAGAAGACGGGAAGAAACGACGTCACGGCGTGCCGGACTTCATGTCCGCCATCACACATGAAGACGGTGTACATCGTCATGGAGTGCCGGACAACACCGTGGCTGGCGGCGGGCTGGTTCCACATCGACAAACCGGCCGACTGTGCCTGGGCACCGGTCCCGTGCCTCGAGTGGACCAACCACCGACGTCGGGAGATGGACGCCATCAAGCCGCTGCTGGAGGACCTCAAGCAAGGAAGGAAGAAGGGCCGACCGCGGAGCGGTGGCCATTAGCCAATGAGCCGAGGCCGCAGCCGATCCAAGATCGGGTGCACCCGGCCTACGAGTATTGGGGGCAGACCGACCCAACCCGCGCACAAGAATGTAAAGGTCTCCAAGGAGGAGATGGTGGCGCGGTGAGGGAGCTCTTCAATGGGTGATCCGAATCGACATGCCCCAAGGCATTCTCCTCACACTACGTCGATGATCGACCTTAAATCCTTTGCTACTTCTTGTACTTTCCTACTTTTTAGACGAGCGTCGCCTGCTGCAGGATCGTGAGGACTTGTTTTGAGCACAGCTCGCTTCATGATGAAGGCGAGTGGTTTTAAGGTCGGGCGGTGGAAGACGTGCAGGCTCCGCCACCGGAATTATTGGAGAACTACCTCTCTGATTCATCGGTGGGTAGTGATGAAGAAGATCCACCCGTGGTGAGCTCATGGCCGGCGACCGTCGGATCGCGAGCCACCGCTAAGATCTCGTCATCTCCGCCACCATCGAGGCGGAGAAGAAGAAAAGGAAGGACGTCGCTGCGTCATCGGAGATGGCCACGACTGACACCGAGGTCGTCTTCGAGGAGCGTGATGATCTGCAGTCGCGACGTCGCCCGGAGGGTCGGCGACATGGCGGGGAGAAAGCAATGCGCCCGCGTCACCGGTGCGGCGGCGAGCGCGGGCGTGGCGACCAAGGGTCGCAAAAGAAGCCAAGGCGGGCGCCGCCCAGGCTAATGTCGATGAAGCTGAAGACTGGCAGTGGGTATGTTGCTGAGCTTGATTTATGCTGTTCTGCATATGTGTAGTTCTGTTGAGTAGGTTGGTCTGAACATGTGCACCTTAGGCGAGGGGACTCCTGCGCTTCGGCGGACAAGAGCGCCTCGGGCCAGAGGGCCTCTGGGTGGAAGGTTGAGAAGTTGCCGGTGGGGCGATCGCCCGCGACCTCGTGGGGACTTCACCGGTGGCCCCGAGATCGTGGAGACAACATACGGGCGGCCAAGGTCTGCGGAGCGCCTGATGGAGGGAGGCCGCGCGGCCAAGACCCCACGAGTCAAGTCTGGCCGGGAGGCGGAAACCGAGGTGGAAGCGGGGAGCAGCAACCACTGCCTCTATGAAGGCACTCGTGGGAGGGCGGCGTGCAGGCCGGCGCCAAGGACCTTGATGACTTCAAGGCGGCGCGAGCGACGATCACGGAGGCGGCGAAGACCATCGGCAGGGCGCTCATGGTGAGCTAGTTTTTCCTTTGGGGCTGCATCCTAGGTTGCCCAGGCGCATGTTTTGATGATCTTGTTGTGTGGTTGCAGACTCTTGCCGAGTGTGCGAGAGGCGAACCTGCTCTGAGGGCACCAACCTTCACGCGGGCTGGCAACGAGAGGCCGTGCTTGAGGCCAAGATGGAGGCCGCGAAGGAATAAGGGGCCTCAAGGGCGAGGCGATCTTGAAGGACCAGCCATCGAGGCCTTGAAGCGGGAGCTTGAAGCTACAAAGCTGAGCGAAGGAGGCGGAGGGGCGATCGAAGGTCGCCACTGCGTCACGAGGGCGCTCTTTGGTCTTTTTGTTGATCGTTGGTGACACGCCTTGACCTCGGCACGCGAGAGGCCAAGAAGAGGGAGACTACCTTGAAGAAGGACCTCAAAGAGTCGAAGGGAGGTGAAGGTGAAGGTCCTCAAGGAGAAGCACAAGGAGGTCGTCGCCAGTGAGTCTTACTTCACCCGTAAAAGCTGCTTATGAATTTGGGCGTGTAGGATCTAGAGATCGACCTTGGCGGGCAATGCAAACCCTTATTGATCATCAAGAGATGACTGCGGATCTTGGAGAAGGAGCTGGGCGACCTCAAGGAGGCCGCCGAGTACCTTGTGGGCGTGTCGCCCCTAAGGTCGAGGCGAACCACAAGGGCTCGTCGGCGGTTGGATGGTGTGGTAGGTCGCATAAAGACCTTGCTGATGGACGGTGGCAAGCTCGCCGTCGCTACCGCGCTAGCCGTGGTGAAGCACCACGAGCCGTCGTTCGACCTCGAGAAGGTCAAGGAGGAGATTGACTTGGCGGCGGTGGGCGTGAAGATATTCAGCCGCCGCGGAGGAGTTATGAAGAAAATAGACTGCAGATGTAGCTTAGGCCAATGGGTCGTGGACCCTTTTGATGTAATATAAACATTGCATGAATGAAAAAGGCATGTCCTGTGATCCCTTATTTGACTTTGCATACTCTTTATAAGAGCAAAAGATAACGAAGTTCGAGACCCCTTTTCCTCGCTAACCCAACTCGGTGGAGGAGCGGCTTCGACCACCGGCTCGGCGTTGGAGGCTTAGGTCTGTGGCCGTAGCGGAGGGTCGGGGACCCAAGGTCAGGCGACCCCGCGACCTAAGAATGCTTATAAAATGCATGAGAAGTTGTTATAAGGGAACACTGGTAAATAGAAAGGTAAAGACCCCAGGTCGAGCGACCCTTAGGTTGGCGAGCCAAGCCCCGGCGTGAAGGACCGAGCTTAGAGCTAAGCCCCGGCGTGAGGGGTCCGGTTTTAAACCAAGCCCCCGAGCGTGTCGAAGGGGAGGGGTGAACAGAAAACAAACAGGTTGAAAGGGAAATCTTTATATATATATATTGAATGACAAGAGGTAGAATACATAGTTTTATTGTGATACAGGGCTCCTAAGGATAGAAGCGACGTAAGTGCTCGATGTTCCAGGGGTTGGGAACACCCTGGCCATCGGCCCATTGAGGCGATAGGTCGCGTCAATGACCTCCTTAACTATGAAGGGCCTTCCCAAGGTGCGAGAGAGCTTGTGCATGTCCTTGGTGTTACGGATCCACCGCGGGACTAGGTCGCCAACGTTGAAAGAACGCTCCCGCACGTTGCGGTCGTGGTAGCGACGTAGCTGCTGCTTGTGGCGGGTGTGGCACATGAGCGTGGCCACACGGTGTTCCTCGACGCTGTCGAGGTCGAGGCGGCGTGTTTGCTCTACTTCTCCTTCGCCGGAAGTCTTTGGATGCGTGGAGCACCAAAGGCCACATCGGTGGGGAGGATAGCCTCGATCCATAGACCCGGGAAGAAGGGTGAGTACCACAGCCGAGCTGACTGGGTCCCAGACCGCAGAGGGCGTGAGGGAGCTCGAGAGCCACCGTGGCGTGGCGCCGAGCCGTTGAAGATACGATCTTTATGGCTGTGGGACCATGCCGCTGGCCCACTCGACTGGCGTTGCACGTGGGTGTGCCAGGAGGAGTATATACGTCGATCGGTGTCTTGAAGTCCCGAACTTCGGCTCTGTGAAGGCCGTGCCAAGGTCGGTGTGATCCTATTTGGCACCCCAAGAGATGGGTGATCTCCTCGATGAATTTGGCCGCTCTTTCGACGTGACCGGATACCGGACCTCGATCCACTTGGTGAACTTATCCACCACCACGAGTATGTGCTTGTAGCCGTCGGCGGTCTTGAAAGGTCTCCGCAGTCGAGACCCCAAAGCTGAAGGGCCACGACGGAGGGATGGTCCTCGAGGGCTGAGCCGGGAGGTGCTGTTGCTTAGCGAAGAACTGGCACCCCTTGCAGCGACATACAAGTTCTTGGGCATCAGCCAAGGCCGTGGGCCAAGAGAAGCGGACACAAGGCCTTGCCCACCAGGTTGGAAGAGGTGGCGTGGTTGCCGCATTCACCGCCGTGGATCTCATCTAAGAGCCTGAGGCCCTCGGATCGTAGGATGCACTTCATCAAGATACTCCGAGAGGCGGACCTCTCGGTGGAGAGTTCTTACACCTCGTGATTTTTTCTCGTTCTGCCTTGTCCTTAGGTACTCGATGCTCGAGGAGGAAGGCAATGAAGTCGATGCGCCAGTCATCTTCTGCGTCGATCATGAGGATCTCGCGGCCTGCGGGCGAGGTAACCTCGTCATCGGGTGACTCTGAGTCAGGGATGAGCTTGATGGACGGCTTGCGTAGGTCTTGGATGAACACACTGGCCGGAACCAGTGCGCGCTTGGAGCCAAGCTTGGAGAGGACATCCGCATCAACATTGTTGTTGCGGCAGACGTGGTGGAACTCGAGCCCCTCGAAGTGACGCTCGAGCTTGTGCACCTCAGCATAGTAGGCATCCATAGTATCCTTCCTGGCTTTAGAGTCTTTGCTAACTTGGTCGATGACGACCTTGGAGTCGCCAGAGCCGTGAGGCGCTTGATCCCAAGGAGACGGCGATGCGAGCCCGTGGATGAGGGCCTCGTGACCTTGTAGTGGATCTACAGGATGTACTTGAGGTAGTCACCCTTAGGAGAGATGAATAGAACTCCCGCCCCGGCTCCTTTGAGGTTCAGGGAACCGTCGAAGTACATCTTCCAATGCACAGGTCGCTCCGGCAGCGGAGGCTGCTGGATCTCTGTCCACTCAGAGACGAAGTCTGCGATGACTTGTGACTTGATGGCCTACCTAGGGCAGAACTCTAGATCGAACTCGCCTAGTTCGATAGACCACTTGACGACGCGCCCAGAGGTGTCACGACTCCGTAGGATCTCGCCAAGGGGAAAGGCCGAGACGACCTTGATCTTGTGGGATTGGAAGTAGTCTTGAGCTTCGCGAAGTCATGAGTAGCAGTAAAGCATCTTCGGGGTGCTGACCTAGTCTTCTGTCAGACAGACCTCGCGTAGTAGATAGGTCATTTGGACAGGGTAAGGTCGCCCCTCTTCAGGTCGCTCAGCCACCAGGACGGCGCTAACCACCAGGGTGGTTGCCGAGATGTAGAGCAGTAAGGGCTCCTTGGGCGCCGGGGGCACCATCACCGGGGGCGTCGTAAGAAAGGTCTTGAGTTGCTCAAGAGCTTGGTCCGCCTCCTCGGTCCAGACGAACTTATCCGCCTTTTTAGCGGCTTGAAGAAGGGCGGGCCTTTCTCTCAAGCTTGCTAATGAATCGCCTAAGGCCGCCATCATGCCTGTGAGCTTCATGGCGTCCTTCTTGCTGGTAGGTCGCTTCATCTGGAGGATGGCATCCACCTTGGTGGGATTGGCTTCAACACCCTGGTTGCTGACCATGAAGCCGTGAGCTTGCGGACGGGACACAAGACGCACTTCTGGGTTGAGCTTCCGGTGATAAGTGCGGAGGTTGGCGAAGGTCTCCGCGAGGTCAGTGATGAGCTGGTCCTCATGGGTGGTCTTGACGACCACGTCGTCGACGTAAGCTTCTACGTTCTTATTGATCTGGCTGACCGGACATTTACGTATTGCCTCGGTAGGTCGCGCGCATTCTTGAGGCCGAAGGTCATGGCCGTATAGCAATAGATGCCATGGGGCGTTATGAACGCCGTGTTGTCTTGGTCGGAGACCTTCAGAGCTATCTGGTGATACCCTGAGTAGCAGTCGAGGAAGGTGAGGAGGACGCTCCCGGCCGTGGAGTCCACGACCTGGTCGATTCGTGGAAGAGGAAGGGGTCTTTAGGGAGGCGGTGCTGTTGAGATCGGTGTAGTCGATACACATTCTCCATTGACCGGTTTTCTTTGGTACAAGAACCGGGTTGGCGAGCCAAACCGGGTTTTTACACTCTCGGATAAATCCGGCAGCTAGGAGCTTTACTAGCTCTACCCTAATGACGTCCTTACGATCCTTTGCAAAGCGGTGAAGCTTTTGCTTGACAGGCTTGGCCGTCTTGCTAACATCCAAGGCGTGCTCAGCCAGCTCCCTAGGAACACCTGGCATATCCGATGGACTCCATGCGAATATGTCGGCGTTATCCCGGAGGAAGCTGGTGAGCGCGAGTTCCTATTTGGGATTGAGCCCGTCGCCGATCACCACCATCTTCTCTGGGTCGGCAAGGCCGAGGCAGACCTTCTTCGTCGAGGGAGCCGCGTCTAGGGCGGTCTCGGTGCACTTCTGTTCTGGGACAGATTGGTCGACAGGGTCGGCCTTTGCGGCTTCAGCTACCAAGACCGCGGAGGCCTCGGCGTGGCGGAGGTGGCGGTCGGGGCCTCGTGTTGCACCTGAAGGAGATGATGAGGTCCCCTTTGACAGAGAGGACCCCATGTGGAGCCGGCATCTTCAACACCAAGTAGGTGTAGTGAGGGATGGCCATGAATCGGCCGAGACGGGCGACCTAGGATCGGCGTGGTAGGAGGACTTGAAGTTGGCGACCTCGAAGTTGAGGTACTCCGTCGAAGTTCGCCTCCGTGCAGAAGTGACCGGAGGGAGACTTGACCCGAGGTTGGGCCGCCTTCCCGCACGATGCCGTAGAAAGGCTCGTCGCACTCCGTCATCTTGTTGAAGTCGAAGCCCATCTTCTTGAGGGTATCAACAAAGATGATGTTGAGGCCACTGCCTCCGTCGACCGAGTGCAGGAGAGCAGGCTCCATCCATCGAGGCTCAACGAGCGGGTAGGACCCGGGGTGGATATGGACCCGATGATCAGCTCGAGAATGTGATGTTGCTCGCACCATCGTAGGGGCACGAATGGATGAGTGTGGACAAGGTGGACGTCGCGCTTGTCCTTCTAGTAGCACCTCCTGCTGGCGCTAGACTTGATTCCGCCGACGATCATGTTGATCGCGGGTACGAAATGCCCATTAGGGGTTGCCGACGCCGGAGGCGAGGGGCAGGTTCGTCTCATCGCGAGGAGCCGCTGGGGCAGTGTCGTTGCGAGGTGGGTCGCTGCGAGGTGGCTCGCGGCGGTCGTTTTGTCGATCATCACGGCGGTCGTCACGCCTATCTCGCCGGTCGTCGCGGCGGTAGTTGTTGTTGTAGGGGCGGTTGTCACGTCACCCGCCGTCGTTCCTGGGTCGCTTGGGGTCCGCGGAGGAGCTGAAAGCTCTCTTGAACTGGGAGCACTCGCGGAGAGTGTGGGTCGCTCCCTCATGGAACCCGCAGATGCTGTCAAGCGCCAGGTCGAATTCTGCTTGGTTGAAGGACGAGTTTCGCCGCCCTTCGGCCACCAAGACCTCGGAAGGTCGCTTGCGGAGCTTGTCCGCCGTGGTACCGGATGTACCAGCGTTACCAGCGTCGAACTGGTTCTGGAGCGCGTCTTCCGTGTCCATCAGCTTGTTGACGATGATCATCAGCTCCTTGACGTTGGTGGTGCCGGACTCGTGGATCTTCTCGAAGATCTTAGGGTCTTTGATGCCCTTTTTGTAGCTGCCGACGATCTGGTCATCCCACGGCGCCGGCCTCGTTCGATTCTCGAAGAACCGGTTGTTATAGTCGCGGAGCCGCTCCTTGAAGCTTCATGCGACCCGCCCAGTGAAGGCGTTCCAGGCGATCGTGGGTCACTGGAAGTTGAAGTGAAGGCACAGGACGGATCGGCCAGTCTTGATGCTGCCAGGCTCAAGGTTGTTGAGCCACAGCGAAGGGGACTTGCCCAGGACCAACGGGAAGTAGGCCGTCGTGTGGTCGAAGCCACCACCGGCCGCCTTGACGGCGACGTAGTAGGTCGACAACCAGATGCTAGGGTCGGAGTGCCCATCATATGGTTTGATGTTGGGCTTGAAGTTGTCGGGGTACTCCACCCTCTTGAAGCGGGCATCCAGTGCTGGGAAGGCGTTGAGCGCAAGGTCTTCGTTGGCGCCTCTTGCCGTAGCAGCATCTCGTGGTGCGGGTGGGGACGCCGCTCGGGATGACAACACAGGAACTCGGTTGCGGTCCCGACCGACGATGATGGCGGGATCGCTGTGATCAGCGTTACTTGGCCCGCGTCTGGTTCTCGATCTCGTGGATCGCGAGCTCGCGCTCCATGATGCGATGGGCCGCCGGTGCCGTACTCGCGGTCGTAGTCGTGCGGCGGCGGAGCTCGCGCTCCTCACGCTCCCGGTGGCATTGGTGCGCGATCACGCTGTTGGCATCGAGGTTGACGCGGTCGCGAGCGGCGGCGGCTCTGGGCGGTTGCTCGTGGTTGTCTTGAGCAACCTCCTCTGAGACGGGGAGAGATGATGCGCGTGGTCGATGAGATCGACTGCGCGAATGGCGGGTAGAGGATGACGCGGCGGATCTAGAGGCCGCACTCTTCTCTTCCACCAAGGCATTAGCGACCTGGAGGTACGCGAGGGCCTGCTCAGCTTCAGGCGATTGGACCTGCTGGAGCCGAGTAATGGCCGCGCCCAGGTTGGCCTGGGGGCTGTTGAAGGTCGCGATCCCGGCTTCCTCGAACTCCAGGCGTAGATCGCGAGCGCAGGGCAAAGCACGCCGCTACTCTTCCCCTCGTCGCTCAGCACGGCGGGCGTTTGCTTGGATACGAGCCACCTCCTGGGAGTTGGTCGCACCTAAGCGTGGTGGCTCATTCTCCGAGACCACCATCACCTGACAGAAGATGACTTCCGGGTCATTCGGGGCAATGCGAACCCGGACCTTCTAGAACTTCCCACAGTCCAGAGACTGGGTAGGTCGCTTGGCTCGGCGGGGGAGCTCGTTGTCGATCTTCTTCCGCAGGCGGCATCCACGGAGGGTGTGCTTTGCACCCTTATGGTAGGTGCAGGGCACGTCGAGGGGGTCACGCCGGGCACGAGGCGCAGGCCTTGGGTTGCGCGAAGGTCGCCGCCCAGATTGGATCTGAGGAGGCGTGGCGAGTTGGCTCAGGCAAAGGCTGCGCGCAGACTTCAGGCCAAAGGGGAAGGCGTCGTGGCAGCTACCGCTACTGCTGGCGTTGGTTTCCCTCATTGATCGATGATGTTTTCCATCCCCAGACAAGGTCACGGGTTTGGGTGGGTGGGTCTCGATACTAGATCGAAAGCAGGGGATGGCGGGCGCCGTGGCGCTTCTCGTGAGGTCATTTGGAGGAGTCAGGCCGCCGTGAAAGATCCAAAGCAGATCTCCACGGGGTCGGCGATGAAGGCTGCCATGCTCGCCGGGAAGACGACGCCAGATTGGGCCACCATGCTGCACAGTGAGTTCCTGATCACCCCTACCCGCGCGCCAACCGCCGTGGGTGAGACACGACAGATCTGCTAGGGGTTGCCCTAGTGGTTTTGCGAGTTAATGGAGGACCGGGATCTAAGAGCGTAGGTGGTTATGCACGTGGTGCACACGGAGCTAGGCGAGTATGGCGGCGAGGAACAGGGAGACAAGGGTTTATACTGGTTCAGGCCTCCGGAGAGTAAAACCCTACGTCCAGTTGTGGTGGATTTTGCGAGGATGAAGATGAGTTCTCCCTGTGCATGGAGCCCTAGGCCGCCTTATATGGGGGACGGGCTAGGGTTTGCATGCGCAGGTCGGTTGACCCGTGTCGGGGTCGGTTACAACTGTGGGAAGATTAGCTCCCGGATTACAAGGAGTATCCCGTGATACTCGGAGCTATGAGGCGCAGTCGCCGTATCTTATCTTGCACACCAAGGCTTCGCGGGTCTCCTGGGAGCTTGATTAGGTCGCTGGGCCCACGTGTAAGGTCGGCGAGTCTTCTGGAAGGTCGGGGCCACTTGTCAGGGGCCTCTGGGACCCTGGCCGGTGGAGACCCATGGGTACCCATGTCTCTCACCACCGTGATCAGAATAGCTTGCCATAGTTTTCCAAAACTATTACAATCTCTGCAGGAAAATAAGAGAATGCTTAAATTTATTCTATATAAAAACAAAATATATAAGACCTATTTTCTCATTTTCTAATAACTAAACCGATAAGTGCAAGAGCTCGTTCAGGTGCAGTGAGCCCGGAGGCGACGTAAGTTTGTACTATACCTTTTCTAATTTCCCTGATCATATACACGCACATCGCTCTCCCACTTACAGTTCCAAATCAACTAGCTACAACCCAACATCTCCTATCTAGCTACAGTCCTACGTCACCGAGCCACGTATAGCCCCAGCTCGCCGGTGACGTAGCTAGGTAGGAGATGTTGGGATGTAGCTTTGTGATGTAAGGCCACTGGTAGAGAACCAACCGACTGTATATGGAAAAAAGAAAAAAAGAGAATGCCTAAATGTATTCTAAATTAAAACAAGAAATACTTAACAAAAATGAATGAAATAGATAGGTAATATATTTTCATTTGGTAGTGACCATTTTTTTTAATAAACTAACTTTTAATAAATTAAGCTAAATGTAAAATTAAATGCATCTCTCATCTAAAAGTTAAAATCAATTATCTCTATAGCAAAACTATAAAATTAGAGGATAAATCCTATGTGAAACTATGCTTAAAAATATGTGAAACTAAATACAATGTTAGCTAAATCTAAAACATCAAAACATCATCTCTTAGCTCCTCCTACCACCTAAAATTTAAATCCATATTTTCTCCATTTCTAACCATAAAAACGAAATTTAATCATAACAAATGAAGGAAGGATGAAGAATCAAACCTTAGAAACACTTTGGAGGAGAGAAATCTTCACAAATTGATGACGAAAAAATTGGACATCACCTCCCTAGGAGAGAGGCGCCATGGAGAAGAACTGAGCTCTCGGGTGAATGTTAGCTCGGGCAGAGGAAGAACAAGGAAGGTAGGGATATATAGGCGCCACCCTTTAGTCCCGGGTGGTATTACCACCCTGGACTAAAGATGAGCCTTTAGTCTCGGGTGGTAATACCACCCAGGACAAAAACTTTAGTCACAGGTGGTATTACCACCCGAGACTAAAGGCTCACCCTTTAGTCTCGGGTCGTAACACCACCCGGGACTAAAGTATGGCATCAATAATTGCGGCTCAGAGCTGTTGGACGCCAAGCCTTTAGTCCCAGGTGGTATTACCACCCGAGACTAAAGGGGGGCACAAACAACCTTCCGAGGCCACGTCGCCCCAATAGCATTTGTCCCGGCTCCAAACTTGAACCGGGACAAATGCTTGGGAACAAAGGTCGTTTCTCCACCAGTGGGGGCCCACCAGCCAGTTATTGGGCTGGGCTCTCCCGATCGGGGAGCTAGGTCAAGGGGCTGATTGTTTATGGGACTAACATTGTTTCAAGCTTATCTTGTGTAGTCCCTAGGTGGCGCGTTCCGGTGCGGTACTTCATTCTAAGAGAATGCTATTTCACTCTAAATGTGATCTAACATCTCTAAGAGAGTGAATATAGTAATATGAGCTTCATGCTATTGAGTCATGTCCTTGCGAGCTTATGTCTCTATATAAATTCAAAGGCAATGAACTCATACATTCCTAATCCTTGTGGTACCCCAAGTGTCTTCTTTGCAAGCTTCTTCCAAGTGATGTAATCTCTAAATGATATCATTTCCAAGTGGCTTATCTCATGCCAACAAGGTAGAGAGGAACAAACCCCCGGAGGTATGCAATGCTCAAAATCTACAAGTGGTAATGTTACAAGAACTCTCTTGTTTTATCTCTTGTCTTTTAAGCTACCTCCTTGCATGATATTCTCTAAGCTTCCTTGTCTTACAAGTGTTTATAATTGCGCACTTGATTTTCACACTATCATATTGTGCACACACTTAGGGGGAGCTTATTTTGTATCATGCTAGTCTCATGAGCTTGTGATCTACCTTAGTTATTCGCACATATGGTATCTTCATTGATATCATACATATGGATCATGGTTCATGCGGCTTTCTCCCTTGTATTTAATATTTCTCTTGAGCGACGTTTGCTAGGTCTTTCTAGATTTCTTTTGGAGACCCTTTTGTTTTGGACACTTTTTGGAGATTTTATTCCAAAGGGGGAGAATTTGGAGCCAAAGCAAGCTATGTGTTTCCAAAGAGGGAAAGAAGGAAGCTATGTGTGAACATAGGAAGAGAAGATCATGAAAGAGGGAGAACACATCTAGGTTGAGTTGGATGATGGTAAGCATCCAAGCAAGTGTAAGTGGTTCAATTCTGTCAATTTTTGCAAATTTATGCTTGTTTTGATTGTGTTGTCATAAATCAACAAAAAGGGGGAGATTGTAGTGAACATGACCTCATATGCCATTTGTTCGAGTTTGATTTTGGTGATTCATGACAACATGACCAATGGGACTAACCATTTTGTTGAGCATGTCTTTGTAGACATTTCTAGGTCCCAAGGATGCAAAAATACCACATGCCAAAATGAGAAGATAGTATATATTTTGAGGGTGAAAACCATGAAAGAGAAGAGAAGAAAAGACATCGTCGGATGAACCGACGGTACCTTGGAACAAGGCGTCGGTGCAATGGTCGGATGAAGTGGTACACTACGGAGGAAGACTCAAGTCAGCATGGACCACCGGATGAACCGACGCCCCCAGTTTTACATGCGCCGGATGAACGCAAGAGGAGAAGCAACATCAGCTCGCAGAAGACAGTAGCACTAGATGAACCGATGGGTTAGCAACGGTTCATCTGACGGTGTGAAGACAGCTAACAGAGAGCAGCCAGTTGCGAAGTCTTAAGCACCGGATGAACCGGTGGACTAGGCAGCGGTTCATCCGATGGCCTCATGTTTACTAACAGAAACATTTGGAGGTCAAGCCTATCAGCACCGGATGAACTGATGGTGTGTCGGTCGAAGCGTCGGATGAATGACGTCAGCAGGATTCAACGGTCAAGTGCGGTGGAAGGCAACGGCTAGTAGCACTGGATGAACCGACGCCCAGGAAAAGCATAGCGTCGGATCACCCGATGGTACATTTCTCAGCAGCTTTTGGCCAACGGCTAGTTTGTTGGCTTGGGCTATTTATACCCCTTCCACCCCGTCATTTGTGCTTGCTGGAGTATGTGAAGGTGCAGAGGAGTCCAAGACACATTGGAGATCATATCCACGCCATGCTAGTGCTTAAGTGAACATCCAAAGGCTTTGCACATGCTTGGTGTGTGTGTGCTTAGTGCTAGGTTAGCTTAGAGCTGAGTGAGTGCAAGGTGTGCCTACCTTGTGAGGTGATTCTTGAGTGGATCAAGCTGTACAAGGTGCGCCGGAAGCCTTGGAACCTAAGGGGCTCTCCGGTAAACGTCTTCGACCCTCTGGCTTGGTGTGGAGCGGCGAGGACACTTTGTGCAGGGGACGTGGAGACCCCCTTCCTTGGTGGAGAAGCTCCTTAGTGGAGACGGCATCAAGGTGACCAAGAGAGCTTGGCGAGTGCCTTTATGGGCGAGCCTTTGTGGCAAGTTAAGTGGTGCTCTTGGGAGAGACTTGGTGACCGGGAAGCAATACTCTTGTGTGGAGTGCTTCAACAACGTGGACTAGGGGTGGCTTAGTGCCTACCGATACCACAGGATAAATCACGTGTCAAGAGTTTGCTTCCTCTCATCCCCCTTTACGTTTCCGCATTACTTTCCTGCAATCCTTGCTTACCTTTACTTTCCTAGATTAGTATCTTGCTAGGATTGGCTATAGGTTGCAAAACTTGTTTTGAGACGGGAGTTTCACACTAGAACAACCGTAGTTGCACATCTAGGTAGCATGTTCTAGTTTATGTTTTATGCAAAGTAGTGGAAGCCATAGGTTAAGGTTTTAAGTTGCCTAATTCACCCCTCCCCCTCTTAGGCTACGAGCATCCGATTCCTTACAACTTGACATGTTATCATGGAGACAATACACTTGAATGGTATGTTATTGTTGTCTACCATTATCTATTCTGGGTAAAGGTTTCTCTAACCATTTAGCCTGTTCTGTAGCCTCATATGATGCTGAACTTTGGGTACACTTAACCCATGATATCACAACTATTTTGCTTTGGAGCTTTTCCATAATCAAACTCCAAGCTCGAGTGTTAGATACTACTGTGGGCTTCACTAAACAACTCATCAAAACTTAATCCTTTTTACTCACAACCTTTTGTGAGTACGTGTTACTTTCTTACTTAGCATGAGGCTTACATCTCTTTGCAAGATTATTGCAAAATCTTTCTTTATCCATTCCAGTGATCTATAGCTGGACTGGACTTCTACCAAAATTTCCCGGATACTTGAACTATGTCAGGGTAAGTTCTTTCTTGAGCAATTGATTCTGCTTCCAACAGTTGAAGCACTTGGAACCTCTTTCATTCGATCGATCATATATTGGTTCTTGGAATATTAAAATTCCAAAACTATTACCCTTGACCACATGTAGAACAGACGTAGGTTGACTCGCATGCATACTATGTTTCTTTAGAATTCTTATCTAAGTATGCTCTTTGCGATAGTCCTAATACCCTTTTACTTATATCTCAGTGAACTTCAATTCCTTGAACGAATGGTGCTTCACTAAGATATATAAAGTTGTAAGCTTTGAGGATAATAACTTCTTCGTCTGCAACAACAGACTAACATCACTACTAGAGAGTATGATGTCATCTACATACACGATGAGGAAAACGTGTTTCCATTCTTGAACTTTGCGTGAATGCAATTGTCCTCATGATTCTTACTAAAACCCAAAACTTACTTCAGGCAGCATCCCATATGTACTTTTCCTTCCATAACAAAACCTTTGGGTCATGTCATATAGGTATACTCATATTCTTGATTGAGGAATGTCGTCTTTACTTTATAATTCTGGAGAATCCTTAAATGAGAAAATGTCTCATCACAACTTATTTCTTTTCTTTGCTTAAAGCCTTTTGACATAAGTCGTGTATCATATTTATTATCATTGCCTTTGGAGTCACATATAGTTTTGTAGACCCATCACAGTCCACTGGTTTGACTCCTTCAGCAATTTCTCGTAAGTCCCAAAACCATGTTGGTACTCATAAATCTCATTTCATTTTCCAAGACTTCTCTCGGACTCTTTTACTCCGAACTGTTGTTGTTCTTTCTTACATGTGACAATGGTAACTATAGGATCCTGAAGGACACGTGCCTACTTTATGCTTCTTGTCACTACGGAAGTACTGGACATGCCATGCTCCCCCACATGTGTGGCAATACGTTGCCGGGTGGAATCACAGACGGTGGCACCACAATGTCAAGCATTGATAGTGTAGCAACAACAGGTAGTGACTAGTGAGAAAAATGGCACCTTGAATCATTTCTCTCCCTTGAAATATGGCATAAGCTTCAATGCCATAATTTCGAAACTTAATCAAAAACCTTTTGTGAACGAGGAATTTTTTTATCTTAACTTGTCTATTTCTTAACTCATATGGGAGCACTTTATTCCTCATTGCACTTCAGCAACTTAACAGAGTACTTTATCTGCTATACTTATACAATTCAAATCCTGGTGCTCACATCTTTTTCTGGATTTATTACAGGATTTTCCGGCGTTATGCATTAAGTGGTGAGCGACATTCCCGTCGACGACGAGGCGCCTGTGGTGACTTCGGGAATCTCCAGATCTGCTGGTGCTCAGTCCTTCATAGGTGCTCATAGGCGTAGGGTTTGCATACGTGTGTTCATAGGGGTGAGTGTGCGTACGTGTTGTCAGCGTCTGCGTTGTTCTGTGTAATCTCAAAAAAAAAAGTTAAACTCACATACTTTCTTATCTTTTGACTTGTATACAACTTCTGTTTGTCCTTTTACTTGATGAATCTTTCTTATTAGCCACTCTACACATCTAAAATATGTACCTTACACCATTACTCGGTAACTCTGCAACGGGAAACTCAATTAGAGTGCTCGCATACGTGTGTAAAGAGTCAGTTAATCGACTCTCCACCTTCATATTTAGAAATGTTGTGTCTTTTTGGGACTTCTCCCCTTATGGCATCAACCCACTGAGTACTTAACGACCATGTCACAATGGAAGTGCACAGTCAAAATTGGATAGTTTAAGAAATACCCCAAACTTCTCTTGCTATGCAAGATATACTTAAATAACATAAGGGTTGTCTCGCTTCATCTTGCTACTATATTAATTCTACATAGAATTAATGCATAAACTCATCATAAACTATTTATAACATTGCTATTAATAACTTTGGTTAGAAAATAACAATGTCATAAATAAACTCTTAAAATTAGACGCCTGATAAGGACATCACTGTACTAGCTTACCCCGCCATGCGGGTATTATCTTAATCTTTTCCCACCATGCGGGTGACTTATATAAATGCTAGAAATGACTTGTATTCAGTCAGTAAATTCAGAAATAAATCTGAATATCATGCTTCAACCGACGTTACTCAGTTAAAATGTGTTACTCTAAGCCATTCTTTATTGGATTAATATCCACTAATACATTCTGTCAGACCATTTTAAAGAGAACAACGTCCCTCATGTAATGATCTTCTTTCTTTTGGAGTCATCATAAACTTATCCTGACAACACAAGATAATTTTTTCAAACTTCTCCTGTCATACAAGATTGTCTAGCATAAAATTTATGTCTAATTTCTGCTGTCATATGAGATATGCTTTCACGATACTGGAAGTGTTTGCAAATAACTCTTCAGGCTCTGTTATACACATGTATAATTTAACTTTGGTCAAAATTAGACATGCGCATTACTTATTACATTCACATCATACTATTTACGATAATGTAAACACAGTTTTAACGTATAAAACATCCATTTAAACTTCATTTTCTGGTTAAATATTCCCTTTGATTTCAACTTAATCAAAAATTAATTGACTTATTAACAACGGAAGTTGTACATGAGAGAAAAATTGTACACATTTCTTACTTAAAACATGCTAAAATTTTGCTTAAATTAATCCCTTTCATTCACATACCCCATTACTATAGCTGAGTGATATCTTAATCGTTGATAGAAATCAACATTCTCTGTCTTTTTCTCTCAAGTAAATGTTATATGCCTTAATTTAACTTTGGTCCAAATTAAAACATACAACATTGCTCTACATTAATTCTACATCACCTTTGGGCAGAAATAGAACTAGTGCATAGTGTAATATTGTTATCATCAACTTTGGTAAGAAGACAATATCATCATAATCAACTTTTGATCTGACTTAATCAGAAAATAATCTTTTTCATGACAGACATGATTAAAATCTACTTTTCAGAAGCATTAAGCATACTTTTCTTTGTCAAGAGTCTCTCTTGACCTTTATCTTTTCTCTGAAAATTGGTCACTTTGACACAAAAAATATCAGAAATACAAACTTTAATCTTAAACTCTGATAATATTATAATATTGTTATCATCAACTTTGGTTAGAAAATAACAACATCATAATTAACTTTAAAGAAATGTCTTTCTACTCCTCTAATTTAATTAGAGGATAAAACTTTACTTGCAGCGGAAACTTGACTTAAATATCTTTACTCAATTTCAGATGCATTTCTTATTCATACCCTCTAAACAATTTATTGAAAAGAGGTAAACTTATATACATAGTGCATCCAATAAAAAAACTTATGAAAATTAATTAACTTAAAGTGAAAGGTCACTATTCACTTCTCCATGCGGCCCGAGGTGAAAAAACCGGCCCACTGCCTTCTTTGTGCGCCTAGTTGGGCCCACGGCCAAGCAGCCAACGAGCAGGCGGCCGAAACGGCCTGCATCTTTCTTCCTCCTGGGCCTCGTCTGGCCCGACCGCCACCGGACGATCGCAGCCGTTCAGCGCCGCGGATCTGCATTTGACGGACGCCCGTGCTTCTCGCGGGAACAAAAACGATCGGCGGCCACCCCTGGGAACCCTAGCCCTCATTTATTCTCCCCCTCCGCTTCTTACTTTGCGCAACGCTGGCGGCGGCGGGTTGGAGGTGCCCTTGGCCAGCAGTTTGCCGACGGCGGCGAGGAGCGGCGAGCACCGGCCGGCACGAGGCCGCAGCCGTCTCTCCCTCTCCTCTGCTTTTCTTTCTCTCCCCCAGCACCTGTAGCGCACTTCACTCCGGACGGCGGTCTTGTACATGGCCGGTGGCTTCGCTGGCGAGGGTGAGAGGCGACGCGCCAGCACGAGGCCGTGGCCGGCTCCCCTTCACTTTACCTTCTTTTTTCCCCTCCTCTTCCTTTGCTTCGCGCCATGCGAGGTCCAGTGAGTCAGTGGCCATGACGGCCGGAGGGAGGTGGTGGCAGAGCCCCCCTGCGACGTCGCCACCCATGGGTGGCCAGCGCCGCCGTGAGTGGCTGGCTCGGTGCCTTGGCCCGGGTCCAAGGTGAGGCCGCGCGGCGGCGTGGCCCAAAGATGGCTCGGGTGGCTCTCTCTTCCCCGACAGTGTCGAGATGACACCAGCGGTGCGACGACAGCAGATTCGAGATCGAAAAAGTTTCTGTGTTCCTTCCTTTAGGGTTCCACCATCACGGGCGGACCCTTCTTCCCTCCCCCTCGCCCGTGGCGGCGGAGAAGGTGGTAGCCGTAGCCCTGCCTCGGTGGTGGTGCTCTTTTCTTTCTTCACTTTTTTGCCCCAGATCTCGATCTACACACTAGATCGAGGCGTCTGATACCATTGTTAGATCCATAGGATCTCCTAGGTGTAGATCGGTGGGAGTTGTCTTTGTACAGAGATGAGACGAGTTTCTCTTGATGTTAACCGAGACAGAAAACGAGACGAAGAGAGAGATTAACCACTGTGTATGGAAGTAGGGGATGAACTCGTCGGTGTAGATGGAGTTCACCGGTGCAGCAGTGCAGTGGCGATCGTCGGTGGAGCGCGGTGAAGGCCAGTGGTGGGCTTCCTGTCGGCAGCAGCGGCCCTTCTTGATCGGGCTAGGGTTAGGAACGGTGAGGAGTGGCGGCGGCAGCAAACCTCGTGAGTCAAGCCGTGGTCCCCACCTCCTCTTTATTGCCCTGCATGACAGGGGTCCACCAGCCAATTATTGGGCTAGCCTCCCCGATCAGGGAGCTACGTCAAGGTCCCGGTTGGCCTTTGGGCCAAGCCGGTGGAGATCAATCTAACAAACATCCCACGAGAACTTCTAGTCGCGGTCGATGCACACATCAACCCACTGCAGCCGTACCGACCACAACCATGTTCCACCTTATGCCGTATCCACTACGCACCGACCGCACGTTGCATGATGCTTTGTAGATGCATAACTCTCGAATCTTCAGGTGATCTTCTGCACAATCTCTAGATCCAATCTAACCATAGCTCTGATACTAATTGTAAGAAATTAGCTCTCCGCGGCGATGAGCTGCCCGCTAATCTCCACGCAGCGATCGACGATTGCGATCTCGAGACGAACTTAACGGAGATATGATCTTTGTTAACGAGATTCAGCCGAAACCTACATCCCCGGGGCATGACTACAAGGATTCCTCCCTAACCGCAACACTGACCGCTTTAGGATCCCAGCATCGTGCCGTCTTCCCCCTGCGAGCCTATCGCTATGTCGTCTTGGTTACAACAGCAGCCCCTCTCATATTTATGAGGAGGCCCGGGTTACGGAGTATGACACAGACTCTACCCTGTATTACTAATACAACTCAAGTCTCATCGTAACCGTACTGTACAAATATTCGACACAATATCTAACGGTGTTAGAGGAAATGCCACAAAGGTACATCATCACTTTCATCTCCTTGGATTCAAGGTCACGGGCACGGGCCATCATCATGGTGCCACGCGTGCCTGTGCCTCTGATCTGACCTTGCGTCTGTGCCGCAGCACACTCCCCTCTTCTCCCCTCCCTTTTCGAATCTGGGTTATGTAGATCAGCGTGTACAATTTCGATCTCGGACAAGAATACGTATACGTAAAGGATAGTTATACGTATTGGTAGAGGGAACAATGCCGATCGCTACACGTACATGGTACCGACGTATCAAAATATATCATGGAAATTAAAGAGGCATCATGTAGTATCATAGGAAGTGCAAGCTTAATTTAATTTTGTGTCGTCTTCAATCTCATGCCGTGCCGTGCCGTGCCGTGCTGTCTAATTTGTTTCTCGACCGGCGGCGAACTGGTCCGGCGGCCGGCGATCGAGACATACACCACATGGAGCATTCGAAAGTCGAAACCGTGAGTCCAACCAACCCTTTATATTTTCTTCCTCTGCTTGTTGCCATGGAAATTTCTCCCATCCTCGCGAAAAGGATATTTGCCAAAGATATTTTTGTTACCAAAGATATTACCCATGGTATGCTTTGTTACTAATTACTATATGCTTGGCATTTTCCTCCTTATTTAGAAAGGGGAGATCACTCGGAAGCTCACAAATGAAATATCACGCACAAAGATTACACCAATACCCAAGCATAATGATTTCCTTTTAATGAAAACTTAGTCATGCAACGAATGAACTTACACTTGGATTAAGAGTTACCCTAATTATTTTGAACTTACATGTGTGGTAGTGATCCCGAGAGCATCCTTCAAAGAATCCCAACTGGTAACATTATTCTTGAAATTTGTAGAGAATCTTGAATCAGATGTTAATTCTATGAAAAATTCTCCTTCCTTAGCACCATTGATCAAACTTTTCCATAATGAATCTTCTGCAAACTTAGCCTCGTCACCAACAATCCAAAGGTGTTGCCTAAATAAAAGGGGCTTATCTTAATCAAATTGAATTTGTGATAAAGCTACTAAACTGAATAATTTGTCTCACATACCTAGCTCTATTGATCAAATAGCTTATAGCATTTTTATTACTTGAAAGACCCTCAGCTGCAATGATTAGGATATCATAATCCTTTGATTTCAGTTTTTCAAAGGGTTGAATGCTCAGATTAATTGGAGCATGATTACATCCTAGCAGTAGTTTTTGCTTCTATGTAGAACATACACTACTCCAACTTCCAGTCGTATGCCTTGAAATGCAGCTGTAGGAATTGATCAATCTGTAATGAAGTAGTTAATATACAAATAACCTCTCACAAGTTTAGTTTCAATTGTGCGTATAGTAATGAGGAAAGAGATCACTTTCATGCATGAGCTACCTTGAATAATTGTATTAATAAGAAACTGAATAGCAGCACACTCTGTTTCAATATCTACATTGACAAACATATAGGAGTCAAACTTCAACTTTGTCACATCCAAATCTGCTGATTTTGCAATTAATGAAAGTTTTCCCCTCATAAAAATACGAGTTTGCCAAAGTACAAATTTCAGGATGCATTCGATACTGAGTTGTCAGCATATGATCCTCCAACCCTAATAAGATGCGTCTCTCAAATAGGCTTAGCCCAAATTTGGTGTCATCATTCAGCTAAGGAGCATAAAAAAAGAAAAAAGATATCAGTAAAGTTGATTCATTTAACAAAGTTGAAAGAGTAGTCAAATATTTATGCTAAACATAATTACAAAGACAGTAGTATAAGTGAGAGACAAAGTCATCAAAACAAACAATTGTATAATAACTTAGAAAGCTACAAATATTACGCATTTAGTTTAGTTTGTAAGTATAACTAAAATGTTGCCTGTATTACATATATCATTTATATATAGGCGGTTGCAAAAAATTAGAGATAAAGCCCACTTAAGTGCACAAGAGCAAATTTTTCACCACGGAAATCGAAAACCCCATGGGCCTCACTCAATACCATACCACCACTACCGAAAATCGATAGTTTGTCGTGTGTCTCATTTTGACATATGTTTTCTGTCGTGCACACGGTAAAATGCCACTTTACCGTGTGCCATGACGAAAACACATGACAAAATGCAAGGCTCACGGCAAAATAGGTCTTGTTGTGTGTTTTGGATCTAGCACACGACAAAGATCTATTTTGCCATGTGTTTTTTTGCCAACGACAAACCCCTCTTTTGCCATGTGTTTGTTTTTGGCCGACAACAAAACCCTATTTTGTTGTGTGTTTTGTTCTTTGGCACACGACAAAGTAATAAGAATGTTTTCCCTTCCCAGCTAAAAACATTTTCATAACTTTTCATACAACTTTGGATGAAGAAAAACTTTATATCACAATTGTATATCTCAAAAAAAAACTGCAACTTTTAGTAAGGAAGTTTTTCTAAAATTTGAATCTGAATATGTGTTTTCTTGTTTTATGAGGGACCCTTGTGAAGCGACCCATAGCTATATTTATCTTATATACCCTAAAACCTTTTGACATGCAGTAGACTACATATAGGTGTTTTATAATATTTGGACTTGTATACTATTTTTCGTGTTTTAAATAAATTTTTGTGTGGTTATCAAAAGTAATTAAATTGAACTACGTGTAAATATCATAAAAAGTATATTTAGGAGCAAAACTTTCTTTCTAGCCATTGTTCTAGAGATAGATGAAAAACTCATTTGTTTGCTTGGAGTAAAAAATCATTTGTTTGCTTGGAATATTTCGATACTCCATATCTAAACTAACACAAAATAAGTGTAATAATATCTAAATTTTGTCACAAAAATTAAAAACTTTGCAGGATAACATATTTTTGATGCATTATATTAACAAAAAAATGAGATGCGTATGAGTTCGAAATTATTATGAGGTGTTCAAATCTCAAAGTTCTACTTTAATTATTTGAAAGAATAAAGTTCATTTTTGACCATCCAACTCTTGTCGAAGTTTAGTTTTACCATCAAACTCCAAAATCGCGTATCTTTGGCCATCCAACTATCAAAACAGTTCACATTTGGCCATCCAGCGGTTTTGCAAGACGTAGACACCATGTGGTAGTGGGGCCCCACATGTCTCTCTTATCTCTTCTCTGTCTCCCTCTTTCTCTCTCATCTCTCTCCTCCCTTCATATGGTCGGCAGGTGGAGCATGGGGCCGGTGGGTTGGCGCAGGAGCCCGGGGCAGCCACCGTGCTCCTCTGCGGCTCGCCGCCGGAGGTCCAACCCGTCCCTTTATTGCACCGCCGGAGCCCGGAGGGCCACCGACGCCAGCGCGGGAAGCTTGGTGCAACATCTCAACCAGCGCTGGCTACCAGTCGGGAGTAGGGTGTGGCGGGACACAGAGCGCTCGAGCACGAGGGGTTCACCTATGTTCCATTTGTGCTACTACTTGGCGAAAATGATGGCCGGATGTAGGTGGTTGATGGCGAGGTAGGCGGCTATGGCTTGGACTCGTGGTGGCCGGGAGATGGGCGATTCCCAACACCCTGTGGATGGGATGTGACGAGGAGAGGTTGAGGGCGAAGCTTAGCAGGTGGCAGAGGTGTGGTGGTGAGGAATTAGAGGATGGTTGCGTAGGGACCGCGAATTTGGCAGGTGACAGGGAGGAGCATGGTGAAGTGGCAGTGGGAGGCGCGGTTGGAGTTGGCATCCTGCTCCTCCACCGCGCCGGCCATGGCCTCCATGCTCTCCGCGCCCACCACCGCCTCCCACCGGCCACTGCCGTGATGGAGATCCCGCAGGCGAGGAGGGCGAACAAAACCTGCTCGCAGACCGCGTCCCGCTGTCCGTCCTGAGTAGAGGAAGAGGAGCAGGGGAGGAAGGAGCGCGACGCGTTGCGCCGTGGGGATGAGGATGCGCTGGCTGACGAGAGAGAGAGAGAGAGAGAGAGAGAGAGAGAGCGCCGGGAGGCAGAGGGAGCAAGGAGGCTGGGGACAGAGTAGAGGCCAGCGGATTGGGAGAGATGAGAGAGAGGGAGGGAGACTGAGAGAAGAGAGAAGGTAGCATTTACAAGTGGGCCCCACTGTCATGTGGCATCCAGGTCAGCAAAACCGCCTTGCAAAACCGGTGGATGGCCAAATGTGAACTGTTTTGATAGTTGGATGGCTAAAGATACCTGGTTTTAGAGTTTGATGGCCAAAATCAAACTTCGGTAAGAGTTGGATACTCAAAAATGGACTTTACTCTATTTGAACCTATGTTAGTGATGTGTTCAATTAAGAACAATGTATAATACCATTTTCTTAAAATTATTTGAATTTTTTATGACAAGCTTATCCATCAATAAATGTTGCCACGTAAAAACTTAGATTATTATACAAAAATTATATTATTGTAATTATTACGTACTAAACTTGGAGGTAGGTGTTTGAAATTGTACATATAATACAATCGATTTCTTTCATACACCTATAAGAAATGGGCTACAATAGAATGCCTGAGATCGAATATATATTATATGAATTTTAAAAAGTAACATTTAAGGTACGCATAGTTTAACATAGAATTATTTTTGATAAACACGTGAAAATTCAATTAAAAGACAAAAAAACCAAATCTGTTAAAAAATGATTAATTGAAACTTCTAAACAGCTACTAGTATTGAGTCTATTGTATATGAAAAATATATTAGCATATATAATGTAATTATTTGTATATATTACTTCACAATGGTGGAACAAAATGAGAAAAAAATAAAAAGTAATCTTTCCCAGCAATTTTCAGCTCAAATGGCTCAATAAATCATGACAGTAGGATGGGCGATCTCCGACGGCCCTAATTGCATCTCGTTCGTATATAAAAGTGCCCTCTCCCTCCTCCCAAAAACCTAATCCCACTCCCCCCTCTCTTGCCCTGTCGCCGGCCACCTCCTCTCCACCCGCCCCTTTGCCTCATTCTCCTCCTCCCGCCGTCGAAGATGGTGCCGCCGGTGAGGTCCCCGACTCCCTCCTTTGCCTCCCCTCCCCTCCCTCCTCCGCTTGCCCCTCACCGACATGAGCAGTGGCAGTATGAGGTGCGGCGACAACGCATAGAGGAGTCGTTGTGCATGGCCGTGGTCGTCCCCTCCCCTCCATCTTTGGCCGGATCCGCGCCCTCCTCTTCATCTCCGGCCGACGCCACCCCATCCCTTCCATCTCCTGTCGGATCCGCACCCTCCTATCCATCACCGATCTGCAGAGCACCGACAGAGGCCCTAGCAGAGCGAGCGCGTGCGGGCCGCGCCGTCGGCCTCCTCTCTTCACGCTGTGAGGCAAGGCGACACGTCGAATCCGGGGCGCCACTAGCCTCCTCTCCACACCGTGGAAGAGCTCTGCGGCCAGTGCTTCTTGTGCCCCTTCCTCCCTCTTCCCTCCCTCTTCCTTTGTCCATAGTGGTGGCTGCGGGCGACGTGGTGGTGGTGATGGTTATGGGCTATGTGGTGGTGGCAGTCGGCATTGTGGCAATTTTTGTTTATTTTTTTGAAATATTTGCCGAGTGTCGGTTTAGCACTTAGTGAACTGTTTGCCGAGTTTTCAAGAAAAACACTCGACAAAGCTGTTTTGCCGTGTATGCATTCACCGAGTGTTTGTTGCCGAGCGTTACTCTCGGCAAAGTTGTTGCTGAGCGTTTTTCAGTCTTTGCCAAGTGCACAAGGCACTCGGTAAACGAACTCTAGCAAAATATTTAACTGCAACATCTCTCAGTCTTACTGTTTTATAAGGCTGCACTTATACAACTTCTCGACATATGACAATTACCTCGTGATCGGAAGAACTGACATGAAAATCGATAGGAGGTTATTGTAAAAATTGAAAAATGAGGTCTCACCGAATTTATTTATTTGCATTTTGCACTTCCTCTCTTTCTCCTTCTGTATAGCCACTTATAAGGTCCACCGCAACCATCAGGACGCACATGGAAACATCCTTTTTTTAAGTATGATATAATGTCCCTTCGTTCTGCATTGATAAAAAAGATCATAAACAGTACACACTTTTTGTATGAGAGCACTTGAGAAAGAACCAACTTAAAGTACATTGTGTGTTGGCATATACACTAGGTCAAGTACAACACATAATTGGAAAGCAAAGAAACAAAATACACCACAAAGTCATCCATAGCCGACGTGATATTCTAAAAGGTTGTTTCTTACAATTGTTGGATACATGAAGCCCAACTGCGGTGGCATTTGGTGGCAGCAGCCAGCAGCAGCTTCGCCTAGGCTGGGCCGCCGACGTCAAGCAAAGGTTACATATAGTTACTCTCAGCTGGACTTTGATCAACATGTTAGAGAACTTTAATTCTGCGATACATGGAGTAACAGATATAACCTCTATCTAAGAGTGTAAAAAACAAGAATAATATGCACCCAGTAGCTGCGAATGGGCTTGTAGTCCAAAAGTAGGACGGTCTAGTGGGACGCTACCCACCAGGGTTCAAATCCTGGTGCTCGCACCTTGTGCTGGATTTATTTCGGGATTTTCCGGCGTTATGCATTAAGTGGTAAGCGACGTTCCCGTCGACGACGAGGTGCCTGTGGTGACTTCGAGAATCTCCAGATTTGCCAGTGCTTAGTCCTTCGGAGGTGCTCATAGAGGTAGGGTTTGCGTACGTGTGTTCTTAGGGATGAGTGTGCGTACGTGTTGTGAGCGTCTGCGTTATACTGTGTAATTTAAAAAAAATGCACCCAGTAGCTAGTTAAAGGGCTTGTGCTTTTAAAGTCTGCACTGCACTAATAAGAATACGCATTTATCTAGTGCTTCCTTAGACTATCCGCACTCGTACTCGCAAAAGCTCCCTCAAGTACCAATATCCAGTTTTTTCCCTGCAGCGGCATACTGAAAAGGTCACGCGACGCAAAGGGATCCTCCCGTTCACGCCATTCTCAGCGGAGGTACGGGCGTCCGCTACGCGGGCCCACACGCGGAGCTGTTCATCCGTGCCGTGAGAAGGAAGGGGAGAGAGAAAGAAGGAGATGGCCGGAGAGAGGGATGGCCATGGCGGAGCTCCTCCATCCGTAGCAGTAGCCGCAGGAGCTCCACCGCCGGGGCCGCGGCCAGCCGCGCAGGTGAGCTCCGCCGACCGGTCGTGGGTCCCCTGCTCCTCGCCGGAGGGACTCCATGTGTGCCGCCGCTGTGCGCGAGAGAGAGACAGCGACGGTGGCAACGAGGCGAGGAAGGACGAGGAGTCAGCGAGTGGCGGTGGCGGCGAGAAGGGCGGGCGGAGGAGGGGCGCTACCGGGAGCCTGCCGGGAGGAGGCCCGGCCGGAGAGGAGGGATCGGCGACGCGGAGGAGGAGATTGAGGAGGAGGCCGGCGGAAGGGCCGGATCCGGCCGCCGCCGCGCCCCCTGCTCCTGGAGCTCCGCCCGTCGCGCCTTCTCAACTCTACTGCAACAGCCATCTTCTTGCGCCGCCGGAGCAAGGTCCCGAGCCGACGCTCCTCGCCTCGCTTGCTCGATCTGCGATGAGGAGGACAAACGCCGTGCCGGTCAGGAGAGAGGAAGGACATCCGCCGGCGTTGGGGGCGCTCGATCCAGCGTTGGCGCAAGGGGAGGGAGCGGCCGCCACCGGAGATGGAGGTGTTCGCCCGCATAAGGATGGAGATGGAGTTGCCGCCCACCGCCATGAGGAGTAGGTCCGCCACCCGCCACCGCGCCTCGCCTCCGTGCCGGATCCTTGGCTGCTGCTCGTCGGATACCTCCGAGCTCACAGATCTCCGAGGGCCATGGCCGCCGCCGCTCGGAGACCTGCTCCGCCAGACGGGAAGAGTTCGCGTCGCCGCATCCGTCGGAGGTGCTCGATCCGCCGGGGAGCATGGGACGGGAGGAGTGGTCGGCGGCGAGAGGAAGGGGAGGGAGGCGCTGTCGAGATGACTAGGGAGGGAGCGCCGTGGAGCGAGGTGCACCACGAGGCCCGCCGGCTGGTGCCGGGGACGACAGGAGCCGCGGCTCCGAGCGAAAAAAAGGAAAAAAAGTGGAGTGGGCACTCCGGCGGCCGAGCCGGGAAGGGAGGAGGGGCACGCCGGCGGCCAGCGCGGGCACCGGGGAGGCGAGAGGCCGGGGAGAGGGAGAGTGACACGTGGGCCCCGCATGCTAGTAGATTAGGAGGTATAAAGGATGACGAGTGCGAAAAAATATATAAAGAAGAGAATCTCGATGACTAGATAGGAATATTCTGTTTTAAAGAAGAATATGAAGTATGACTAGTGCGGATAGTCTTATTGCTGCAGCGCTGAGTGGGAGGGAGTAGTTCATTCGGTCGGTGACTGCAATTCTTACAAGGGAAAAGGTGAAGGTGAGTGGGGTCCACCTCCAGGCTCCCCAGCCCTCAGTTCGCCCCCGTTGCCCACGTGCGTGCCAAACTGCCAATCTCGTGTTGGCCTTCTTGGCCCTGTCTTCGTGCAGTGTGTGCTAGTGCTACGCGATGCAACGAGACGAGACGAGACGAGTTGTGCGGTGCACCGGCCGGAACCGCAGCAGGCGGAGCAGCGGCGCACGCTGTCACCGTCTTCTACTCCGTTGGGCAACCCTCTTGGGCTGTAGCGTAGCTAGCTAGGGCTCTCGGGTCGCGAGGCAAGCGCCCAATCCGGCAATCCAGCGGCGGGGAACATGCGGGGAGGGAGAAAGTGGTCAGACGAGTTTGCCCAGCTTGCCGCCGCCGGCGACCAAACTCCCGCGTGCGTGGTGGCTCGTGAAAAAGTGCTGGGGAACCGCATCCGCATGCAGAGAACCCTGGCCGGCGGGCTCTTCCATCGTGTCGTCGTGATCCGCGTGTGGGAGCGAGAGGCGCGGGCCATCAGGCCAATGCAAACAGAGCGAGAGTCGATGCAAATATGCAACGGCCTTCTCGGTCGGTTCTCGGCGCCGGCCGCCCTCCGGCCAATGCAAGCTCCTCCTCCAATCCACAGCAGAATTTCCATGGCAGCATCAAGAACAAACTAGGGCATGTAAGTCATAAAGTAAAATTCACCAGTGGTACACGAACTTAGCATGAGATGTCATCCAGGTCTCAGAACTCTCAAAATGTACATCCAAGTTCCTAAACTTACTAATCAGTTCATGTAACATCCAAAATCTTCACAAATCTAGTTAAATTGCATATATGGCAGGGTGATTATTAGGACGCTGATGTGTCGTGACATGTGGGGCCCACGTGTAAGCCTCTCTCTCTTCTCCAATGCACCTTTGCTAATAAACAAAATCCACCGACACCATCTGCTCATCCAAGTGGTCGGCCGGCCGCCAGAGTCGTCCTCGGCGGGTAGGATGTCATTGGGTGCCTTGGCGCTTGCCCCGACTTCCCTTTCAATGTGCCAGCAGGCTCGAAGGCCAGCACCGCTAGCCACGCCCCAAGGTCAGTGCCTGCCGGCCATCCGCCCGTGCCAGCCTCCCATGCTTGAATGTGTATGTGATGGAGGAGAGAGAGACTTACACGCGGGTTCCACATGTCATGACACGTCAGCGTCTCAATCACCCTGCCAGCGTCCCAACCACCCTGCCACGCAAGCAATTTAACTAGGTTTGTGAAGATTTGGACGTCACATGAACCAATTAGCAAGTTTAGGTACTTGGATGTGCATTTTGAGAGTTTGGGGACCTGGATGATACCCCATATCAAGTTCGTGTACCGCTGGTGAATTTACTCAACATTATTTGTATAAAACTCAAAAAATATTGGCCAATGTATAAAAAATATACTACCAGATGAAGTATTCGAGGACATATACAAAAATATTTCATGATCAATTTATTTATTTGAGAAATTTTAGAGTACTTCATTCATTTATATTACTCCCTCGGGACAAAAGAACATACTACCAGATGAAGTATTCGAGGAGCATCAAGATTAGTCTGTGTATATTTTTAACTACTTGAAGCTGCTACATTCGGCTACAAAGTACTCGGAAAGTTGTCATACATACATCTATGCACTCACTAGAAGGTTTGGACAGTCTCAAATGTGGGGTTGTACACCAAGACGTCTTTGACATGAAGACCACGGTGGATGATGGTGTGATCTAGATATGGAAGCTTTGGGACTAGTTGTAGATTAGGGGAGTACCTATTGTAATAGCAATAGAGTTCTTCTAGTTGAACCTGACTAGTGCCCTTGTAAACTAACCGTCTTGTAACCCCGCCTCCGGATATATAAGGCAGGTAAGGAACCCTTCAATCAATTGATCCATTACACAACATACATGCATAGGGTATTACACTATCCAGCGGTCCAAACCTATTTGAATCATGTGTTTGTGTTTACATTCAAGTTTCTGATCTCGATGAGCCCCATCACACAAAGCACTACCTTGGGTACCCCCTCGGTAGGTTTCCAGGTCGAAGAGCATCAAGAGACTCTCCATTTTAACTCTCTACTTGACACTATCTATTTTCTTCTTCATAAAAATTTCACTTAATATTAAGCATCTCACTCCAACAAACTCTCCATTTTCATTCTCCAAATTGTCCCTCTCCACACACTGATGCGTGAGTTCCACGCATCATCTCACACTTGGCTAGCCAGTTTGGCTAATCGGGTTGGGTAGTCAAATTTGACTAGCGAGGGGGCCAATTTTGAGAACCTTATGGCTTGACGAGTTGGATGACTAGTTTGTTGAAAAACTATTTTGATGTTGAGTAGCTATAATTTGTCATGACAAATCATTGAGCTAGTCTCTTGAAGTTGAAGATGCTCTAAACACCAACAATGATATCATTAGCAACTGCTAATGATAATAAGTCAGCCAAGGGGCCAACCGGGAAGGTTCATGTCCCTTGCGAACTGACAGCTTCATGCCCTTTGGGCTTGTGTACATACTCACTCAGTCTCAAAATATAGCTACGTTAAACTTTTTCAAACTAAAAAATTTTAAACTTCGATTTATTTATTGCTTTGCATTAATATGATGGGTCCCATATAATTAAGGTTCGACTAGACTTGTTTACCCTATGCCTTGATCAACCTGAGTTTATTTTCATGTTGGGTAGACCATGCTTAGTTGCTAAAATTGGGTTTATGGTGGTTCTAATGAACAACAATGTTAATCTTTATTTACTTATGCTATACCTTCATTAATCAAGACCACAATTTGTTAATCGGAACATGGAGAACCACCCACGACAATAGTGCATCCACAAGACATATGGTTCTGTCTTGGCTAATTAATTAGAAACCTTATTGCGTGCTATGCTTTACATGAAAGGGGCTGGGGTGGCGGTAGATGATGTATAGCCCGGCCCTCAACCCCGATCTCGCTCTATGGTAACCGCGGTTTGAGAGAGGGTTATGTGTTGCACTAACCATGTAACCTAGTGAGCAGTCCACACTAGGGAATCTTTGTAATGGCCTCGTAGCGTCCCTATGCAATCACACCTCGGTAGTGTGGTATGATGCTTGGACGGCATCACATGGTTGGGTTCAAAGTTCTTCAGAACTTTTACGTGACTTGTGGGTAAAGATGTGCCACCTCTGCAGATTGTAAAACTAACCAGTTAGTCATGCTCACAGTTACGAGCGGCCGGACCCTCACATGATTAACTTATGGAAGATGGACTTTAAACTTGTGCATTTCATTTTATGACATTGATGCATATGCTAATTGGGTTTGGTATATACTTACACTTGCTAAATAGCTGCTTAATAAAACTTTGACCAACTAAAAGTGCTAATTGATTTAACCTTATCAGCCTTCCACTATAAAGCCTTGCATGTTGTTTATGTATTATTCCCTTGCTGAGTACGCCATGTGCTCACGCTTGTTGTTTATTTATCTTGCATCTACACTACTCAGTCTGCTGCTCAGACGAAAGATTTGAAGATTTTCCGGAAGATTTCAATGAATTCTAGGCGTGCGTTCCACCAGCCGACAACCTGTGGAGAATACCTGATCATGGACTGCCCGACCCGACAAACCCGACCCGACCCACCCGAAAAAAACCTGACCCGACCGTGCGACGGGTCGGGCGCGGGCCAAAATTTTCACCCGAACTAAAAAATAACCCGACCCAACCCGAAAATTATAACTAAGACCGACCCGACCCCATAATTCGACCCGACATGACCTGACCCGAACCCGACACGACCCGACCCATGATCAGGTATACTGTGGAGGACATCCGTGTTTTATTTTCCGCTGTTAGCTACTCGCGTCGTGTGTTAGAATAAAAGACTATCGGTCATGTAATAATGATAGTACTCTATTTACGCTATGACACTGCGTTTTGGTATTCACTGAGTCGTTTGCATGTGTAAACTTGATCCTGGGCACATGTAAATTATGCATCTGGTTTTGCCTTTAAAACTGGGTGTGACAGTTCTTGGTCTTTGTGACCTGATCAACTTATTTGTGACTATGGTCCCTTTGATTTATTGATGGCTAGTCACAAATAAGAAGATTTTCTCAAGTCCATAACATCTCTTTATATCTCTCTCTTTCTATCTTGAAAGAATCAAGAACTATCAAATAAATTGGATTATATCATATTCTTCTAAGAGTGGTCAAGTTTGGATCAAAATCATTTCCAAATCCTCTATCTAATCTCTGTGAAGGTTTAAGGTTCAAAATCTTGCAAAATCAGAACAAGTCTTCTGCCCCGGGGAGCACCAGTCTGATAGGTGCCGCTCACCGGTCTGACCGGTGGCACCCGGGAGTTACCCCGTGACTTAACAGTGAAAAAATATCTCCTTTTAGCCCTCTACCTTCTCTCTCCTCTATCATACCACCAGTTTCACCCTCTCCATCCCGAGCCCCTCCCTCTCTCCTCTCCAAACCACCTCCACACCCTCCCATGGAGATTTGAAGATTCAACCTTGGAAAGGCTCGGATTTTTGGTGGAAATAGCTCTCCCAAGGCTCCTTTATTTGTTCCCCATCGAGTTCTTCGAGTTTCATTCAGGTTCCTCTCTCCAAAGGTATTCAAATCTTATCATTGCCCGATCTCTCTACTCCTTGGATAGATTTGAATTTCCATTGGTAGAACATCTCCTTGCAACCCCTAGAAGACATCCCTAGAGTTACAAATCATTTGGTTGGACACATTGTGAGAACCCTAGATTTAGGGCTGGATGGCCTTGACCGGTCTGACTGATCGGGCGCATCGGTCTGATCGGTGCCGCCCGTCCAACCCTAAGTCTTGTTTTTCTTCATGTTTTCAACTACTATCTGTGTAGGATTGTCTCATGAACATCAATGATCATATCTTTTCATTCTAGATGCTGAGATTGGCATTTGGAGCCTTTGGCTCGGTTCTGGAGGGCACCGGTCCAACCGGTGGCCCTGACCGGTCTGACCGGTGGCACCTAGAACTGACCCAATTGTTCTAAATTGTGAATTTCAAATTCCTTTTCAATTCAATCTATCTCCTGGTATCTTATACTTTTCTGTCATACTTTTTGTGACTCAGGACATCAGCTATGCCAAAGGAAAAAGTGGGAGCTAGAAAGAAAATTGTGTTGACTCCTAGAGGGATTCCACCCTCTGACATTGGAGTAGGAGGCAGTGGCAGTAGAAGGAGATTGTGACCTAGAGCACCACAAAGGAGAGATAAGACAGTGGATGTTATTGGTGGTGACACAGGGACTAGCAGTGATGAGGATGTTGAGGATGAGACATATCAGGACTGTAGTGCCTTTCACATGAGGCACCGTCATGGACAGGGGCCAGATAATGAGGAGGATAGTTCTGAAAATGGTGATTATGTGGAAATTATTGGTGAAGATGAGGAAGATGATCTAGGTGGAAATGAGAGAGATGGAGATGAGGATGACAGTGATGAGGATGGCATGGATATTGATGATGATTGCAAGGTAAAAATCACTAAGCCTAACTACTTGTTCGGGACTAAGCTAGTGAAATTTCATGGAGCAGGTATGACCAAGGCATCGATGAAGCTAAGAGAAGTAAATCCTTATGAAAGTCCAAAGACCGCATCATATTTTCATTTTGGGCTCAATTTCAGCAAGACTACTACACTATAGTGTCATTAAGAAGCCCAAGATCACACACATGGCCCAATATGTGGATTGGGAGGATAGGGCTAGGAAGGATAGCCCTATTTTTAATGAGATCATTAGCGCTTGCGAGAGGCAAAGGGTCAAATATCTCATGGGTTTCAAATATGATTGGAATAGGGAGATCATTGCTTAGTTCTTTACCATAGTGCACTTTGGGTACAAAAATGGTGAAATATCTATGTTTTGGATGATAAATGGACAAAAGCTTTGCATCACTTTCACTCACTTTTTAGCTCTTTTCAAGAACATCAATGCAAATGATGTTGACTACCCAAAGCTTCATGATGAAGGTCTTCTTGAGTCGGATACTATGTACTTCATGTATCCTAGGAATAAGCAAGGGAATGTGGGAAAGGTGTATGGCCTTTACACCTACTATGCAGTCCTAGAGATGGAAACCCTTCCGATGTCTCCAAATTCATGAAATATTTGATGATAACTTTGAGATCGGGGGCACCTCCATTTAGTGTGGGGGACTTTATTTGGCAAGAAATCAATAATTTATCTAAGGATCCTAAGAAGATTTGCAACTATAGCCCCTACATCATGTATATGGTTGAAAAGGTGTCAAGGGTGGATTTTCCTAAAAATATCAAGCATAAACCTTTGAGGCCAAATCCAATCAAAGAATCTAGAGTTCCATCACCTGAGCAAGAAGAAGAAATAAGGGAGGAAAGAGGAGAAGATGAGCAGCAGTTTCAGCAGTGGGCTGGCACCCAGGGCAACACCGGTTTGACCGGTGGGCTCCACCAGTCTGATCGGTGGGGGTCTCGGCAGTCAGCTCATCCTCGTAGATCCACCTCTCCATTGAGTCAGCATGACATTGAGGTTGAGCAGCAAAGGCAAATGAGGGAAAGAAAGAAAAAGAAAAGAATTCGATCAAGATGATGCATGCACACTTTGGAGTTACCTACTTTTGAGGAGAGAGCGAGGAGCATGGCTAACTTCAGGTTCATCAATGAGTATGGCAGCATGTTCTTCGAGTCAGGCCAAGGAAGTTCATCTTCAGCTCCTCCTCCTCCTCCACCAGTGGCAGCAGAGGGTTCTCAGCCAGTGGACACCACTCCTCCAGATTGGGCAGCTCGTATGTCCGCAGAGATCTTTGGTTTTACCCTTCCTCCTCCTTCTCATGGTATGATTGATGCACCTCTAGGTTCATTATCTGAAATCACCTTATCTGAATCAATTTATCTTAACTCTCCTATGCACTGACTCTTTGATTAATTCTCACATAGGAGGGAGTTCTCAACCCGGAGATGGTTCGGGATGGGATCGTGACCTGCAGCTACACCTTCTCCAGGCCCTTTTATGGATGCTTGATGACAAAGGGGGAGAAGAATGGATTCAAAGCTTCAATTTCAGCTTAGTGTAGCTTGGCAGGTGTCACCAGTCTGACCGGTGACCAGTGCCTGATGGCTGAGAGAGCAGCCTATAATAAATTTCAAAATCTTATCCTTTGTGTACTTGAGAACTTGTATGTGTGGTACTATGTGTGTTGAACTCATTTGTGTATCTTAAGTGACTATGTATTAGTTTGAGATATTTGTGATGCTTGTTGACTGTTTTAGTGTGCTGACTAGACCTGACCGGTCCGACCGCACACATGTTTCTTTCTCCAAAGGTAGTGTGCTTTAGTGTGTTTGAATTGTCATATGCATCACATATTTATTTGTCCACACACTTGTTGCACTCCACTAATTCTGAGATATAGGGAGAGCTCTCATGTGTTTCTCCCAAATTTGTGCTTTTGGCATTTGAGGCCAAGTTTTTGAAATTGCATTCAAAGCACAAATTAAGGGGAGCTCTTGATATATCGAGAAATGCGCTTTAATGTTTTATTTGTAAGCTTTAAACGAGTTGTCATCAATCACCAAAAAGGGGACATTGAAAGTGCATCTAGGCCCCTAAGTGGATTTTGGTAAATTGTATGACAAAGTAATTAAAGAACTAACTTGGTTGCTAAAGGTTATGTGCAGGTTTTAAATGTATTATTCATTATGTAATATTGTTTCACTCCATTGGATGAATGTTGTCGAGACTGAGCATTCCACTGCCGTGTTCGGGTCAAAAAAACCCAGGTTTTTCGGTCGAGAAAATCCTGCCCATGACCGTCCCATGGGACGTGTGCCTCGGGTCGGGCTGCCGGTCAAGCTGGGCGGCCCACGCATTTTATAGTGTAAAGTAACTAAAACAGCATTTCGGCCGGGCTGGGCCAAAAAAATTTTCGGGCTTCAAGATCTCGCCCACGCCCGGTCCAAGAAGGTCCGGGGGCTGGCCGGGCGGGCACGGGCCCGGGCCAAAATGCCTGTATAGTTGTACGGCTCACATGAATGAAAGCAAGCATGTGTGTGATCCCTAGTTGGAAATGTTGATCAATGACAAGCGAAACTGAAGAAAATGTTGCGGTTTATTTCAAGATTGATCTACAAGGCCTCCAACACATGTGATTGCTTGAGTACAAAAGAAAGGGATCATTTTGTGAGAAATGATTATTTGTACCCAAGGACTTTGCAATGTTTCATATGGATACTTTAAGGAACATGTGGATACTTCTATGCTAATGGTTCTACATTTGGAAACTTGCAAGCCACGGATATAAGAAATGGTGCTCTCTACTATAGTCAATGCAAGGCTACATGTGGAAATTGCAAAAGGATACAAGGATGAGTATATAGTTGATGATCCTCAATTGGAAGCTTGCATATTCGTTGTCAATCAAGATCAAGCATTTGAAGGGGTATTTCAAATGAAGATTAAATGTTGATGAAGCAAAGACGAACTCAATGTGTCTTTGGTAAGTGATGAAGAGATCAACCGAGATGACTAGAGCGAGGTACTAAGCAATCTTATTATGGTCTAGCGTGGCTACCATTGGTGTTTTGCTAAGGCGAAGTAACTAGTATCCGTGGGGTCTCGAAGAATCATACTCATGCCTTAACCGAGAGAAGCAATGCAACTCATCTATATGTTATGATTGGCAATATGGAGTGGCTCAAACATCTAAGTGTGCATTCTTATTCTATGTGGAAAGATATTAAGTCACTAGCTCAAGTATTGACGTGCTCAAGACAACTAGCGATGTTGAAAGCCCTCATGTGGAAATTGTTCAAGTATGGAAAGATTGAAGATATTCAAGCTAAAGAGGTCAACTTGGTATTTCTATTGATCCTTGAGTATAGGAATGTCGTACTATCAAGAGGGATGCAACATTAGCTTTATGACCAAGTCAAATGTGCAGCTTCCTCACCTCCAGCTTCCCGTTGCTCTCTCTCTCTCTCTCTCCCCCCTTCTTCACGTGGTGCATATGTTTTATAGATGCGGCGGTGGGGAGGCGAGGTGGTGCGGAGGCGAGGGGACAGTAGCGGACTTGAAGGCGCGATGGGCGGCGGCATGCATTAGGGAGGCCAGAGTGCTGCGGGCGGCTGCGGTGGGGAGGCGACGGACACAGGTGGATGGGCCATCAGATGACATCACAACATGATGTGGCACATTGAGGATTGAGAGAAATAGAGGTAGAACTCGTAGTGGGTCTCACCTATATAGTTGTTATAGATAATCTATGAGCTAGTTATAAGTTTGCTGTTGGAGGAGGCTTTAGTGCCTGGTGCCGGACCAATATCATCACTTATTCGGCATGTACTAAATGTATGTTATTTTGGTAGCGGACAGCTCAACCGGTATTAAATGCACCATTTAGTACACCAATCGGTACTAAATGACTTTGTGTAAATAAAAAAAAATCTTAATAGCGGGAGGCTCCCAGACATGCACACATCACCCCTCACGCGAGCATTTCTTAAAATATCACCTACACATCACATGTGATAAACTTAGATATGCTTTCTTTTAATTTTGAAGTAACACGTGGAGAGACTTTTATTACCGGGTCATATATAACACTACCCGGTACTAAAGGTATGACCTGGTACTAAAAGTCTCCATGGGTTTAGTACCGAGTCACAACCACTACTACAAAAAGATTGATCACCGATGGTCCTAGACCCCATCACCACTACAACAAACTATTTAATCCGTGACGAACTCTCTGCGACGTTCTCAGAAAACATCACGAAGAGCACTGCGTCTGCGACGTATTTCTGTTTTTCGTCACGGATGTGCACTAATGGATATTGAAGCCCATAACAATGTGACGATTTGTTAAATTCGTCGCGATTCTGCGATGTATTCCTGTTTTTCGTCACGGATGTGCACTGATGGATATTGAAGCCCAGAACACTGCGACGATTTGTTAAATTCATCGCAATCCGGCCCACAACGCTCCGACGTTTTAGCAGATTCGTCACGATCAACAATTAACAAATAGTCATGTTACGAAATAAAAAAAAGATAAATTGGAAAAAAAATCTAAGAAAGATCAACAAATAACAAACATGAATGGAAAATTAAAAAAGTAAAAAAAATCTAGAAAAAGTTAACAAATAACAAATAATCATGTTATGAATAAAAAAATTGAAAAATCTAAAACAAAAGATCGCGGATCTGACTGCGCCTACCGCCCGACGACCACATCCACATCCGGGCCGGCACTTTAGTAGCGCCACGGCAGACACGGCCGCACTGGCCGCGCCTTGACCGCCGCAGGTCCTGCGGCGCCACCAGCGCCAAGGCCACGCGGTGGCGCGCCAGTCAGCGCCCACACCGCGCGCCGGGTTATTTATCGAAAATTTTGTATGCAACTTGCATTTCTTCAAAAAAGTCATAACTACGAGCAAGATTTTTTTACACTAGATGATGTCAAATGGAAAAGTGATGAATACCAAAGTTTCATATCTCATCAAGATCTCGACCTTTATTTAGGTCATTTTATCATTTTCAGAAGTGCTAATAACATTTAGTACAAATTTGACAAGTCTCTAACATAGTTTCATAAACAATGTGATGAACTATCTAGTTTATGAACAATGTAAACTCCAATATTTACAAAATCTTATGAAACTTTTTTGTCAAGCTTTTACATCCATAAAATGATTCTATGCCAATTTACATAATTTTTGGATAATGTTTAGGTTTTATTATCATTATTTTATAACAAGATGACTAGTAAAAGTTCGAGTTTTCCCTACAAGTCAATTTAATTTTTTGTCAATATTTTAGACATGGACTAGAATGGAACATTGAAGCTTAAATATGATTTTTTGTGAAATTTTTCCAGCTTTATTGGTGGTACACATAGGTCAACTAGGAATTACTCTCGGTAAGCATGCGAAAATTCAATTAAATGATAGAAAATAACAAATCTATTCAAAAAATCTTGAAACACCTAGAAGGAAACTTAAATGTTGTCTGCTACATGTGAAAAATGTATTGGGAGTATATAAGGTAATTAATTTTCAAGTTACTTCATAAAGGTGTCTTAATTTTGTATTTGAAAATAGAAAACCAACCTTTTTTAAGGAAAAATGGTAATGTAACTTCATATTTGCTAATGTTATGGTCAACATAAGGTTGTGTCCAAAATTTAGATGCATACGAGTTCAAAATAATTTTGAGGTATTCAAATCTCAAAGTTTGACTTTGAGTTTTAGAAAACTACAAGAGGGATGTATCCATTTCTAAACAATGTAGGTTTCTCCGTTATCAAAATCATTTGAAAATTTTATATCAAGTTTAAACATCCATAAAATGATTCCATGTCAATTTTTAGAATTTTCGGAGAAGTTTTAGATATTATTATCATTATTTTATAACAATGTGACTAGTACAAGTTCGAGTTTTCCATATAAGTAAATTGAATTTTTCGTCAATCTCCTAGATGTGGGCTTGAATGAACCATATGCGCCTAAATATAGTTTTTTTGAATTTTTTTGAATCTTATTAGAGGTACATATAGGTCAATTTGGAATTATTTTCGGTAAACACGTAGGAATTCATTTATATGATAGAAAATAGTAAATCTCTTCCACAAATTCTGAAACTCATAGGTTGCAACTTATATGTTGTCTTCTACATGTGAAAAATGGATTGGTGGTATTTAAGATAACTAAATTTTGAGTTTGTTTCAAAGGTGTGTTGTTTAGGTTTCAAAAAAAGAAAAGGATGTTAAATTTGCATAAACGGGCTCAAAGACCTATTTCCGGGCTGTTTTTGGGCTCGGTTTGCAGCCCAACCATTTCCGGATCGTCCATTTGTCGACGGTTGAGATGATTCGTCTGCAAATAAATATCATCCAACCCTCCCTCGCCTCACGCAACCCTAGCTGTCTCCCTCATCCTCGGTCTACTCCTCCTACCTCAAGCCGCCGCTAGCTCACCGCCCCATCTCATTCTCCTCTACCACCGCCCACACCGCCACCCCAATCTCCTCCTTCGAATCAGCCGCCTCACGGCCATGGTCCCGGCGGCCTCCCAGCTGCGGGCGCGAGCGGGGCCAGTGGGCTCAGCAGCGGGACCAGGCGGCGCGGGGCTAGGGCGCCGGTCTCCTCGGCGCAAGGGCGGTGGACTCCTCGGCTCGATGTGGGACATCTCCCTGCTTGAAGTCGGCATCTGCGGGATGCAACTCATCCGCAACATCACCGGCAACCTCGAAGTTAGGTACGCTACTTCAGGATCCAAATCCATCGCCTAGCCAAGCCGGCCTTCTCGAATCAACTCTCTCTCCCTTCTAGTCGTCCCCAGCAGGGGTTCTCCTGCTGCGTGCGTGATTTAGATCTGCTCCTGCTGCTGATCAATTCACACATAATTAATTTTGTCGTTTCAATTCTCGGTTTAGATCTGCTCCTGGTGCTGAAGGAGAAGCGGGCGGCCGGCGTGCTGGAGAACTTTGACGAGGGGAAGAGGTACTCGCCTTTCTTCCTCGTGAAAGGAGCTGCTTCTGCTTGGAGAAGGCGAGCAAGGTGAATCCCGGGTCTGCTTGTGCTCAAGTTCCTGTGATTACTGCTTGCTTGCTTGCTAGGTGTTTATTTTCACTCTTTCAATGCTCAAGTTCCTTTAGCTACAGTGAAGAAGCTAGTTAATTCATTCATGCGAGTGCCTACTCATTACATAGATAAACAAGGCTAGTTAACTCCAAATCAGATCAGAGCTCTATCATAAATTCACAATTGTATTGTGTTATGTATACCATGATGCAATGTAGAGATTTCATAAGACAAGTCTAAACCTTGTACTGTTAGTAGTGAATAGTTAACAATTGCTAAAGAAATTAAGACTGAATTCGTATGAGATAAATGGCCAATTGGATGCTAGAGATGGAAAAGGATATTTCACAAGTATTAACCATCACTCTTTCCAGGTGATACATAGCTGTGAAGGAATACAACTAACATGTAGTAGTCATGTTGTTCCTGTAATTTGCAGTCATGTTTAGCAGTTAACCAAAGTGCTTGTGCCCTTGCTGAATAATGTGAACCTTTTGCAGAGATAAAATTCCTACACCTCTTGGTGGCATGTGCCCTTGCTAAATAATGTTTGAAGAGGAAGTTGTTTTCTGATTACTAAGGTGAGTGTTGCAGATAGTTGTTGTCATATTCTGGAGTAGGGGAGGCTCTACGCACCTTCATGGAGGTGAGGATCTTTGGGTGCCAATCAGTGGTGACTTCGAATTCTGTAGATTTCTGCACATTTGTATCCTGCTAGATTTCGTGCATCTCAACCATAATAGATGAACGTTTATTGGGCATCTGAGTCATAGAACTTTTAGTAGAGATGATGGTGCATTGGATTACTAATCTGATCCCGGATTGCTTAGTCTCTTAGTTGTTAGCTTGGGCAACTGCTTACTAGTCTGTGATGTACTGATGTTCTACCACTGCTGTTCTATATATTCAACTTGAGTAGGAGTACCTTTCAATAGCTTTGAACTCTGATCTACACATGATGCTTACTTGCATTCAATATTGAGGCTTGTTTCATATCTAACATGTCTTTACATAGTATCCACTAGGCTATGTGTTCCTAGGTTAATTCACAGTTCATATGATTTCTTGCCTCATGTCCTTGCTGTTACAGTGAGCTTGGTTACTTTAATTAATTTTCAGCAGATATGCTTGGTTATCTCTCATTATATTGATGCATGGAAATGTGCGTACAATATCATGATGAACTCACATTACTTTTAACTGAAGCACTTATCGATTCATGGCCTTACGTTGCATAAGATGTTACTCAAAGTGATTTATACAAAGTTTGAACCAGACTATATGATTGTACAAAGTTTTAACTGAGGCATGACAATAGTACAATCTTATTTTCTATCCTTGGTAAATGCTTACTTATTTCTGATTTTTATTTTCCTATTATGCTTGCGGAAAAACTAAATTTCCTTAATTTGTTGAAAATTAGGTGCAGGAAACCGGCAAGGATCAAAGAGCATGAAGAGATGAAAAGCTTATGTTGGTGCTGACCTATCTTTTGTTTCGATGGCCTATTTGCCAATTGTATTTTACTAAAACATGTATGTGATTTAATATGTAAAACTGTATTGTTTGCTGTAATGCAATTTATGAAAAATGGGCTGAAAATCAGCCCTAATTTGGTGTGTTGAATTTTTGGTGGGCTGTAATGATTCGGGCCCAGAATTTTTGTGAGCAGATTCTAAAATGTTTATGGGCTTAAATTTTGCAGATGAATTTGTACTGAAATTTAGTTTTATTCTAAAATTGGCCCATTAATAAAACATCATCGCCCACGCAGATGCCACATCATCGCCCACGTAGGATGCCTCATCGCCGTCACGTAGGGATGCCACGCCATCATCCACGAGGATGCCACGTCATCGTCCACGAGGATGCCATCATCGCCCACGTGGATGCCGGCTGCCATGTGTGTAGCAATCCGCGACGATTTATTTTGTCATGGATAGTGGGCTATGGGTTGGGTTGCATGGGCTTCGGGATACTCCGTGACGATCCAGATACGTCACGAACTGCGACGTTTAGTAAGGAACGCCGGAGATTTAATCAATGACGCTCATTCCACCACGAAACTTAAATCGTCGCGGATGCTGATTTGCGGAATTTTATTTAATCTGCAATGTAATGATAGCGCACGGAATAAATGATTTCTTGTAGTGTTGCACTCTCGGTTTTCAAAACCGTTGCCTCCCTAATGGCGGTGATGATGGGTTAGAACATTGCTACCGGTTTAGAACCGTAGTGATGCCATTAAAAGTAGCTCACGTCCTTACCACCCCATCATGTCGTCGCGCTGTCGGGCACGTTGGCGACACCTCCTCTGTGACCTTTAGTAAGGGTCAGTGGAGGAGGAGGTGTCGCTGGCCTCCCCTCCTCATCTCGATTGCCGCAACTCCCGCTCACCGACCGGAATGAGGAGGGAGCTGCGGCTGATTGGAACGAGGAAAGGAGGCCCGCAGGTCGCGGAGAAGGTGTTGTTGGCGTGCCCGGCAGCGCTGCGGCTAGATGGGGCCGGTAGCAAGGTCGGAGAGAGAGAGAGAGAGAGAGAGAGAGAGAGAGAGAGAGAGGGAGGAGGGGCATTGTCACCCTTACCTCGCCGTTTGTCACCTGGATCAGGATTGTTGCCCGCCGCCGCACCACATCTGCCGTCAGAGATCATCGCTTTAACATGCCATGCGCTAGATCTCTGCCGCACTGCTCCAAATCTTGACGACCACTGCTTAATTACCCCGCATTTGCTCCTCGCTACCTTGGCAAGTTGAGGGGCGAGCAGAGGGGAGGAAGGTGGCCAGTCTCGAGCATGGGGAGAGAGGTGGGAGGAGAGGGGGCAGTGCGGTGAGTGAGGAGGAGACGGCTGCGGGAGAGCGGGAGGAGGGGGCGCCGAAGGAGACAGAAGGTCGGGCGGATAATGTTGGGGGAGGGCAGCGGATGTGGGGTGCGGGATTGGGTTGCATACTTGTGAAAGTTGAATTCCAGTGATTGGAAAATTCCAGGTCCGTGACCCAGGTTTCATCATGGGTTCGTATTTGAAGCCGGTGATGATGGTTATCACCGCCGGCTCCTATGAGGAGCCGGGGGTGATGTAATATCATCACCACTAGTTCTACTTTTCACTGTCGTTTTATATAAACAACTGGTTGTGGTAACCTATCACCACCGCTTCTCGTAAAACCGGCGGTGATAGACCGTTGGTGATAAAGTGTTCTGTAGTAGTGAATACCACCCGCTACTAAAAAACTATGTTTTAATACCGGATGGTATTATGACCCGGTACTAAAAGACCTCTAAATACTTGAAAATTTGGACCCGGTACTAATTCTGTGCGTGTGTACCGAACCAAAAGCCCGTGGTATACTAATTCTAAAAAAAGTCCTGCGGTACTAATGCAATCGACAAATGTTAACTTCTCCCGTATGGTAGGTGTTAAATGTTAGTATTTCCATTAGCTATAATGGGATCCAAACAAGCCCAATGTGTCTTATAGTTCAAACCGCTAGCCTTATTTCAAATAGTTTTGTACCTCTAGCCGTCAGAGCTAGTACAATACATTTTGATCTTGACCAATACTTACTAACTCCGTTCCAAAATATAGCTACTTCTAGCATTTAAATTTTGTTCCATAATATAACTATTTATGAGGTCTAAAGAGGATTATTTGACATGAGATGTCAAAAATGCCCTCCATGCATGCAAATCAATTATGGCATGCAAATTTTTATTGTAATGAGGGCAATACAAACTTTTATTCTACTACCTCTTTAATCTGTCTGAAGAAGTCTAGAAATAGCTATATACTGAAACTGAGGGAGTACTAAATAGTGCCTCCGAGGACAACTCATAAACACTGTTAACGTGTCCCCAATTTTGACGGTTACGTGATATCTGCCCAATGAAATTAAATGGCTACATTTGGCTCCATGCTTTGATTGTGATTTGATGTTGACCATTACTTACTAACCATGTAGAATAAACACGTTACACATGTCCCTGATTTTGACGGTTACTTGATATCTGCCCAATGAAATTAAGGGGCAAATGCACTAATTCATCCGTGTAAATTTGCGCATCTAAACAACCCCTAAGAGACGTGTTGTGAGAGAATGTGTGACTCGATGTGATGAGTGAATAGTGTATTTGTGGGGCAAATTTCCACATCTGAACAGCCCAAGAATAAACAATTAGTGTGTTACATGTGTCCCTGATTTTGACAGTTACTTGATATCTTCCCAAACGGCTACATTCACCTCCATGCATCGATCTAACATCATTCCTCCATGGCTACTGGCACAATAGCATGAATGTTCAGGGAACTAGCTTTAAATTATATTCAGTGGGTGGTGGTTTCTTCAAAATAAATTATCATCTAATATCGGCCCTCTGTCTACTTCTTTCTATCGTTTCTCGATCCTTGGTTCTTGGGTGGACCTGATTCCTCACAGAGAAGCAATTTCCTTCTCTCACCTCCTTAATTTTTTTTCTACATCACCAAAAGTTGCTTGCATGAGAGGCTTCTTGATTTTATAGAAATTATCCTAATCACGCGTTGAGATTAGGGTCATCAACTTTCATGTCATGTTGATCATTGTATACACCATTGTCTGTGTGGCAGTGTTGGAGCTAGAGGGTGGTCTGGGTGGGCTACGGACCACCCTAGAAATTTAGATGGTGTTTGGATCCCTTTAGTCCCCTGATTAAAGTTTAGTCAGACTAAAATATTTTAGTCAGCTCCTGTTTGGAAGGTGACTAAAATTAGTCATCATTAATTGTTTTTAGCATTTAATTGTTCTCTCCCCTCTCCTTTCTCTTTCCTCTCCCTCCTCTTTCTCTTTCCTGGATAAGGCATTAATGAAGAGAGAGATGTGTTTTAGTCCCTTTTAGTTGGGTTAGGAGTGACCAGAGACTAGACTAGTTTTAGTCACCCTTTAGTCAGGGGTGTTTGGAGGTTTAGTCCCCTAAGATGACTAAAATTAGTCTGCTAGTCTCTAGTCAGGTGGATCCAAACACCCCCTTAGCCCAAATAGCTACTCCCTGCTCTGATCAATAAAAAATAAACATCACCACTTGCACTAGTCTACTTCATCATTCTGCATCGGAAGCTCGGACCCTGACAAGTTGGACCACCCATGAACTCCTAGCTACAACAATGTGTGGTTCTGTTGGCACGATGGTCCAGAGAAAGTAAGCGCTCTCCCAACCCTCTAATTAGGATGGTTTCCATAGCATTAATTGTATTGCCACATAGGACTTGTAGCTTATGTGGCACTATATAAATGGGAGAGAATGGGAAGATAGGCTTACCTATATTTGAAAAACTAGGTAACCGTTTCAATAGAGTTCCATGGTGATGAAACTCTCCTCACATCTAATAAAACTTCATCATTCTCTCTCATCGCTACATCAGCAAAATTTAATGCATGAAACTCTCATATGAAACTCCATTGAGACTGGCCTGAAACTCGATCTCATCCAAGACCCAGTGTCAACACGAGAACCTATGCACTAGACATTGCCAAATCTTTCATTGGGAGAAGATGGTGTGTCTTCAGGCAAATCTCAGTGGCAGTGTCATGAGCACAGTTACCAAGTTTGCCACATCAACTTTTCAGCGTGATGACCCTGTCACTCTCAATGCACATGTTCATGGGCACAGTTTCATAGATAGGATGCAACATTTAAATCTTGCATGTGTCATCACCATGACCCTGTGATCTTCTCTCAATGCAGGTTCATGAGTATTGGTAACTGTACCCACCTAGGGTCATCACCATGACCCTGTGATCTTCTCTTCCTTTATTAATTTAGTGTCATGTTATCAAAAAAAGCTTATGTGGCGGTATATTAATTGTTGATGACCCTACCACTGAGACTGGACTCATAATTGATGAGGAAGTATGATTATTAGTTGAGCATAGAGATGATGAGTTTATTAAGGACCCAGAATAAGAAATTATGGGTTGTACAGTGTAATTTCTAAAGTGATGTCTTGCTTATGTGGCAGTATTGACACTACCTATATATGGACATCATGGGTTGGGACTTCCCTAAAGAGGGGTGACATCAATGTAATACGCATCATGTCAAATCAATTTGCCACTCATCGAGGCTGCACTCATATAATGAGAGTCGTCTAATCAATTTTTATATCATTTTCTCTACTAGCTAAGGATGATTCAAATAAATTCTTAGCTACAAAATAGCAAAGCCAATCCACCGTGAAATTTCATCTTTGTGTTTTCAGGATACCATGTATGAAAACATTTGATTGATGATTGAAATAGTCATTCAAATGATGTTTTATTTTTATTGTTTCATAGGCAGTACGCATGCATCGTGCCCATGTATCTTGATTAAACCCTTTTCTTTCTATTATTGTTTACCACATCATAAAAAATGCTGACACACCATCCAATTTAATGAAAATGAAATTCATACTGATGATAAAGAACACGCTGTTTTTTTTTTTGCAAATGCATGAAACAACTAAGCACAACATCGAAATGATAAATGAAAAGTGTATAGAATTGCTAGTAGTAAAGGTAGAAAACGGATCCTCCAATTATTCATGGGATGTTCATGTTCTAAGCTCCATCTTAATTTGCATGCGAAGGTATGAACACAGGTCCTCCAATTATTCATGGCAATAGCCATATATCGATCTACTTGAAGCAAACTGTGCTCATTTTGCTGGTTGCTTGAAAAGCACTACTCTATATATTTACATTTGGCTAAGAAACGATGATATGACAAACCGTTTGTACAGTCTTCACTCTTCAGTATGGGATATCATAGATACGTATCCACAAGGGTATGGATTCAATCACTACTTCAGACAACCTCTCCAGACCATCATAGCGATCGATGATCAAATCATCTCCTTTAAAACCCCAGCGTACCAGCTAAATTCTCCTTGCGCAAATGGCCTGGTAGTGATCTAGGTGCGCTCTCTAGCTCTCTAGAGACCGTCACTAATGACCTACAGAAGTGGAGCAAGGAGAATTTTGGCAATATCACGAGACGTATTGAAGAGTTGAAAAAGGAGATGGAAAGATTGGAATGGGATGATCCAGTCCATAACAGAGAAAAAATTCTGGAGGCGAAGAGGGAACTGGATGAAGTCCTATATCGTGAAGAGATGATGTGGCTCCAAAGATCTCGTATTAACTGGCTGCGAGAAGGTGATCGTAACACTAAATACTTCCACCGCAAGGCTATGTGGAGAGAAAAGAAGAATAAAATTAAGGGACTTAAAAGGATAGATGGAAGTTGGTGCTCTGATCAAGAAGAAATGCAAGTTATGGCAGAAATTTATTTTAAATCTATGTTTCTAAAAGATAGTTCTATTGACCCGGCCGAGCTTGTGGATTTATTTGAACCTATGATTACTAATGAGCTGAATAGTGAACTTTGCAAGCCTTTCTCCCCCGAAAAAATTGCAGATGCCTTGTTCCAAATCGGCGCTTTGAAGGCACCTGGGCCGGATGGACTGCCGGCAAGGTTTTTTCAGCGGAATTGGCTTCTTCTCAAGGAGGATGTTACTAAAGCAGTACAAACCTTTTTTGAGTCGGGGATCATGCCTGAGGGAGTTAATGATACCTGCATAGTACTTATTCCTAAAGTTAATCATCCGGAGTCCATGAAAGACTTTAAGCCAATTAGCCTCTGCAACGTGATTTACAAAGTGGTATCGAAGTGTCTTGTTAATCGCCTAAGGCCAATTTTGCAGGATATCATCTCTCCAAGTCAAAGTGCCTTTATTCCTGGGAGGATGATTACAGATAATGCCTTGATAGCTTTTGAGTGCATACACGCCATTAAAAGGAACTCAGATGCAAGAGGAGAGTTTTGTGCGTATAAATTGGATCTATCGAAGCGTATGATCGAGTGGATTGGGATTTTCTGAACAAGGTTCTTTTGAAGCTAGGCTTTCAGAGTTCATGGGTGCAGTGGGTCATGTCTTGCGTAACATAAGTGCGCTACATGGTTCGCTTCAATGGTGTTATGTCAACACCCTTTTCCCCGTCGAGGTCTACGCCAAGGTGATCCACTTTCGCCATATCTCTTTCTTTTGTGGCTGATGGTCTCTCTAAGTTAATGAGCAGAAAGGTGGAGGTTCAGGCTCTTCAAGAACTTCACATCTGTAGGGGGAGCTCCGGGTGTGTCACACCTCCTTTTTGCCGATGATACATTGCTGTTTTTTAAGGCTAACTCAGATCAGGCAAAGGTCATTAAAGATGTCCTGGACACCTATGTGTGATGCACTGGTCAATTAATCAACCCTGGAAAATGCTCAATTATGTTTAATGAGAAGGGCCGTCATGATGACCAGGAGCTGGTAAGACAGATACTGGGTGTTGAAAGATCCACCTTTGATCCCAAATATCTGGGATTACCTACACCAGCCGGAAGAGCAAAGGGTGATAGGTTCCAATCGCTGAAGGAAAGATTGGGAAAGAGGCTCAAAGACTACACAGAGAAAAATATGTCTGCTGCAGCCAAGGAGATTCTGATCAAGGCTGTTGCACAAGCCCTTCCTACCTACACCATGAGTGTGTTCAAACTGCCTCTGGGGATCTGTGGCGAGCTAACAAGAATTACTCGGGAGTTTTGGTGGGGAGTGGAAAATGGTAAGCGCAAGACAGCATGGGTGGCTTGGAATCAACTCACTCGAAAAAAATGTGTTGGTGGGTTGGGTTTTAAAGACCTAAGATTATTTAACCAGGCCCTGCTCGCCCGACAAGCTTGGAGATTAATCCATTTCCTGATAGCCTTTGTGCCAGGTTACTGAAAGCCAAGTACTACCCTCGGGGTTGTTTGATAGATACTGCATTCAGTTCTAGCTCCTCTTATACCTGGCAATCCATTGTTCATGGTCTAGAGCTGCTGAAAAATGGAATAATCTAGAGAGTGGGCTGTGGTTCACAAATAAGAATCTGGCGTGACCCTTGGCTCCCAAGACCCCACTCTTACAGAGTCACCACTAGAGAAGGAAGATGCAGATTGAAATGGGTTTCTGAGTTGCTGGATTCTCAAGGCCAGGATTGGGATTATAGCAGACTTGTTGGAACATTTAACCAGGCTGATGTTGAGACCATACTCAAGATTAAAATACCAAGAAGGAGAACAGATGATTTTCTGGCTTGGCCACTTGAAAACAGGAGTATTTACAGTTAGAAGTGCATACAACCTGGGTCTGTTACTGCGTGATCAGCTCGGCTTCCAGTGTCAGACCTGATGGTGATCGTGCTCTCTGGAAGAATGTATGGAAAGGAATGGTACCACCGAAAGTGAATGTGTTTATTTGGAAGCTGGCTAGAAATGCTCTGCCAACCCGAAGACGCAAATTCACTCGGAAGATGGAGCAAGGGACACTTGCTTGCTATGTGGTCTTGCTGCTGAAACAAGTTTCCATGCAGTAGTAGAGTGCCCACAAGCCTCTAATCTGAGACAAGCTATGAGGGACCATTGGCCTCTGCCTAAGGAGGAGCTTTTCCGGTACTCTGGCCCAGACTGGTTGCTGTTGGTTCCAGACAAGTGCTCGCCTGCACAACGAGATGCCACAAAACTGGTGCTGTGGAGAGCATGGACTGTCCATAATAATATCACACATCAATCAGGTTCCTCCCTACTCTCTGAGTCAGTATTTATATTACTCAACCTGCGAGAGTCTTGTACACAGGCAAGCTTGAAGGGAGAACTAGTGTCAAGTAAAGGAAAGGAACACTGTAGCGATTCCGACAATAGGCGGCGTTCTGATTCACTGGTGAACTGGGTGACTCCTCCAGAAGGGTGGTCTAAGATCAACTTTGATGGATCATTCGTAGAGCAAACAGGAGAAGCAGGCGCCGGTTTGATTGCTCGGAATTCTCAGGGCGAAGTGATTTTCACAGCTTGGCAGGCCATCCCCCGGTGTCCTAATGCGGCTGAAGCTGAAGCTGTTGCTTGCGCTGAGGGTTTCCAGTTGGCAGCACATTGGATCCAGGGTCCTGTGATTTTTGAAACGGATTGTGCAAGAGTGCATAATGCCTTGACCAATCATGAGGACCGATCGGAGATCAGCTTCATCATTTCAGCAGCTAAAGAACACGCGCAGATGCTTGCTGGTTGGCGCGTGATTCAGGTTAAAAGAGAGTGTAACTCAATAGCGCATGATCTTGCTCATTTAGCTAGGCGTTCTTCTGAATCTGCATTTTGGCTGAGAAGCGCACCTGCGTGTGTTGCGGATCAAGTCACTTATGACTGTAACTCTATCTATGCCTAGTTAATAAAGCTCTCTTTTACCCCGCAAAAAAAAAGAAATTTACAAGAGGAATTTTGTTTTGGCTTCATGCAATCTATTAATAATATCTCGTTATTTTTCTACTCTTGTACCAATATGGTAGAATTTCTATGTTTGTTCTACCGTAGCAACACATGGGCTCACCAAGTTAATAGAAAAGATAATGCTGTTTGGTTCGGGGGGAAATCATCATAATATATGATATATTGTTTATTCATAAAATAAAGTTACAAAATCCATTAACAACTACATGCTCCGCCATATGGGTTCATACGTATATCCATGAACATCTATTTATAACGGAGGAGTAGAAACAACGACACAGAAGCATGCTAATAACGGGATAGTAGCTAGCCTGCTGCTTATTTGATAGGACGTTGAATTCAGCTGCACATACAAATCAACAACGGAGTTGAGGTATATGTGTATCTTACTGCCTTCTACATATAGTGTACAGTAGTTCAAGCATTATTCATGGGTAGATCTCAATTACAGAGAAGGGACCCATCACTGGCATGATTTTGTAATAGTCACTGAATCCAGCATCGGAAAAGATTTTTTTCCACTCGTTGACGCCTCGTTCCACTCCATTGATATGCATCATAAACACATTCTGTATGTCTTCCATCTCACTGATTTTGTGATCTTGTGCTGATCCTCTCACCATGTCTATGATTATCACCTTTCCTCCTGCGTTTCTAGCCGGGATTGCTTGCTTGCAACGTTGAAGTATCTTGACACAATCTTAATCACTCCAATCATGTAGAATATTCTAGAACAGGTATAGAGTAACATTTTAAAGGAAAAGAGAAAAGTAGAAAAATAATGGTGAACAAATATATTTCTATGGACTCATAAACTATCTCAGTATGCAATTAAGCCCCCAAAGGCCCAAAGTCAATTGTTTGATTTTTTCCCTGAATATTTAATTTCCATAGGCAAGTTCTTAACATCTGATCTGTTTGATCTATTCAACTAAATACTTCAAAATTCACACTAGCAATGTTTCAAGTGATTCAGAATTTGATTTCATACAATAGAAGGGAAACTTATTATTTTGGCACCGAGAAACCTAGCGCAAACGAGCACACACAAACTCAGCTTTGGAACTTTTGACAAAGAAAATATGTTATCACTAGGTGCGCTTTATCCTTTCTGTTTTGACCAAAGTCAGAAGGAGAAGCCCTACCTATTTGTAAAATATATTTTTTGTTTCAGACTTGTTTAATTCGCGGGCTTAGTTTGGTCTTGTATTATTGTTAATTTGGGACTTGTTCATCAGATTTTACTACTAATTAAATTGGTAATTAGTGAGTAAATTTCGCTCACCATACAACAACTTGTTAGGTGGGTGCATATTAGTCGAGTAACTTGTAATATGCTCAACCTAGTACAAAATTGGTCCAACAAGTTGTAAAATGCTCAATTTAGTACAATAACTTATCAGATTGGTGCATATTGGTTCAAAATCATGTAAAATAATCAATTTAGTACACAATTTTGTAGGTAGATGCATATTGATCCAAGAACTTGTGTAAAATGCTTGATTCAATGTAATAACTTGGCAACTTGGTGCACCTATAGTCCAAAATTACAAATGATAGTGTATTAGACAAATTAGATAGCATTCAAATTTTCTTCCAACAAATATTTTTTGTCAATTAATGTTGCTAATTTTGAATCAACTGTATAAGTTACTTATTTGTTCATTAGTTAAATTGAATTAAAATTTTGAATTACATCATTAGATTACCGAGAGACTAAAGTTCACAAGAGACCCTATGACCCTATATTTCTTCTACACCTTTACTCATGTATTCAACAACTTTAGAGAAGCATGCTCATCTTCGTTATTTTAGCTTATTTTTATTTCAACTAGTACATGAGACTTTAAAAATATTTATGTCAAACTTTTTAAAAGTATTAATGGTTAGTATGAGTTACCATATACAATTTTTTAGCTGAATAAAAATACATATAATCAAACTTGAAATAAATATTAAATATGAAATTAAAAATATATCTAATCAAAATTTAATGCTTGTAAAAAATTAGTTAACAAAGATATAATAATAAGTTTTAAACACGAAAGTTCTAGTCCTTAATGAGTATTTTTACTATCAAACGAATATCAATTGTCAAATAATGCACAACCTTCGACCAAAACAATCACCTCGAGGAAGAGCCGGCCATCAGCTGCCATGGAGTCGTTCAGGACGCTGCTAAGCGCGGCATCGTTTCTCGTCATCTCCTCCAGGGAGCAGCCGTGTGCCAGCTCGAAGAGGGATCCGGCGACCGCCGGCTCCTTCCTGAACCAGTCAGCCATAGCGAAGAAGGAGGATACAATTGGAGGGCTCACCATGAACGGCACCACAGGTGACAGGTTGCACCGGCCGACGAGGAAGCAGCAAGCCGTGGTTAGCCCGTACATGACCTCGCCTCCGCCGCCGTCGTCCTTTGCGGCGGCGGCGGCGGTGGTGAAGATGCCCGAAGTACTGAGCAGTTGCATCATGCGCTTGAGGTCAGGGACCTTCGCTGGATGTATCTCGGTGTCGGCTACAATGTCGGCGAGGGTGGCGGCGCCACCACGGCGGTGGATGGCGTCGGGGATGCGGAGATCCACGGCGCACTTGAGCGCCATGGACTTAACGTAACCAAGCAGGTTGTTTTGGAGCTCGGAAAGAGCTGCCATTAGGTCCTGCGGAGACTCAGACAGCTCAGAAAGCACTTCGCTCAGCGTGCAGTCCCATTTTACAATTATTTCAAGTTTCATGTACCTAGTAATCATGTGTTCAATTAATTAGCTTGAGTGTGACGAGTACGACACAAAAACGACATGATCAATATACCTTGAGTAAGACAGCATCTGCAGGTGGAATCGACTCAAACATGTCACCGGCGGTGAATCGCAAGTTACCGTCGCTGCTGGTGGTCTGGCTGACCACGTGCGGAAGATCCAGCACGTTGCACTTAATGCGTGGGAACGCCCTCGCGATGACCTGTGCGGCGGCGCCATGGCCGCCGCCAACGTCGACCAGCGAGCTCAGCCCCCGGAAGATGTGGCCTTCGACCAAAACAATCACCTCGAGGAAGAGCCGGCTATCAGCTGCCATGGAGTCGTTCAGGACGCTGCTAAGCGGCATCGTTTCGTCATCTCCTCCAGGGAGCAGCCGTGTGCCAGCTCGAAGAGGGATCCGGCGACCGCCGGCTCCTTCCTGAACCAGTCAGCCATGGCGAAGAAGGAGGATACAATTGGAGGGCTCACCATGAACGGCACCACAGGTGACAGGTTGCACCGGCCGACGAGGAAGCAAGCCGTGGTTAGCCCGTACATGACCTCGCCGCCGCCGCCGTCGTCCTTTGCGGCGGCGGCGGTGGTGAAGATGCCCGAAGTACTGAGCAGTTGCATCATGCGCTTGAGGTCAGGGACCTTCGCTGGATGTATCTCGGTGTCGGCTACAATGTCGGCGAGTGGGCGGCGCCACCACGGCGGTGGATGGCGTCGGGGATGCGGAGATCCACGGCGCACTTGAGCGCCATGGACTCAACGTAACCAAGCAGGTTGTTTTGGAGCTCGGAAAGAGCTGCCATTAGGTCCTGCGGACTCACTTCGGCCAAGAGTCTAAGCGTCATCCTGCACCAGCAGTGCACTTCGCTGCAGACTAGCTACTTCCTGCCAACTAACGCCTTTTATAGAGGATAGAATGACTAGAACATTTGTATAAAACATTTTGTTTCTCTTTTCCTGACGCTACAAAGACAAGAGGCAAAGCCATCAACGACTAAAAGGGACAAAAGAGCTTCGCGTGTCAGAATATCAGCAAGGCAAACATTTTCTCAAAAAAAGAAAAATGGTCTCCGCCGCTCCGCTCCTCCTCGGGTCCCTCCCTTGCCTTCCCACTGTGGCGAAGGTGCACCCCTTAATAGCTGCGATCTACATAGTATGGCTTGTGGCTTTTGCTCCTTGGTCGCTGCCACCACCGCCATCCCGACACCAAGGTATGTCTAAATAAAATAAATATGCATCCCCCAACCTTCTTCACAGGGAGGTATCCACTTCACGGAGAGCGGTCCCCACTTTCACCGCTGGCTTCTCCTCCATGGTCGGCCGCCGCCACCATCGTAGTGTCTCCGGTGCGACGTCCCCCCACAGGGCGACATCGGGCGATTGTTCAGGACGGCATTGCCTCCACCATGGATCTGCGGGAGGGAAACCCCGCCGAATGCACTATGGATCCCGCCTCCGCCTCCGTTCAAGACTTGATGCAGCCTTCGCTCAATAGCCGATCCACTCCGCTCACAACTCGGTGGTTGTTACGACATCCTCGCCGCCACACAGGCTGCGACTTGGTCGTCCATCTCTATCTTCGGTGATGGTGAATCATCTAACTTTCGATCAGGAGTGCGGACTTCTTGACGTCGCTCCTCCGCAACCGTCGGGAGGTCCTCCTCCGGGGTGCAGCGTCTCGACGCTCGGGAGCCGGAGGAGCTCGCGTGGCGAATGCATCGATGATAAGTTGTTATCCGGTCGTGAGACCTTGTTTCGATTGGTCTGGGGACCTCCTTGTAAAAACTGCTTAAGTTTAATATATATTTGTTGTCAAAAATTATCAAATAATTCCAAAATTATTTAGTCCTGCGTTGGATCTAAAACACACGGCAAAGTTTTTTGCCCACTGTCTAAACACTTAATAGCTTGTAGATCACATTTTTTACTTTGCCGGTCTATACCACGACAAAGACCTATTTAACCAATTCCATATTTCACATAGAAAACAAAAATTGTCAAACATCTTAAAAAAACTCCAAAATTTTATCCACATCTAACAACTTATGACTATTGCCTATAGAAAATTTTTGAATTCAAATTCAAACTTGATCCTCACATTTAATCCAAACCTAACTGCATCCTTCTCGAGTCTCTGATTCTTCTCCACGGATGTTTCCATTTGTAAACATCATACGTGATAAAATTGAAACACACTCAAATTCTTACCACATCCTCCGTGTATGATATCATGAGTTGTTGACAAATCTCGTAAAACTACTTCATTTGCTTAGAATTTTAAATCATTCGACATGCACACATCCAGTGCTGCGACTTACTAGTCATGATAATCAAAATTTCTTCTATTTCATGGGTAAGATTTTAAATTGGGATAAATAACATGAATAATATTTTTCCCTCATTTTATTCTATTATTTGAATCACTTGTAGTTCAAATTTGATTATTTCAAAAAATTGTTGAAATACAATTAATTAGTTAAATATACATTAAAACAAAAATCTTCAAAATTTTACCATGAAGTATCACATGTTGTATGTATAGAGTATAAAAATTTCAAGGTGAGGAGAAATTATTTTGAGGGGCAATTTAATTTGGGATTTGGGAGGATAAATACATGGGAAAAAATGTTGCCATTGGATCTGAGAAAGGCTCACGGCAAAGGCACCTCTTTTTGCCGTGCAGAAGCAAAAACACACGATAGCACCTTTTACTTTGCCGCGTAAAAACGCACGGCAAAGGCTTTTTAATAAATCCAAATATAGAAAACACCAAAATTATCAAATGGCTTCAAAAACATCAAAACTTTACATAGAACAACTTATATTCTCTATTGCCTATAAAATTTTGAATTCAAATTCAAATTTGATCATCACTTTAATCTAAATCTAACCATATACTTACTAAGTCTATGAAACTTCATAGGAGATGTTTCCATTTGTAAGCATCATACATGACAAAATATTCAAAACACATTCAAATTTTACCACAATCTTCACACATGACAAATCTCATGAATTTTCAAATCTCGTAATTTTGAAACTTCATTTGCATTTTTAGAATTTTAAATCATTTGGACGCATGATCATTGTTGTCTTTCCTAGTCAAGATGATAATCAAAATTTCTTTCTATTTCATGGTAAGATTTTAAATTGGGATAAATAACATGAATAATATTTTTTCCCTCATTTTATTCTATTATTTGAATCACTTGTAGTTCAAATTTGATTATTTCAAAAAAATTGTTTGAAATGCAATTAATTAGTTAAATATAGCAAATAAAAACAAAAATCTTCAAAATTTTACCATGAAGTATCACATGTATGTATAGAGTATAAAAATGTCAAGGTGAGGAGAAATTGTTTTGAGGGCAATTGATTTGGGACTTGGGAGGATAAATACATGGGAAAAAAATGTTGCCATGCGCCGAGAGAAAGGCTCACGGCAAAGGCACCTCTTTATTGCCGTGCACCGAAGCAAAAACACACGATAAAGGCACCTCTTTGCCGTGCGTCGAAGCAAAAACGCACGGCAAAGGCTTTTTTAATAAATCCAAATATAGAAAAACACCAAAATTATCAAATGGCTTCAAAACATCAAAACTTTACATAGAACAACTTATATTCTCTATTGTCTATAAAAATTTTGAATTCAAATTCAAATTTGATCATCACTTTTAATCTAAATCTAACCATATACTTACTAATTCTATGAAACTTCATACATGACAAAATATTCAACCACAATCTTCACACATGACAAATCTCATAATTTTCAAACTTCATTTGCATTTTTTAGAATTTTAAATCATTTGACGATGATCATTGTTGTCTTTCCTGGTCAAGATGTTTAAAATTTCTTTGATTTCAAAATTAAAATTGGGATAAATAACATGAATATCATGTTTTCACTCATTTTATTCTATTATTTGAATCACTTGTAGCTCAAATTTGACTTATTTCAAAAATTACTTGAAATGCAATTATCACTAGGAGGAAAAAAGAACATGGTACCAGATGAAGTATATTAGAGGAGCATCAAGAGTAGTCGGTGAATACTCCTACTTTAAAACTACTCGAACGAAGCTGCTACATTCGGCTACAAAGTTTGGACACTCTCAAATGTGGAGTTGTACACCGAGACGTGTTTGACATGGAGACCATGCATTGCACAATGGCATGATCTACATATGGAAGCTTAGGGACTAGTCGTAGATTAAGAAAATACCTATTGTAATAGCAATAGACTTCTTCTAGTCGAACCCGACTATTACTCTTGTAAACTAATCGACCTGTAACCCTACCTCAGATATATAAGGCGAGACAAGAAACCCTCCAATCAATCAATCCAATACGCAATATACATGACATAGGATATTACACTATTCAATGGACCAAACCTGTCTAAATCGTGTGTTCGTGTCCTTTGAATTTCTGATCTTGATGAACCCCACCACACAATTAAAGCACTACCTGAGGTACCCCCTTGGTTGGTTTCCAGGTCTAAAAGCATCTCCAAGAGACTCTCCATTTTTTACTCTCTATTTGGCTATATATTTGCCTCTTCATAAAAATCCCACTCAATATTAAGCATCTCACTCTCTAACACTCTCTGTTCCCACTCTTCAAATTGTTCCCCTCCACACACTTATGCATGAGTCTCACGTATCATCCCACACTTGGCTAGCCAGTTTGACGTCGGACTGGGTAGCCAAATTTGGCTAACGAGGGGAGACAATTTGAAGAGCCTGATGGCTTGGCGAGTTGGATAGCTAGTCTGTTGAAAAACTATTTTGATGTTGAATGGCTAAAATTTGGTCTGACAAACCATTTGACTACTCTATTTGAGATGCTCTAAACACCAACAATAACATCATTAACAACAATGATAAGTCAGCGAAGGGACCAACCGCGAAGGAGCATGTCCCTCGCGAACGGACAGCTTGGGCTTTGTGTACATATATAGGCGTTTCTTAAACAAGGCTAGACATTTAATTTGTACCTTTTGTGTAGGAAGTTGCATGAGGGGAAATTTGGTCCAGTAGACCATTAATACAAAGAATTTGATATTAGCATGCATTCATGAATTAGAGGACCATAGTTCTTCATTCTCCATCTGTTGTTTCCCACTTTATGCATTGATCAGTACTTTGGCCTGAAACTAAAGAGCCTCCCCACGTCGTCTCCTTCAGGGCGGCATGGGGTGCCAACGCCGCCGCCGCTCGCTCCCCCATGGAGCAGCCCAGCGCTGGCCGCCATCGCCGCCAGCTCAACGGTGGCAGACCTCCCCTTCCCCTGCCACTTCCTCCTCTGTCCTATCTCCAATCTTTATTCTCTCCATCTCTTGCTCCTTAGATCTAGATCTCCTATGCTACCAGCTGTTATCCTTGGCCTTAGTGGTGGTTGTTCACGGTGGGGCACTAGTCGGTGAGGGTTGTGGAGCTGTTGGTGCAGCTGTTGCATGAGGTGCTTTGCAGTGTCCATGCGGTACGACGGCCTCCCATGCGCGGGTGGGGCATCTCCTCTCCGTGCACATTGAGGCACTGCCTTCGGCCAGACGTTCTTCTCCCTTGGGCGCTTGGGCAATCAGATTTGGGCTGAGGTGATTTGGATCCGTCTTTTTTGCATCCACCCCCCATCGTAGCCCTGACTTGTTGTTTTTGCTTGATGCATGTTGCGGCCAAATTACCGTGTGGTCGCCACAGCTGGCCATGTGGTTGCTACTTGGGTATGTGCAAGCACTGATGGAGTACCTGGCGAAAGCTCTACTCGACTCTTTGCCGACACTCTCGGGCGCCGTGTTACCCTCCTTTGAGATGTTGTCGTAATGCTTCCTGTATATCTTGTTAATTATCAAGGTGAAAATCTTGTTCCAGGTCACTGGACGGGCAATGATGGTGTCATGTCGTGTTCTTCTTGGAGATGTTGCTTTGGAGATGATCCATTCTTGTGATTTTGTGGCTCTAGGAGTCAATCTAGCTAAGTGCCTCTTACCACATTAGGCCTTAGATCGGTGGTTGGTCATTTGCTGGGGGTGCCTGTGGTTTCCGGTAGAGATTGACTAAGTGCAATTTCGACATGACAAGTGAGTACCAAGGCAAGCACTTGGCCGCCAAGCAGGATGATCCTAACTGTTATATAACGATGACAAGTAATCGACGTAAAGAAATCAAACAAGGTGTAGCGAACATGGCCTCATATGCCATTTGTTCAAGTTTGATTTTGGTGATTCATGACAACATGATCAATGGGACTAACCATTTTGTTGAGCATGTCTTTGTAGACATTTCTAGGTCCCAAGAATGCAAAAATACCACATGCCAAAATGAGAAGATAGTATATATTTTGAGGCAAAACCAATAAGAAGAAAAAGGAACGGAGCACCGTCGGATGAACCGACGGTACATAGGAAGCAAGCGTCGGTGCACTGGCCGGAAGAATTGGTACACTGCGCAAAGTGGTGTGGTTCAAGAGGCACCGTCGGATAAACTGACGGGCCAACTTTTAGTTGCACCGGAGGAATTACTGAAGACATTGAAACGAAGATGCAGGCACCGGATGGACCGACGGTCCATTAGTGGGCACCGTCGGTCTATCCGATGCATCAAGGAATCAAGACAGAGAGGTTTTAGCGCGGAACCCTTCAGCACCGGATGAACCGACGGAGGAAGCAACAGTTCATCCGATAGCTTCAAAAATGCTAACAGAGAGGTTTTGGCGTGGAACCCTTCAACACCGGATGAACCGACGGTTAGCAGAGGAGCGTCGGTCGAAGCGTCAGATGAATTATGTCAGCAGGATGCAACAGCTATGATGACGTGGAGGGGTCTCCGCTCCGCGTCGAGTAGGCCTTCTCTCTTGCAACATAATTTGGATCATCATTCAACACTAACTTCTAATGTTTATAAGGGATTTGTTGTTGTAGGTGATTTGTTGTTGCACAAGGCCCAATCCAAAGTTGAAACAAGAACATGCATAAAACAGTTTGAAGCTTAGTCTTTCTAACTTTCGTCTTAACCTTTTCTTTCTTATTTCTTTGTTCCTCATTTGAGACGTGGAGTCTAAGTGCCCTTGTATCTTGTGCCTATGTGGTAGGATTTGTTCCTTTGTGATCATAGACATTCACATGTGAATGTTCAAGATCGGACAATTTTCTTAATCTTCAAAAATGCATTGATCAAGTTCTCTATGACTCGAGCTGGGAAAACACAGCCAAGTTTGCCTAGGTGCAATATATAGTAGGCACTGGTTTTTTAAACAGAGAGCGTGGAACATTTTGCTAATATAGACCTAACCTTCTCAACCCACATTTTTCACAGTAGTTTCTATGTAGAGCAACATTTAATGACTTCACAAAAGCAGCGCAAATAAGGCTTGGTCAGCTGTGGCAAGCAATCGTACGTGTAGCTTTCCTGCTGCAACAGTCCGAGGTCCGAGCCCCACAACACATCGCAAGCAACTATTTTTGATAGCAAAGCATATATAGGTCAATTATATCAATCCATAGTCATATTGTAGCCATGCTGAGAAGAAAAAAAAAGTCAAAAATACTTAGTGATATCTAATCAATATTTAATTAGGTACAGTAGCAATGCCATGAAGATGCACAGCAACTTGACATCAACTTTAGACTCCATGTGCACTCTCAGCCAGTCTCCTGCTTGCACAACTGCTGTCTCTCCATGTGCACATCAAATCTATATGGGATCTTTATCAAAAAAAAAACTCCATATGGGATATATGTTAACTTCACATCCTGTTGGAGGGAGAAAAATGGCACGACAAGTCGACAATGTGACTATCATGATAACAGCGACGGTTCATAAATTGACCTTGTCACTTATTACTTTTAACAGACGCAAGAGCAATTTTTATTAGAAGAGGATATAAAAAGATAAGAACAAACGCCAACAAAAAGAGAAAAACAAACAAATAGAAAACAACTAGAGGGGTATGGGGACTCCGCACATCTCCCCACACCAAAACAACAACTACTACTACGAAAGAGACTACGCAAGCAAAAAGCTCTAAGAAGATGGTCCTGAAGATCTTGCGCTTGCTCTGTGTTGCTAATTGGTATTGTTGGATATCTTCATGTGCACAATGATTAGTGTTTTGTCTATCATACTGTCTCTCCATGTGCACATTAACTCCATATGGGATATATGTTAACTTCACATCCTGATGCATGGAGAAAAATATGACAGTGAAGGCTCATAAAGTGACTGTGGGGTGTTTGGAGAACTAGTCAAAAGCTATTTAGCCTCCACTCCAAATAGCTCCAATTAGCACCTTTCGGAGGATAATTTTTTAGAGTGGGTTATATTAGTTGCAAATAGCTCTGAAATAACCCACTATTTGGCTTCTTTTGGGCTACTTGGACTAAAAAGAGAAGAGCTAAAAAATACTCATAAGAAACACCCCCCTTGTGACTTGTTACTTGTTCACAATGATTAGTGTTTAGTCTATCATACTGACTATCATAGTGATGGGCATGTAGACCTGAAATTCTTCTAATGCAATCAATTCTAGTCCATGATCTCATCCCTTGGCGCCTTCCGCCGTGCAGCTTCTTGTCTGCTTGTGAGCCATCGATATCGTGCTGCAGAGTAGCCGCCGCGTGAGATTTGTGCCTCATCTACCGCAATTAATGTAGTCATTCTTGCACCGGCGGCGGCCTCCTCCATCAATGGCATCTTGGTCTGCGCTAGTAATGAGTTTATCTGCTCGGCCCTGTCAGGCACCTGTAGTGGATGTTTACAAGCTCTCTACAAGCTTTCACGTAGGAAAGAGAAGGAAGGAGAGAGAATAAAGTGTCGCTAGACCTGGCGACTCTCGCCAGCACGCTTCCCCGCGAAGCAGCGGGTCCCACCCCCACATGCTCGCCCCCGCTTCCCCTTCCTGCCTGGCGGGTGGAGCATGGCCGATGACGCGGGTGTGAGGAGATGACAGGCATGAGGCATGGCGAGAAAGAGACAGGAGCGCCCGCCATGGCACGACAACGTGACTATCATGATAACAGTGACGCTTCATAAAGTGACCTTGTCACTTATTACTTGTTCACAATGATTAGTGTTTTGTCTATCATACTGACTATCATAGTGATGGGAATTACCTATCACTTATGACGTGTAGACCTGAAATTCTAATGCAATCGAATATAATTCTAGTCCATGATCTCAACCCTTGGCGCCTTCCGCCGCGCGGCTTCTGCTGCTTGTGATCGAGCCATCAATATCATGCTGCAGAGTAGCCGCAGCATGAGATTTGTGCCTCATCTACCGCAATTAATGTAGTCATTCTTGCACCGGCGGCGGCTATGACCGCGCTAGCTCATGCCCATCTTGCACCGGCGGCGGTCTCCTCCATCAATGGCGTCTTCGTCCGCGCTAGCATGCATTGAGTTTATCTGCTCGATCACCCTGTCATGTCACCATCCACATCGTGTCTACACTCTCGCCGCTGCTGCCACCTCCCATCGCCCTCCTTTAATGTCTTATTAGTTCGATTCAACAAGCAATCTGACAGTCCCTCCCCATGCACACACACATGATGTGTGTGATGCGTGTGGATTATATATGCGAGAGCAACTTATTTTGTTTATGTGTGCAAATATATATCACTCCCATGGTTTTTGTTTGGAATCATGCATGAGATATACACGGATTTTTATTTGGAAAAAATGGCCAAGGTGTGAGGTAAGTCTAGACAAGTTTGGATGAGGTATTGCTAAAGTTTAGCCTACTTAAAGTTTAGCAATTCCACCCATTAGCACTACCGTTTGGAGACATGCATGGCTAATGGATATAGAGCTAAAGTCCATAATCCACAAACACTGGGATTTGATCTTGACCGTTACTTACTAACCAGCACGTCCGAGAATAATCCACAAACACTGTTACACATGTCCCTGATTTTGACGGTTACTTGATATCTGCCCAAATAAATTACATGGATACATTCGCCGCCGTGCCTCGATTGTGATCTGATGATCTTGACCATTACGTATGTCCTAAAATAATAAACATGGTTACATGTATCCCTGATTTTGACGGTTACTTGATATCTGCCCAACAAATTAAATGGCTACATTTGCATGCATGCTTCGATTGTGATTTGATCTAACCAGCTCGAGAGAGAGAAAAAACTCGACCTGCGTCTTAAGGGTGGTAATGGACCCTCCAATTTAGCCTAGCAAATTTAAGGATCGGATTCTATAAAGATCGGGCTATACTTATATATAATTTTGATCTAAAAAGTAGTAGGACTTAGTTGGATTGTGAAGAATGAGTTGGATTGTGAAGAATGCATTAGGGCCATGACCCATTACCATCCCTGCGGGGTAAGATCATTCCCACGGGCATTGTATTAAGAAAGAGTAGCTTTGTCGCTTTAGACATGCGCTTTAGCGTGGGATAGACGAGAGAATTTTTTTACAAGAACAGACAACTAGAAGAGCCACAACGACCGCTCTACCACCGCACACTCGTCTGTCGAGGAATAAATCCTCGTGAGGCACGAGGGTGTCGATGGGTCGAACCTGCGCCTGGCAGCTCGCACTGGCGGGCTTACCAACCGACGTCCGAGAATAAACACTCTTACATGTGTTCCTGATTTTGACGGTTACTTGATATCTTCCCAAAAATTAAATGGCTACATTATTCACTTCTCTATGCCTCGATTGTGATTTGATCTTGATCGTTACTTAGGGCACTCCGAATGCAGACTTCACCATAGAGTCTAAGTCTATTAATTACCTTCTCATTTATAGTTTTTTGCTAATGTGGTGCTGTATTTATTGAAGAAAGAGAGGGAAAACATAAGAAACTACATCTAACTAAGAAACCAAGTCTTTACGTAAATCAAGACCAGTTGTGAGAGAGACAAGTGAGTCATGGAATACTAGGATAGAAAATTGCATTGTGAAAAATTTGACACGATGTCCTAGAGTATACTCCATCCGTCTCAAAAAAGAGAGGAGTTTTGGGTTTCTGCTGACCAAGGTTTGACCTTTCTTCTTATTCAAAAATTTTGTGAAAATATAAAAACAATTATGATATACTTAAAATTTTTTGAATAAGAAACAATTATGATATACTTAAAAAATTTTGAATAAGAAACAATTATCATAACCGTCTACCTACATGTCATAACAAAATAAATAATGTTCTCACAAATTTCACATGTAGGTAGACGGTTAGCTGCAACTGGGTAAAGGAAAATGGGTGCTTCCCCTTCCCAACTGGGTAAAGGAAAAATGGATTGTAATAAACATAACAATTCAGCAATATAATTAACAGCTCAATCACCAGCAAAATTAGTAGACATATCTCTAGAAGAATATGCAAGGTTCAGCACAAATACATGAATCAACCAACACAAAAACAAGATTATAGAACCTGGGACCAGCAGTGCTGAAAAAATTCAAACAAATATTAAGAAATTACCATCAAATTTTTGTTATAAAGCTCACCACAGGATTCTCGTATTCATCTATTTCTCCAGGGCTCTTTCCTACTTAAGCCTTTCTAACATTGTCTTTCAGAAAAGAAAATTGACACAAATAAAAAACAACAGAACATATCTTGTTTAGCTTGGTGATACCGTATAGTTAAGGGTATAGTCAGGGCGTAGCCATGATTTGATTATAGGGGGCGAAACGCTGAGTTGAAAAAATCTCAAGATTTTTTTTCAAGGAATCAGATCTAGCATGGACAACAAAGATATTCTAGATTATTTTTTGACAAACCATATATTGGATATATATAGTATGGGTCCTCCAACATGTTACTTGTAGTAACACTTAGGTAGTATAATTTGAATATAAATAGATCGATCAGATAGTGATACTAGTAAATGTGGTTATCGATTGAGCACTAATAAAAATAAACTTTAGACAACAGAGAATATGGTTTTGACACAAGAAAAATATATTTGGTCAATTTAGCTTCATTAATTAGCATGCAATTAAAGAAATGAAAAATTAGAAGAAAAAGCTAGCATGTCAGTTATATGCATGTTGTCCCGCATGTTGCATGTAGCAGTGGCACTCACTAGGTGGAAAACAGCCTTCGTCCGGTGGGAAAGACTTTAAGTCTCTAAAGCCCACCCGGACGAAAAGGAGAGACAAAGCCCCCTCCCTTTGTCACGGGTGGGCAACCGAATAAAGGTGGCCTTTATTCCCGGGTGGTAGCCCCGCCCGGGACAAAAGGGGAGGGCACACCAGTGCCTATGCGCTACCCCTTTAGTCCCGGGTGGTAGCCCCGCCCGGGACAAAAAGGAGGGCACACCATCGCCTCAGACGCCACCCTTTAGTCCCGGGTGCCACCGGGACTAAAGACCTATGTCATTTTTTGTTTCAATTCCAATTGTTCTAATAATATTATACGTGTATATTCTCACGTATTTGGGTGTAATTTATGTACGTATAAATGTTTGCACTAATTATATGTGTCTACTATACGTACTATATGAAGAGAATAAACTTATAAATAAATATATACACACATTATATTACATCGAAAGCATAGATAGTATTTTCTAAAGTAGTATATATATACATCAAAATACCGTTTCATTCTAATTCTAGTCTAAAGTTCCACCGAGGTGCTAATTAAACTTTATCAATTCGATGACCGTCATAGTGATTTACGCCTTGTGGATTAATCAGGTCCATTATGAATCATGAGACTTTCTTGAATCGCCAAGAGTCGGTCCTTATCAATGATTGCGTCCCTAATCATATTGTTCGTAATGTGCAAATAATTTAATATATTACACACAAGAATTAAATATATAAAAAAATGTATTATTAATTGGTTTAAAATAATACTTACATATAATCGGCGTCTCACAGAAATTGTGGATGAACCCACACACATAGTATGCACATAAATGTGTCCCTTGTTCTGTCTCATACACTAAATTGAAGAAGATAATTATGAAAAATTAGTGTTATACATTTTTAATTTGCCCAAGCTGAAGTTGTTATTTGGTTTACGAAAAATTTGTAGAGAAGTTTATTCTAGGTCTCCATTGTCCAAGGTTGTGACCTTGAATTTTTCCCAAGCTCGCGTAAAATAATGAAAGTTAGAGCTAGATAGTGTTAGTAAAAGCACACTATTGCATAAAAGGAACGTATGGATAGAATTATTACTCTTGAAACATATCTTGAAGGTCCAAGTATTTGTTGGATCTCTTCTCAATGAATCAAAGACAAGGACGCGTTTCCGTTGACATCAATTATGAGAAGAATCCAAAGGAAACTGTATATACATAGAAGCTCAAAAGATTAGAACTAAATAATGTTAACTAAGATAATTAGAAATGCGAACCCTTAGCAATTAAGATGGTAATCACACTTACTCGAAGTTGTAAGGTAGAAGTATCAAATCCTTGTAATGCAAATTACACAAGGTCCTTAGGATTGTTTTGAATGTTGTTTCGGTTGGAGCTTTACTTGATCTTGATTAACTAAAGATGGGTCCATGAAACCTATTCGTTGGTAACCATTCTTCCGCATGTTATGCATTTCCGTGCTCTGAAAATGAAAGACAAAGTTAATAATTAGAGTATGCATTAATTTGTTAATTAGGGTATGTATTGCACCATCACTTACAGTGCACCGGCCATGACAAGATCGGTATTCAAGGAGTCAAGATGGTAAATTTCATAAATATCCTTTGAATTGCGGACCAACTTCTCGCCTTCACCAAAGAAAATCTCCGGTTTAACAAGCATGCCAATCATCTCGCCCGCCTTAGACGTCTTCATGTAGAAGTCATGCAATCTGCGATCCGAGTAGGGAGTTTCTTCACCAACTCGGGCCCCGACAAAGATTTCCCATGCTCGTAGTACCATCTAGGTGCGAAGTTTTTGTCCCGAGGAGGTGATTCGTGGCGAGAACATATTCTAGTGGGAGCCTGTTGCTTCTTGCATTTGAATGACATTTGCTAGTTGTCCGTGTCCATAAGTGCAAGAGCTTGTTCGATTCTTGATGGTGAGGAGGCGACGTAAGTCTGTACTCGATCGGACGCTTCTGTTGCCTTCTTCGTTGAAGGCTCTTTCGCTGACGTCGACGTTTGTGTTGCCTTCTTCGTTGAAGGCTCTTTCATCGACGTCGATGTTTGTGTTGCCTTCTTCGTTGAAGGCTCTTTCGACGCCGACGTTTGTGTTGCCTTCTTCGTTGAAAGCTCTTTCGCCGACGCCGATGCTTACATTGCCTTCTTCTTCCTATAATCCTGTGGCATCATCGACCCCGGTACTTGATTGATGTTACTATTTGGTGACCCTCCTTGTCTGTTCTTCTTTAGGGACTTGTGCAGACCGATCATAATCACTTAGTAGGGGTTTTATAATTTCTTGTCTCTTTCTACTTCCTTCTTCTCTATGAAAGCTTTGAGTTTCGCGGACGATCTTTATTCTTTTGCTTCCTTTTCTTCGGCGGTTTTTTGTCTAGCGACCTCTTTATTCCTTTCAATCCACGCCTTGAGTTGGTCATGTCATTATGGCAGCTTCCTTTAACAGTTTTTCCTTTCTTCTTGGGGATCCGGCATAGCGGTAGATTTTGATCGGGACCGCCTCTTGGCGAGCTTTGGTGAAGCTGCTTTGGTGGTGATTGATGCTTTGGTGGTGATTGGTGATCGCCATCGCCGCCAGGAGAATTCCCGTTGTGGAGACGGTGAGCTCCAATCATTCGGCGACGACCGGCGTGACGGCCCGGAGATGGTGGTGCTGCTCGGCAACACTCGGAGGGATCGTTGATGGCGGAGATAGTGGTACTGCTCGGCAACACTCGGAGGGATCGGTGGCGGCATGTTAGGTATTATGATGTAACGTTTGGGCCACAATATGATATCTTGAAGCGCATCTGGAGTGTCCTTTCCCGTCACCTCCTTGGATGTCTAGCTCTATGTTAAACTTTGGGTCAACAATCTCCTCCAAACCAAGCGAGGCGTAGCCTGGAATCTCCATGTCGTGGCTTGTACGTCCCGGAGATGTGCTAAAGCCATTCCACGCCACCTATATATATGTAGAGAAATGATGAAGTTATTAAATGCCTGAGACATGCATCAAAGGTTGAGATAATTGCATGTATAATCAGGTTTATACCGTCATTGTGATGTTGCCGATCGGGTTGTGCAGCTCACATGCGGTGTGCTATGAAGTTCATCCACGTGGTACGTTGTCCTCTACTTGAACTTCTTCTTGGTTTGCCGCCCTTTGTTCTTCGGGGGCCTCTGTGGAAGCACAACGCTGCGGCGGAAGGGCTAATGACGGGATCCACGGTGCTTGGGGCAAAGGTGCTCATAGGGTGATCCGAGCTACTGCGCGGCCACTGTCGTTCAATCTCTGCATTCATACGTTCTTCTTGATCTTTAAGTCTCTGCCCCATCATTTCACGCCACCGCCCCTCTTCACGCTCCCTTCTTCTTTTGTGGCTTCTGTAGGTGTCAGGGCTTCCCTTGAAAGCAAACTTCCACGGGAGTACCCGTAGCCCACGCAACGCGTCTGGGTGTTCCAGATTCCCGAGCGCCAAAGTGAGCTCATCCATGTCTCTGTCAGGAACCAATCTACCCGCTTTGTTGTCTTCATTCTTTTTGATTATCTCATGTGCTGCCTCCCATAACGTGGGTGGGAATTTGAGGGAACCATCATCAGGGTTCAATCTTCCACCGCGAGCATAATACCAATTCTTCGATCATTCTTCGATCAAAAGACCGCTTGTACGATACCTTTGTTGAGGAGGAATTGTTCAATCTTCTGCCACTTGGGTGCTGTAACCGCGTAACCACCGCGACCAAGACGATGGTTGTAATCTGTCTTCTTACTTGCACTAATCTGAGCTCGTGCGCTCTTGTTGGCAAATTCTTCACTATTCTTGTAATCCACAAAGGACTGCCAGTGATCCTTTAGCTTGGGATAATCATCAAATTTGGAGTTCGATTACGCTTGATATAATCTTTGTGCTACTTCTTGAAACTCTGCAATTGAGTTGCCATCTTCGTGAAAGTCCACTGCTTCACAAGGTTTGCGTTCACGCCCGGTGGAAGTGTGAAGTGTTTTAGGATATCATCCCATAACATATTCTTAAGTGAATCCGGAACCACCCATGGATTATCTTCTCTTCCCTTCCATTCTCTATATGATATGGGCACGTTGTCCCTCACAATAGCACCGCATTGGGACACAAACTTGTCCATGACCTTCTTTGGTTCCCATGGCTGGCCAAGCTCGTTCACTTCAGTGATATGAAACTTCACGTCGTGATCGTGATTACTTTTGTACGGCCTCTTTTAGTCTTTTTGCTTGTCGAGGTTGAAGCCTACAAGTTGCGGATTTGTTATTCACGCGGGGTTCCAGAATGATATATATACCTCGTTGTTAATGCATTTATGGATTTGTTAATGCATGATATATATACATCGTTGGAACCTTCTGCATTAACTATGAAAAGGTCTTCATTACTGTCGATGTCCGCGGTGCGGGAGTCGATGTCGCATGCGGTGTCGATGTCCGGTTATGTTGAGGAACGCGTCCGCTGGCTACGCCCTCCTCGGTGAAGGTTGGGACCTCGGTATTTGGACCTCCGAATAAGGCTCTTCCATCACCCGCTCCTCGGCCTCATTGTTATCCATAACTAGAAATTTCTGAAAACATAAATGAATTTCTGAGCACATAAATGATTTTCTGAGCACATAAATAATTTTCTGAGCACATAAATGATTTTTTGAATACATAAATGAATTTCTGAATACATAAATGATTTTCTGAGCACATAAATGATTTTATGAATACATAAATGATTTTGAGCACATAAATGATTTTGAGCACATAAATGATTTTTTGAATACATAAATGATTTTTTGAGCACATAAATTATTTTCTGGATACATAAATGAATTTTTGAATACATAAATGATTTTCTGAGCACATAAATAATTTTCTGAGCACATAAATGAATTTTTGATTACGTAAATGATTTCTAAGTGTCGGGCGAGAGTCGAGCGAAACTACCTAAGTGTCGGGCGGGAGTCGAGCGAGTCGGGCGGGAGTCGAGCGAGTGGAGTCGAGCGAGACTACCTAAGTGTCGTGAGTCGAGAGTCGAGCGAGACTACCTAAGTGTCGGGGGAGTCGAGGCGAGTCGGGCGGGAGTCAGTGAGACTACCTAAGTGTCGGAGTGAGCGAGTCGAGGTGAATCGGGTGGGAGTCGAGCGAGACTACCTAAGTGTCGGGCTGAGTCACCGAGTCGGGAGCGAGTCGAGCGAGACTACCTAAGTGTCGGGAGTCGGAGCAATCGGGCGAGAAAACCTAAGTGTCGTGGCGGGTCGAGCTAGTCGAGCGAGTCGAGGTGAGTCGCTCGGCGAGTCGAGCGAGAAAACCTAAGTGTCGGACGGGTCGAGCGAGGGAAAGAATCGAGCGTGTCGGCGATACTACCTAATTGTCGGTGACGAAAAAATTAATATCTCTAAATACATATTTCATCTCTAAATACATTTCATCTCTAAATAAATATTTCATCTCTAAATTCAAATCTAAAATCTCTAATTCTAAAATCTCTAAATTCAAATCTAAAATCTCTAAATTCAATTCTAAAATCTCTAAATTCAAATCTAAATCTCTAATTCTAATCTAAATTCATAAATAAATTAACTGAAAACATTAAAAATTGTCGACCATCGGGGTCGACGTGAGATCCTCACCGGCGGGCGGCGAGGGCGACGATGTCGCGGCGGGAGCAGCGGGCGGCGACGGCCGTGGCGGGAGACGGCAGCGGCGGCGTGGGACGGCGTGAGACGGCGCCCGGGCGGCGGGCGGGATCGACAGGCGGCCGAGCGCGGCGGCAGAGCGGGGCGACGGCGGCAGCGCGGCGGCGGCGACGGCGGCGCGAGAGACGTCGCGGCATGGGGACGACGGGCGGCGCGGGGTCGACGGGGCAACGTCTTGACGACGGCAGCGGCCGGGCGGAGCTCGGCAGCGGAGGCTGAGGCGCGGGCGTGTCGACGCCGTCGTGGCGAGCGGCGGGCGGCAAGGACGGCCGATGGCGATGGCGGGTGCGAGCTCAAGACGATGCGGGGAAGACGACGGCCGGCGGAGATCAGCAGGGGGGACGCCGGACGACGAAGTGTGAAGTGGAGGAGTTGGGGAAGAAGGGGTGGATCCGTGGGATATATATCCCCCCTCTTTAGTCTCGGGTCGTAATCAGACCGGGAGCAAAAACTTTTAGTCCCGGTGGTGATCGACCCGGTGGTGATGTCGACCGGGACTAAAACCCCCTTTTGTCCCGGTCGTATCTCCACCGGGACTAAAGGCCCTTCGCGGAGGGCCGTAAGGGCAAAATTTCAGCTTTTGTCGGGTGGTGTTACCACCGAGACTAAAACCCCATTTAGTCTAGGGTCGTAACACCACCCGGGACTAAAGTGTAATTTTCGTGAGGCTGTTTTCCTCTCCCATTTCTTTTCTCATTTTCACATTCTATCTCTTTGAAATCAAAAAAAATATAGTAACTTTTACTATTTTTTCCATGCAAAATTATATTTAGTTAAAATATAATAAACTGTACTTTGTTATGCAAAATTATATTTTAGAGTTGTAAACATTCACTTCCAATTTTCATTTGCAATATTGATGTGCATTCCCAATAAAATTCAATTAAACCGAAAAATAGTAAATTAATTCAGAAAAATCTCAAACTTGGTGGGTCAAGAAAATTCAATTAAACCGAAAAAATAGTAAATTAATTCAGAAAAATCTCAAACTTGGTGGGTCAATCTCACATGACATATTAAAGCTTCATAAAAATTTTGAGACCGATACAACCGCAAAGTGCATGGACTTGAATTGTTAAGACATAAGTGGTATAGACATGGTTCGATGAAAGGTTCTATATAGCTTTGTGAAGCACGTGTACTCCATCTATGTCGAAATGGTCTGAAATTTTTTTGGTTGTCATTTACATTGAAAATATTAGCTCACGCAAGATCTTAGATTTTTCTGATGACTAAATGTATTTAGGTTTTTCTTCGTGCTAAGAGAGCTAGAATATTGTGAATTACACATCAATAACTCAAGAATTATGATTTGGCTTCCAGATAAATTAGACTCTAAGGTACAAGAGAACTTGTGGCCAAGTTTGGCACCATTCGGATCGTTTTGTGGGTGCTCTCAACTTTTAATTTCTAGGTGATGTCGCACGGAAATTCAATTAAACCGAAAAAATAGTAAATTAATTCAGAAAAATCTCAAACTTGGTGGGTCAATCTCACATGACATATTCAAACTTCATAAAAATTTTGAGACCGATATACAATTGATTTGATCAATAATCATTACACGACATTAATCTCAAGCACGTAAGTACGGTGTCTCTTCACGTCCAAGCAATATGCTTGGGTCAACTTCGACAGCGAACGGAGGCATGCCATCAAACTGATCATAATCATCGGATTGATCTGTTTTGTCCTCGACTCCCACGATTACTCTTTTACCTAGAATAACTATGTGACGCTTTGCCTCTTGTGGTCCCGCTTCTTGAGGATTTTATTCTTGATGCTAGTCATATCCTTGACATAGAAAACACGATGCACATCTTTGGCAAGCACGAATGGATCATCTTTGAACCCAATCTTGGTAAGGTCTACTATTGTCATTCCATATTCATCTTTCTTTATGCCATTCGGTTTACCCATTGGCAAAAAAAGCAGAGGACGTTCATCGCTCCGTACTCAAGCTCCCATATCTCTTCTATGATACCATAATAGCAGGTCTTGCCCCATCTTTTCCGATGGCGTCCCATACGGACACCACTATTTTGGTTTGTGCTTTTGCGATCTTGAGCTCTTGTGTAAAAATTGTAACCATTCATATCGTAAGCTTGAAATCTTGTAATTGTGCTACAAGGTCCCCGGCTAACAAAGCTAGTTGTGGATGAATCGTTGAGTTTCCGATGAGTTGTTCACTCAACCATGAGGAAATGTTTCCAAGTGACGTGCAATCCAGACCGGGATTTGGTTAGATTTTGAGAAGCAATAATCTGCTCGTGTTCCATCCTATCTGAGTCACCGTGATGATTGTTGCGGTGTTAGGTGTGCTTTATGGAACAAATCGGATTATTGCTCAAACTTGATTTCCTTCCGATGGTACCCTTTCCTATAGCCTCCCTCGTGTCGTGATACTAGAAGCCCAATCAAGTCAATTGTGTCGATAAAATCAACACAAAACTCAATGACCTCCTTAGTTCCATATCCCTTAGCAATGCTTCCTTCCGGACGAAGACGCAGTTAAGAACATATTTCTTGAGGATCGACATGAACCTCTCAAAAGGCCACATGTTGTGAAGGTATACTGGACCGAGAATAGTAATTTCTTTCACAAGGTGTACCAGGAGGTGCGTCATAACATCGAGGAAGGAAGGTGGAAATGCCAACTCAAAGCCGACAAGACATTGAACCGCATCATTCTGTAGCTTTCCTAACTTGGCTGGATCGATTGCCTTCTGTGAAATTGCATTGAGAAATGCACAAAGCTTTACGACCAGTAATCATACATTCTCTGATAGAACACCCCTCAACACAACTGGAAGCAACTGTGTCATCAACATGTGATAGTCGTGGGCCTTTAGATTTGTGAACTTCTTCTCTTTCATATTTATGATCCCTTTAAATTGACGAGTAGCCAGACGGAACCTTAATATTGTTCAGGCAATCAAACACGCTTTCCTTCTCTTTCTTGGTGAGAGTGTAACTAGTAGGACCATAGTAATCAACATCATCATCATCCTCTTCCGGATCAGTTTCATCATCACCCTCCCGCGGAACTTTGGGAATCTTATGAAATTCTTTCAGGTCCTCTCGTGCTTCGTTGGTATCCTTCGGGTTACCATAACAACCCATGAAGCCTAGCACATTCACACAAAGATTCTTCGTAAGGTGCATCACGTCAATTGCATGTCGGACCTCAAGGCTACGCCAATAAGGTAGCTCCCAAAATATAGATTTCTTCTTCCACATTGGTGCATGCCCGTTGGCGTCAGTTGGAACAGGTTCACTACCGGCACCCTTTCCAAAGACTACCCTTAGATCATTTACCATCTCAAATACGGCATCTCCATTAAAATGGGGTGCCTTCGTACGATGGTCAGCCTTCCCTTTCCAATGCATCCCTTTCTTCCGTAAGGGGTGATTAGTTGGAAGGAAACAACGGTGACCATTATACACGACCTTCTTCGTTTTTGAGATGAATACCTTGTGTTCTATGTAAGCAGTGCATGCGTGCATGCCCGATATCCCTTGTTTGTCTACCGAGAAAGGTTACTTAGGGCGGCCAATCGTTGATGGTTATGAACAACAATGCTCGAGATCAAGTTCTCTTGCCTATCCTCATCCCACACACGCACGCCCTCTTCCCATAGCAGCATAATAGTTCATCGACCAACGGTCTTAGGTACACATCAATGTCGTTGCGGTTGTTTTGGACCTTGGATGAGCACCGCATTATAATGAACTTTCGCTTCATGCACATCCAACCAGGAAGGTTGAACATGCAAGTGCTATGACCATCTGCTAAACTCCCGAATGGATTGAAACCATCCGTACTTAAACCAAACCTTATGTTCCTTTCCACGTCCTCGAAAATGTCTTGAATTCTCTATCAATCTTTCTCCACCGAGACCCATCAGGATGTCTCAGGTTGTCTTGCTTATGTTCCTCGTGCGTGCCATCTCATCAACTTAGCATGTGCTTTGTTCGAACAAACGCTTCAAACATGGTATTATAGGAAAATACCACATAACCTTGGAACTTTCTTCGTCTTGTCACGGTGCCCTGGAGATCACCAAGGCATCTTCATCTCGCGAATCTTATAACGTAGCACTTTGCACACAGGACAAGAATCCAAATTCTCGTAATCCTTACCCGATATAGGATGCAATCATTAGGACATGCATGGAACCATGTACCTCCAACCCAAGAGGGCACTTGTCATTTTGCTTCATATGGTGGACGGTAATTCATTGTTCTCCTAAGCTTGTCCTTCATAATTTTAGCATCCCTTCAAATGCCTTATTAGACACACCATGTTTTGCCTTTCATTGCAGCATTTCTAGTGTAGTACCAAGCTTTTGTGACCCGGCTTGCAACTGGGTATAACGGTTTTGTGATCTTCGATCATACGTTGGTACTTTGCCTTTTCTTTTCGCTTTCACAGTCCTTTGTGCATCCTGTAGAACCTGGCCGAGATCATCGAGGGGTCGACATGTGGTAACTCTTCTTCGTCGGCATCTTCCATTAAAGTATCTAAAAGCTTGACTGCGGCCCATCGAATACCCTCATCCTCTTCTTCGTCATCTTCCATCACAACCCCTCTTTCACCGTGCTTGGTCCAAACCACATAGTTCGGCATGAATCCATATTTCAACAAGTGGAGGTGAAGTGTGCCCGGGTCATGGTAGTCTCTTTCGTTTCGCAATCGAGCATGGACAACACATGAACCCATTCACATCCTTGTTTTTTTCGCCACTTGAGAAAACCATGCATGCATAATGTACTGTACTGATCATGGTGTTGTACATCCATTGTCGGTTCATCTGCATCATATTAAGTGAAAAATATCCATGTTAATTCTACAACACTATCCCTAGGTATCCTTTTCTAATAACTAAATTAATAAATTCTATTTTCTCTAATATTAAATATAGCTAGCTAAAAGTATATATTTATATAAAACAAAAAAATCTTAGTACAAATGAATGAAAGAAGATAATCATAACAAATGAAAACTACTTATTACCAAATCTAAAGTATACTAATATAAAACTACATCTCTTAGCTCTTAAATCAAATTTTCTATTTTCTTAATTATGGCATAAATTTTAAGTATAAAAAATATACACTATCCCTAGGTCTCATTTTCTAATAACTAAATTAATAAATTCTATTTTCTCTAATAATAAATAAAGCTAGCTAAAAGTAAAATTTTTATAAAAACAAAAAAATCTTAGTACAAATGAATGATAGAAGATTATCATAACAAATGATAACTACTTATTACTAAATCTAAAGTATACTAAAAACCTCATCTCTTAGCTCTTAAATCAAAATTTCTATTTTCTCCTTCTCTAAATCATAACACGAAATTTAAACACAACAAATGAATGGAGGATGAAGAATAATACCTTAGCAACACCTTGGAGGTGAGAAAACTCCACAAATTGATGACAAAAAATTTGGGCACACCTCCCTAGGTTTGAGGCGCCATGGAGCCGAGAGGAGCTTGCTCTTTGAGCTCTCCGTGAAAATGGTCGCGAGGGAAGAAGGGAGCGTCGTCGATTTTATAGGGAGGCCTTTTGTCGGTTGGTTTTACCAACCGGGACAAAAACTCGAGCACCCGCCAACCCTTTAGTCCGGGTTGGCCCCAAATCATTGCGACCGTGGAGGGCTGGCCTTTAGTCCGGGTTGGATTACCAACCGAGACTAAAGGGTCGCCCAATGACCTGTTGTTTTTTAGTTTAATATATATTAAGGTCTCCAAAATTTGTGATAAAGGCTAATATTAAGGCTTAATCAATACTTTGGAGGTGAGAACCCTAATATTAAGGTTTCTAATAAATTAGTCACGGCCTAACATCAATACTTAAAGTCTTAACAAAAAATATAAAAAAGTTCATACATCAATACTTAATTAAGGTCTTACAAACATAAAAGTTCATACATGAATACTTAAGGTACGGTCTTAACAAAGATAGAGGGGTGCATCAATGCACGACACATATTTCATACTTCATTCTTCTTCCTTAGATAGTCCATATAGTTGAAGTCTCCAATCTTGAAGTCGAGAACTTGTGAAATATGCCGGAAGAATGGATCGGTGCACTCTCTATCGCTTCATAATACGGTCACATGGACTTCATAAATTTCAAACAAGGCGGTGAGGAAAAGCTGATGTGGCTAAAATGAAAGATGAGCCTGATACTTCCAATTTCTTGTTTGTATAGCATTTGAATCTGTGTAAGAAAATCCCACAACATCCATCACTTGCTCTAGAATTGCATGAAAGCTCATTGCCGCAAAGGTTTGACCAAACATATCCTCTGATTAAGAATAATGTTATTCTGACGCATTAAAAATGCTGAATAAGAAGATTAAAAAAGTTAAATCGTGCTCCATACCATGTCATGTTCATTTAGCGACAAAGTCTCTCTGCGGTCGTGGTGACACTTTCTCCTTCCTCGAGTGACTTTATTAGAAAATAAGAGTAATCTGGCACAAAATACCCATTAGCGTTTAGTTGTTGTAAACAAGCCTGCACGGCGGTCCTTTCATAAGTCCTATTAACTAGTGCAGGGGTACCCCACCCAACAATTGATACCATTTGGATGGGTTCTGAAGACAGCGAGGAGTAATTTTGTCCTCGAACAGCTATGTCAAACGAGATTTTTAATTGTATGCAATTGTTTGGACCGACAATGGCGCATTGTGTAACAAGAGGGGTACCACCTGAATTTTCAACAACATGTGCAAGCCACTGCAAATGATTGAGAACCTGCATTGTATGAAAATAATATTATTATCCGTGTGTAGTACGTAAACATCAAATTTATACAACGAAAGAATATTACTATGTTGGGACGAGGTCCGGCTTCGATCACCGTAGGTAAATCAATCACACCATGGGTGAAGTGTATGCACGACGACGAGCCAAAGGTGGCGGTCATCAAAGCGATTCCACGACCGCCATGGCGACCTCCACAGCGACCACCGTGACGATAACTTGCCATAGTTATTCGGACTACTCTGTAATATATATAAAACAATGCTTAAATAAGAGAATGATTAAATCTATTCTATATAAAAACATAATATATAAGACCTATTTTCTCATTTTCTAATGAACTAAACAGTTAAGTGCAAGAGCTCGTTCGGTGCAGTGAGCGGATGGCGTAAAGTGCATGCTATACCTTTTCTAATCACCCCGATCATTTAGGAAGTACAACCTCACCTCACCATCATATACACACCTCGCTCTCCCACTTAGTACATCGCTGGCTACGTGCATCTCCTACAGCTCTGACCCAACATCACGAGCCACGTATAGCCCCTCGTAGGTGATGTTGGACTGTAGCTAGCTAGATGTAAGCTCTGTACAACGTCCAACCGTATATATGGAAAAAGAAAAAATAAGAGAATGCCTAAATGTATTCTAAATAAATACAAGAAATACTTAACAAAATGAATTAAATAGGTAGGTAGTATATTTTCATTTGGTAATGACCATTTTTAATAAACTAACTTCTAATAAATTAAGCTAAATGTAAAATTAAATGCATCTCTCATCTAAAAGTTAAAATCAATTATCTCTATAGCAAAACTATAAAATAGAGGATAAATCCCTATGTGAAACTATGCTTAAAAAATATGTGAAACTAAATACAATGTTAGCTAAATCTAAAACATCCGAAAACATCATCTCTTAGCTCCTCCTACCACCTAAAAATATAAATCCATATTTTCTCCATTTCTAATCATAAAACGAAATTTAATCATAACAAATGAAGGAAGGATGAAGAATCAAACCTTAGCAACACTTTGGAGGAGAGAAATCTTCACAAATTGATGACAAAAAATTGGACATCACCTCCCTAGGAGAAGAACTAGCTAGCTCTTCACAAACTATCTCTTAAGCTCTCGGTGAATGTGAGCTCGGGCAGGAAAAAGAAGAGAGGCAGGATATATAGGCGCACCATTTAGTCATTACCACCTGGACTAAAGATGAGACTTTAGTCTCGGTGGTAATACCACCGGGACAAAAAACTTTAGTCGGGTGGTGTTATGACCCGCACTAAAACTCACCCTTTAGTCTCGGGTCGTAACACCATCCGGGACTAAAGTGCACCAATAATTACGACTCGGGCCGTTGGACGCCAGGGCCTTTAGGTCCCGGGTGGTATTACCACCCGAGACTAAAGGCCCAAACAACTCCGAGGCCACGTCGCTTAAAGCATTTGTCGGTTCCAAAGTTGAACCGGGACAAATGCTTGGGAACAAAGGTCGTTTTCCACCGTGACTAGCAAATGCTTAGGTTGGTGGGCTGGTGAGCTTTGGGCTAATTTTGTGTTGAGCTAGCCTTGTGATTAGCAACCTATCTAAGGGCACCTGTAGTTCTACAGCAGCATTAGGGGGTCAGGTCTCTATGCCCCCCCCCCTTGTCTCCAGCCCTGGGTACAGTGCAATATGTTTCATTAATTTTTATAGTTGACCAAGGAGGTACCTCGGCTTATTAGCATCATCTACAGAACCATCATCATTGTTTTCAATGCCTTTCAAGAGCTGCTTCCTGTCGATTTTCTTGTAAGGTACAGAGCGGTTCCTAGAAAAGTTGATATGTCATGTAGATATGAGGCTACTATTTCCCATGTAATGAAAAAAAGAAAATCTGAGTTAGGAAGACCAACCTATTCCTTGTGATCCTTCTGTTACAATTATGAGGCTACTATTTCCCATCTAATGAAAAAAGCAAATCTGAGCTACAATTTTGGTTTGCTATCCTACAACCATTGAATCTGATTGAGTTGACACCCTCTAAAAGATCTCTGTCTTTGCAGTGTGGTGGAGAAAAGCTGAGAAAAGAATTCAGAAGTGCTACAAGAAGGGCTTCAATTCCTTATGCATCCTAGGCGCCTGGAGCATATGGAAGCATAGGAATGAATGTGTGTTTGATGGGGCATCCCCAAACATACAGGTGGCAGTGCAAGCTTTTAAGGAGGAATCTCACTTAAATTGCGGGTGCTAAGGGGCTTTCTGTCATAATCCTTGGGTTGGGTAGAGGCCTGATCTAAGTATAGAAGGTCGTTTCGTAGAGGTCTAGTCCGGTGCATTGTGTCTCATCATGTAAGTGTTATTTTTGTTCATGCATTTCCCCAGTCTAGTCCAAGGTGGGGCAACAATGTGGTTGTTGTATTGGACCTTTTTTCTCTGTCTCTTAACACAAAGATGCATAGTTCTCCTGTGCATTCGATAAAAACTACTATGTAGGTGGAAGGACAAAATAAAGTCATGTACAGCTCACCTCATCTTACGACACCTTTTCTAATCATCAATCCATCTTATCTTGTGTTAGTATATGATAACTCGTGCTCTAAATGGAGTTTCAGATCAGGATAACTCTACCAACATCAATGCTAAGTTATCACGCTGCAATATCAATCACAACTGCTCAAGCAAGTTATGAAGAAGTAGCCCAGTAGTAGAATGCCACCAAATAAAGAATTAATCATACCTGACCAAGGCTTGGGGCCGAGCGGCTATAAGACTTGATGGAGGGGCGAACAGACAATAGGAGGTAATACACCGAGCACTTAAGCAGGTGTCGCATTGTGATGACTTATTCTACCGCAGGTGCACGACACCATTCCCCTCTCGCTAGCCACTGATGCATCTCCTCTTAACACCATGACTGAATCCGGTGACTAGTCCCCTCAGGCATTAAACTCCTGGATCTAGGATAGCCAGCGATGGTCGACCATCACCATTGAGAGAAAGGTCGAGCCTGATCCAGCCACCAACCATCCACCACACCAACAGCTAACTCCATACCCAAGAGGAAAAAGGTTAGCAACTTCATCACCTAAGAAATGCGATGCACTATGGGTACTAGCTCCCGTGTGTGTGCATAGGCATGCGTACTATACAATGTGTATGTATGTCATGCTTGTACCATTTGTGCAGTATATAAGAAGTACATATGAATCTAGAGCTAACTCTTAGTCCTTCTATTTAACTTAGTCATCTTGAGATGAATCACGTGTGTGTCACACTACTTATCTATCTTATCTTACCTCTGCCTTGAGTATTGACACTACCATCTATGTTATACTCATATACAATAGTAAACTCTTTTGATCTACCCGCCTTCCTTTGAGAAATATGATACCATTGGGAATACTCATGGGTGAAATGTTACAATGGTATATCGGTGTGCTTGCGGATTTATTCGTGATCAACGGGCTGCTCAAGAGGTCAAAGGAGTGAAGAGTATCGCATAAGAGTAGTTAGGTGATATTTCCTTTCTTTTACAATACTTTAAAGGGGTTTCTGTTTGTTTAATGCTCTGATCAATGGTATTCGTGTTTCTATTTTTTTCTAGATTTATTACAGGATTTAATGAGTTTTTGCTATTCTTTTTAATAGTAGTAAGTGACATGTCTATCAAGAGAGAGACACCGGCGGTGACTTCGTCAATTTCGAATATATGTCGGCTCAGCCTCTCGAAGGTGCTCATAGTGGTAGAGTTATGCGTGTGTATTTATAGAGTTGAATATGCGTGCGCTAGTGAGAGTCTGCGCTTGTACTGTAATTTGCAAACTAAACATGATCCTATACTTGTTAAATACATTTGGAGAAGCATATAAACAAACCTAAGGCTCAGTTCCATACATTTTATCAGCAATTGTCTAATCAGGATCAACAATTTATAAACAAAATAAAATTAAGATTTGTGCATAGGTTCATCTACTTTGCTTAATACGTGGACGTACTAATTTTCTAAGTTATTGTATTAATTAAGTATTTTGTAATTTGTTGGATCAATTTACACCCGTCCATATGTGCAACTTACTCTTCTTTCTCTTAATACAAACTACGCGGCTATTTTTCTTAAAAAAAACAAATCCATTTGCGCTGGCGCATCTTTATATATGGTCTTCCCTACTGTAGCGAACATGGTCTCATATGCTATTTGTTCAAAGCTTAATTTTGATGATTAATCACAACATGATTAATGGGACTAACCATATTGTTTAGACAAGGTCCCAAGGATGCAAAAATACCACATGCCAAAATGAGAAGATAGTATATTTTTCAAGGGTCAAAACCGTCGAAGAAGAAGAAAAGAAATGCCGACCAGTTCTTCCGAGTAACCAATAGCGACCACCTTACTGAAACCAAGGAAATGGCCGGATGAAGTAGTATGCGGAAGAAGCTACCGCTTGCAACCGGATGAACCTTTATTTTCATGCGTACGGATGAATTCAAGAGACTCACAATTTGCATTGAATCAAAGACCGGTACGTAGCTGAAATATAATGGAGCGTTCATCCGATCTCATGTGTTTGCAGAGAGGTCGCTGTGTGAGCACCGGATGAACCGATGGATACAAGAGATTAAACAACGGTTCATCCGATGGTAACGATGCTATCGGAGAGGTTTTGAACGAATATCAAATAGGATGAACCGATGGCTTGGAAAGAAGACCGCAAGCGGAGGATATGTGTCGTTGAAATGCTAAGGTATTTACGGATGAACCAAGCCAAAGATTAAGCGGTTTTTGACAGTTCATCCGACGTTGCTTTCATTGCAGCTACGCCGACCACTTGACTGCACAGAGCTGCATATTTATACCCTCCACTCACATTTGGTAGATGAGTGTGAAGGGGAGTTCAAGACTCATAGAAGATCATATCCAAACCATCTAAGTGCTAAATTGCTCATCTATAGACTTGCACATGCTTTGGGATGTGTGTGCTTAGTGATAGGTTTAGCTTAGAGCTAAGTGAGTGCAAGGTGTGCCTACCTTGTGAGGTGATTCTCAAGTGGATAACCAAAGTACAAGGTGAAGCAGCCTTGGAGCCTAGGTGGCTCTCCGCTCGACCCTCAGGCGGTGTAGATGCCAGTCGAGACACTTTGTGCGGGGACGTGGAGACCTCCTTCCTTGGTGGAGACTCCTTAGTGGAGGCGGCATCAAGGTGACCAAGAGAGCTTGAGTGCCTTTGTGGCGAGAGGTGGCAAGTCAAGTGGTGCTCTTGGAAGAGACTTGGTGACCGGGAATCAATACTCTGTGTAGAGTGCTTCAACAACGTTGGACTAGGGGTGGGATCTTAGATAGTGGATACATCGTTTGATAAATCAGCGTGTCAAGAGTTTGCTTCTCTCATCCCCTTGTACGTTTCCGCATTACATTCTTGCAATCCTTGTTTGCTTTTACTTACCTAGAGTACTATCTTGCTAGGATTGGCTATAGGTTGCAAAACTTGTTTTGGAATGGGAGTTTCACACTAGAACAATCCTAGTTGCACATTTAGATAGTATGTTCTAGTTTATGTTTCATGCAAGTAGTGAAAGCCATAGGTTTTAACTGTGCAAGTAGTGAAAGCCATAGGATAAGTTTTAAGGCACTCGATTCATCCCCTCTTAGGTTATGAGCATCCCAGCAAGTTTTCATTGTGTCTGGTCAATATTCCAACTGTGCAGATAGATTCCCTATAAGATCCAGTATAAATGAAGCCTGAGGCCTCACGTTTGGCTGTGATCTCTGGCCACAGTTCAGTGAAGAACAACACTCCCATCGGCCTCGGCCATGACAAGAGCAAGGCCGGAATGCATGAGAGCCGCCGCAGCATGGAGCACTGGAAGGCCAAATCTGCCGCTGTGCAAACATCGGCACGGCGAACCCGTCGGGCGTTGTCGTACCCAAGACGAATTTGCCGACCAGTTCTTCCGAGTAACCAATAGCGACCACCTTACTTCGACCTCAAGGAAAAGCTAAAGAGGATATGTCAAGTATGCGTATATACTAGCTACCTGACGTTAACGTCCTTTATTTCCATCATGCGTATTCCTAGTTACTTCAAGTCACAATTTGCATTTTTATGTTAACTCATAAAGACAGTACGTAGCTGAAATATAATGGACGTTGACCGCTCAATATGTTTGCTTGCGTCGCCTTCCTGTGTGAGTCTTTGTAATATGCCTTTGATCAGAGATAGATGAAAACGGATCGAATAGGAACGAATCCATATCGATACGAATATAAATATAGCTCTGTTTTCTTGGATAAAAAGCCAAGCAAAGGATGGTTTATTGATAAAACTATTTATTTATTTTTTACTGATAAAAGCGCCAAAGATGGTTTTTGACAGTTTGACAGCCAAGAAAATCCGTTGCTTGCTTCATCGCCACATTGGCGCGCTAGCACGCCTCGGCCATGACTGCACAGAGCTGCATAGTTCATTTTCCACCCACATTTAGATGACTTGAGGGCGTCAGAATCGACCGCGCCGAGAGTTAGCATGCCAACAATATGAACGGTACGCGGCGCTGGGATGTGGGATGGCTAATCACCAAACGGGCTCTTAGTACAATGGTAAAATCTTCAATGTGCTAAGAACATATTCCAAGGATTCGTCAGCAACCAAAGACAGTTATTTACTTGGCAGCCCTCAACCACCAAGCTAAAGTATCAAAACCATCAAGGCGACGATACCGATGCCTACGCGCATGTGGGCATCTTCAACCTTGATGATGACAACTCGACCTCCTTGATAATGCGTTACTGCTACAGCCGGACAGCGGTGGCAGACCTAGACCCTCTTAACGGGAGGTGTGATGTTTTAGCATCCCTAGAGAAGGAAGTTTGGAGACCGAATCCTGTGGCGTGGAAGGCCAATCTTCTGGGCCGACACTTAGGTTGGAGATCCGATCCGTTTGGATCGGTGGATCGAGATGGAGTGAGACGGCCACACATCGTTTGTAATTAGCTTTAAGGTTTAGGTGGCGCGAGTGTGTTACGACGGAAGAGTTTGGGAGGAGGTGCACTTTTGTATACTCATCCAGCTGCCGCTGTTCTTTCTTCTTTATCAATGAAATGGCACTTGTGCTGTTCGTCAAAAATCGATAATAGTTGTTTTTAGCTGCCAACAAAAAAAGAATTGATAAATCATCAACTGAGATACATAAAATGGTGTGCAATTTTAGGCACTCGATTCATCACAAGGTTGTGTGAGGTAATAACCAGCAAGTTTTCATTGTTCTTATTACATGCAAAATATGAAATAGAAAATTAAATGTCCATGTGTTAGATCTTAATTGTTGATTTGAAAAATTTGTGTTTTGAAAGAAAATGCATTATAAGCTGATTTTGTTTTAGAGAAAATATTAGGATGAAGTCAAACAGAGTCATGTAGTATAGTTTGACTGAGAAGGAAATCTTAACAGATATTCCAATAGCAAACACAGAGCATTTGATACAATCAGCTCGAAAAATGAGCTCATTTGAAAACTATTATTCGATAATAAATGCAAAATATGTCAAGAAAGCTTAAAATATACTAGTATTTTTAAGTTGCTGTCCCCTGAGTAGTTGGCCTGACGGAAAGGTATTGGTATAATTTAATTTCAGGCCATAAAACAGGCATAGAAGCGGCACTTCCACCTGACGGAAGAAATTCTGCGTGCTCACCCGGAGTTCCTCGACAGACAGCGGCCGTCCCTTGACGCCCGCATCGACCTGGTTGCCACCGAAGTCCCCAAGCTCGCCGAGTCCGCCGCGGCGAAGGCCATCGCCGAGTGGGGTCGCCCGGCCACCGACATCACCCACCTCGTCTTCAGCACCTACCGGCTGCCGCGCCCGAGCGCCGACCTCCGGCTGGCCTCCCTCCTCGGCCTCCGCCACTCCGTCTGCCGCACCATCCTCAGCCTCCACGGCTGCTACGGCGGCGCCAGGGCGCTCCACCTCGCCAAGGAGATCGCCGAGAACAACCACGGCGCGCGCGTCCTCGTGGCCTGCTCCGAGATCACCCTCGTCTGCTTCGGCGAGCCCGACGGGGGCAACCTCGTCGGCCACGCCTTGTTCGGGGACGGCGCCGGCGCGGTCATCGTCGGCGCTGGCCCCCTGGCCGCCGGCGAACGCCCGCTGTTCGAGATGGTCTCCGCCGCGCAGGCGACGATACCGGGGACCGAGTACGCGCTGGGCATGCAGGTCGCGGCAGGCGGCATCGATTTCCACCTCGCCATCCAGGTGCCCATGCTGCTGGGACAGAACGTCGAGCGGTGCTTGCTCGACGCCTTCCAGGTCGTCGTCGTCGCTCGCAGTAGTTGGAGACGACGACGACGCCGGCGATGATGTGGCGTGGAACGACCTCTTCTGGGCCGTGCACCCCGGTGGACGTCCGATCTTGGATAAGATAGAGGCGGTGCTCAAGCTGGAGCCTGGAAAGCTGGCGGCGAGCCGACATGTGCTGCGCGAGTACGGGAACATGAGTGGCGCGACCATAGTCTTCGTGCTCGACGAGCTACGGCGGCGTAGGGAGGAGGAAGAAGGCGACCATGACCACCAGCTGCCGGGTGGGGGTGATGATGGCCTTTGGACCGGGAATCACAGTCGAGACGATGGTGCTGCACGCACCGCGCAACCCCAACAAGGAAAATTAATTATTAGCAGATTAAATCTGTTAATTATATGTTGCTTTGTGCATGTTGTACGCGTGTGCATGATTTATTAGTCTTCAAATGATTGTGTGTCAGTGTATGTACGTGTGTGATTTCAGTTCCATTATTCTCCCAAATAAAATTAAATGTCCATGTGTTAGAACTATAATTGTTATATGAATATGACCATATCCATAACGTGTTTATTATTTTCAATGTTAAGCTGCTGGTTTGTTTTTTTAGATGAATAAGGATGAAAATTCGGTCTCTGTATACACGAAATAAGAAAACAAAAGAAAAGAAAAAGTTAGAAACACTAGATTTCAACTTCCTCCGATCCACATCCTTTGCTTCATCCTTGCGATGTTGTGGATGCATGTCCACAACATTGTTTGCAACAATAACACTTCTTCTGACAAAATCTATGCCCCTGTGCACTTAGAGCAACTCCAGCAGACTCCCTATCCCACCCCCAACTCAAAAAGTAGGGGTCGAAGCCAAAAAAACTCACTCCAGCAGGCCCTCTACTCGGGCACCTATTCTAGGGGGCACCCAAATCCCCACCTCCGGCACCAATTCCTGCGGGTGTGTTGGGCGCCCCTACTCCACCGGTACAGCAGTTGGCCCCGCGCGTCCGCACAGATTCCATCCCGTCGCCGGCGCTCGACCCTCCCCTGCCTCCTCCACCACCGTCGGGTTGGAGCTCGCGCTTGTCCGCGCCGGCCCGGACGGAGCTCGTGCTCCTCCGTGCCACGCCCGGCATCGTGCTCTTCCGCACCGTTGCCGCCGCACCTGGAGGGGACGGAGCTGCCGCGCAGGAGCTTGGGCGCCGCCGTCGTCGGCAACGCCCTCGGCGGACCGCAGCTCAACCTCCAGCCTCGAATCGACACCCTCCAGCCTCGAATCGACATCGACGGCCACGGGCATCGTCTCGCGCGGCCAGTGGTTGAGCTTCCTCTGCCGCCGTCGCCTCCACGCCTCCCCACCGCCGTCAGGGCCCCCGTGTGCCGCGCATCAGCTGACCTCTGCGCGCCACGCGGGCCGACGGCGATCCGGCTCCTCAACTCCTCCATGGCCGCGGCCCCGCTGGAGCTTGGGCTCGCCGCCTCGGTGAGCCGCACCGGATCTTGTGCTCCCAGCGCGCTCCGAGCTCACACGCCATGGAGCCGCGCCTGATCTTGCTCCCCGCGCTGTCCCCGAATCTCGCGCTCCACCGCACCGCGCCCGAACTCCGGCTCCACCGCGTCGTGCCGGATGTGACCGCGCGAACAGAGGAGAGATGTGGGAGAAAGAAGAAACGAGGAAGGGAGAGAAAACCCAATGAAGGGTCCCGCATGCCAGGTGAAAGTAGGGGGTTGAGAATAGGGGTTGTTGCTGGAGTTGAGCATAAAATTGGAGTCCCAGAAAGTTAGGGGGAGCCCCTACTCAACAAAGTAGGGGCTCCAAATAGGGGTCATTGCTGGAGATGCTCTTAAACAAACAAACAAATAATGATTTTCAGAAATAAAAGTGTTTTATATCTCAGGAAAGACATACGCATATTATGAGTTTCCGGTGTAATGAGTATCAATTATTTAAACCAATGTAATACTCGAGCAGATACTTTCACATAAATAACCAGAGCTACATTTTAAACCACAAACTCGATGGTGTCGCCATCAGGATTATTTGAAGGTGCTGGGAGACTGTCCTTTGATTTGTTCTCTCTTGACGTTTCTCACAGTCGGTGACTGGACGGTATTTGTACGGAAAATCAAATTTATTATCATCATCAAGTCCACGGCAGTTACTAATCTGATTTATCACATACGTATATACTGATCGTTTCAAATTATAATCCATGCATACCTTGAGTTCTTTGTTACATTGGTTTTGACGTCGATGCAGACGCATTATATACATAGCAAGAAGCAATATATCTAAACATAGATGTGTAGCATCAGGACATCGACGTGAGGGAACATCTTCCTGAGCACGGACATCTATAGTATTGTATCATTGCCAGATCGCAGAGCCAGCGACTTGTCATCAGCAACAATCTCAAGTGCAATAATCTACTCCAGACTCGCATCGAACGACCCCGTCGTAGTAGCATTGAAAAACGCTACATTCGCCGAACCGCCGAGAAACTTAGATCTTGGTACATCACTGCCATGCACCGGTAGATGGAAGATCTTCAGAACTGGTTTAGGCAGAACTTAATGGTCAGATAAATGCACTCAGGTGCCGGCCCGCGCACGCAAATGTTCTTCGTCCATCTGGAGTCAGTTCAGCTCGACTCTGCAGTGATTTATGGCGCATCAAACGACATGTAGCAAAAGATTAATCAAACACATGGCGGCTTGCAGAGCCATGACATGTACCGGCAGCAGCGGCCATGGTGAGGAGCAGGACGACGGCGGCTGAGGGTCTTTCGTGAAGGAGCCATTGCTTCTTTTCTGATGGAACCAATGCGGAGACTAAATGGTGAAGAGAATGCTGACGTGGATGATTGAGGATTGCTGAGAAGTCAAGTTTGGACAATTTCAGTTATCACTCATAAATAATACTACTCTTAAGGAAAACTACCAGACGGCCGGAGGATCGATCGGGCATGCCAAACAAACAAACCTTGAACTGGCTAGTCAGAAATCCCTAGTGTTTTTCCTCCACCACGTACGTCCTATGAATAAGCACCAGCATGTAATTACATCATTGTAATTCGTCATCGTTGCAGATCATTGCATTCGTCGATATGGGCTCTTAAAACTATTTTCTTTTGTCCATAACATTTATTGCAACAGTAAGGTGCTAACTGTCCACAAGTTCTTACTTCTTTGAACATAAAAACTGAAAAAATACAAATTTATGATGATCATCAGCCATGCTTCACAAAAATATCCTTGAATATTTCTGGATGCAAAATCTTTATCCATCATCAAGATCAATATTGTTCCATGGTAATATAAACTTACTAATGCACAAAGCTAAGTTCTCATGATCTTGTGTGATTTAATTATTAGAATTATTGCCGGGACAACATTACTTGAAACTGAAACCATTCTTTGGCAATTCAATAATTCTCATTTTGTTTTTCGCAATTGTTTATCACCTGAAACTAGAAAGAAAATAATCTACTATAAGTCGCATCGTACTAGACCTATCTTGAAGATGCCAACCAGGTGTTTTGCTTCTGGCCATCTGGCCCAGTCGGATCCAGCTGGCCATCTAGGATTGGGTGGTAGGGGCTCTCCTTCCTCCTCTTCTTCCTTCTTCCTCTTTCTTCTCAAAATTTCTGAAAACTTGGAGGATTACATGGGACGACATGTAGCAAAAGATTAATCAAACACATGGCGGCTTGCAACATCATGTACCGGCAGCAGCGGATCCATGGTGAGGAGCAGGACGACGGCGGCGAGGGTCTTTCGTGCATACGGTAGGCAGGGCCTTCTGAAGTCTGATGGAACCAATGCAAGTTGGTGTTTAAGAGAACTCTAACAGATTGCTGAGCGATCTTGGACAAGTTTGAAATAATACTCTATATAATATGAAAAACTAAAACTACCAGACGGCCGGCAAAATCAATCGGGCATACCAAGAAAGCAACCTTGGCAATTCAATCTAGTGTTTTTCCTCCACCTACGTCCTATGAATAAGCATGCATACATCCGCATTCGTCATCGTTGCATCAGAGGTCGAAGGACTTAAAATAATTTTGTTTCTATCTCTCGGATTCCTAATGTAAGTTTTCAAGAGGTGGAATGACAAACATGATTTTCTTTCTCTCTCGGGGTTCATGACTGAAAAAAGATACAATTTGGCAAGTGATGATACCAAACTGTTGGAGATGGGCTCTTTTTTTCTTGGCATATCTTTAGAAGTTGGCATCACAAGATCAATTTGCCAAGTAAAATTTGGCAAACTCTTGGAGATGCTCTAACACAAAGTTCTCATGATCTTGTGTGATTTCATTAAGAGAACACAAAATGGAAAGCCTATGTCTAGAAAATACAAGTACCTAAATTATATTTGGATCTCATTGTAATCACCATAAGTTTGCAATACTAAGAAGGAAAAAGTGTATTTTCATCCCTTCAAGTATTGCAAAGTGTGTTTTTCATCCTTACGTTGTCATTTGGTGCAAATCTAACCCCTTGGGTAACCTCCTTATCTCTTCCTTCAACCCTACTTCCTAGTTTAACAACGATTTAGTATCTATAGAAAACTTGCTAATTACATGCATGGTAGCTACAACTTATGTTAGTCAATCTCTATAATAAAGAGTGTGAATCAGTTTCATTAAAATCGAAAGAATTTAGAGAATATCCAATTTAGAGAATTTACGAAAATTGTGAGCTTTATATATCAACTCTACATTGCATCCATAACCAATGATTGTTGAGTAATTAAATGATTATGACATACATCGTCAATAGATTTTACTAAATCATTGTTAAGCCCCTCCTCGTGCTGGACATGATAAATGCACCGGTTCATATAGCTAAGTGATTGATTTGCACCAAATGAAGCGAGAGGATGAATATCACATTTTGTTTCTATTTGAGGGATGAAAATACAGTTTTCCTACTAGGAAATGTATCTCATTATCTAACATCATGAGTTTCTTTCTCTCGGTTCCGATGTATTAACTCAAAGTACATAATAAATAAATATCGTCCTAGTTTAATAGATTACAAACATACAAAACTAAATTAACAAGATCATTATTTGAATATGAAGATTTCACGACAACAAAAAAACTCTTGATGATGCTCTAAATAAATCATGGTGAGTAGGAATGAGAACACAAAATGATAATTCCGGTTTCTAGAAAATACTCGTTTTAAATTGTATTTGGATTCTTTTTGAGAAAAGCACATCTCGTAGGCAGATACCTAGCATTGGCACGGGCTCCTCATCCTCATATTGCAAAGGAAAAAATTCGATCGTTTGTGTTTTAAGTGCAAATGGTATACGTAACTAGCAAGATGTCATTAATCAACCCTACCCTAGTTTAACAACGATTTAGTATCATATAATAGCATTATGAAATGCAATCATCTTATAATTATAAATGGATGCAAATAATTGTGTTTAGTCTCTATAATGTGTGAATCATTGTTTCATTAAAAATCAGAAAAATAAATATTTTATTATGAGACATGTTTTACCTTATATACTTTTAACTAATATATATTTTATATGCTATTTGGTGTTGTACATTTTTGTTCGTGAGTTTTTATGATCGTAGATTATTCTATATATTTTACTAAATATCTAGATGAATGGTTCAATTTATACCAACATAAGTAATAATGCACTAGTTTTGTGTTTGAAATATGGATGCATCCTCTTTAGTTCTTATCTTATGAATAACCTCTCTTTTCTTTTGCTCTCTAATTACCAACTTTATATAACCCATTATCTAATTCCATATGGTCTTACAACACTCCACATTTTCAGCATGAACCTTGCATTCAAGTTAACACATTTGTTGTGTCTAAAGGTATAGTCTTATCCTTTATTGCATATGTTGATATTCAAACAGCAAAACATGGTTAAACTTAGTGGCACTAAGTGATTATGGATTTATAAGGGTCTTGCCGTACCTACAAAGTAGGCGAAAACGCTATGATGCTGCGCCTCATTGTGGCGATCTTGGCATCCATCCTATACATCTCCACACTCTTATGTTTGGTGACCTTGAGCTGCAGACTAAGTCTATTAGGACTTGAGATTGGGATTGTTAGCTACATGGAATATATTAATGGATGATTTTGGCTACACACATTCTTTTCTCTAGTATTTTAAAATAAATGGATGCAAATAATTGTGTTTAGTCCTATCATTGTTTCACAAACATGATTTCAAGAAAAAAATATTTTATTATGAGACATGTTTTTACCTTATATACTTTTAACTAATATATATTTTTATATGCTATTTGGTGTTGTACATTTTTTGTTCGTGAGTTTTTATGATCGTAGATTATTCCTATATATTTTAAAATATCTAGATGAATGGTTCAATTTATACCAACATAAGTAATAATTAGAATTTAGTTTTGTGTTTGAAATATGGATGCATCCTCTTTAGTTCTTATCTTATCGAAATAACCTCTCTTTTCTTTGCTCTCTAATTACCAACTTTTATAACTCCCACATGCATAATTCCATATGGTCTTACAACACTCCACATTTCACAGCATGAACCTTGCATTCAAGTTAACACATTTGTTGTGTCTAGCAAGGTATAGTCTTATCCTTTATTGCATATGTTGATATTCAAGCAAACATGGTTAAACTTAGTGGCACTAAGTGATTATGGATTTATAAGGGTCTTGCCGCGACTGGTACCTACAAAGTAGGCCAGTTTCCACAACCTATGTGGCTGCCTCATTGTCGCCGATGCTGGCATCCATCCTATACATCTCCACACTCTTATGTTTGGTGACCTTGAGCTGCAGACTAAGTCTATTAGGACTTGAGATTGGGATTGTTGCAAAAGCTACATGGAATATATTAATGTCAGATGATTTTGGCTACACACATTCTTTTCTCTAGTAACACTCTTATTCATTTTTTTTATTTGGATGAGTGTGGTAATTTCTAGACCCTCGTGGTGAATGTGATTGTTTTTTAGTGCAGCGGAAAATAATAAATTATATGTAAGATGAAACAAAAAATGTTAGTGCTCCCAGAATTTATTACCTAACAAAAATTTTATTTCCAAATATGTTTTTTATTTCCAGCTCATATAATTAACATAGGACGGCAAAGCTTAAGAATTTCTATGTCAAATACCATATGATATCATATTTAGTACTACCTCCGTTCTTTTTTATATGATGCTGGTTCGTTCATTTTTTTTAGCTAAGTAATGCCATATATTAGAGGGTGGAGGAAGGATATAATTTTCTTTATTTCAATTTCAAATTCATATATTTATTAGTAGATTTGATATGGATTCTTTAGGTAGGCTAGACCATTAAATCTTCATAAAATTTGGCAATGCATATTCTTTTCTTTTTCTGATTTATGTGGGAATTTTTAGACTCTCTCGGCGAATGACAACTTCCTTCAACACTATGTATTAAGATAATATATAGATTGATATGCCCATGTTATAGATTCAAGTATAATACTTTGACATGTCACTTCAAGTCTTCAACCTTGTAACAACAAACGTACTTGTTGGCAAGTTAACCGAGATGCCTTGCAAGTGGCGCGTTGCATCTTCACTTTTTGCGTAGGTGGTGTGGTGTTGAGAGAAACTTGTTGAATTTCCGCAGTCTTTTCATCTTGCTAACACGCCTACTATCACTACCTTTTGTCTCTTGTGTTGACTTACTTTGGTTTGAGCTTGATTATGGAACTAACCCGACTAATGATATAACAAGTTCAACTCTGAAGACCTCCAATCTTGATCGTACACAAATAAAGATGCAAGATGAGAGATGAGGATAGAGTTAGATGAGTTCGTCGGAAGGAAGCAAGAGGAGGACTGGGTGTTATCTTCATTGGGGTAATGTCTGGTTAGATGGATCTTTGATATGTAATCGCTACATGAACCCTATGCCTCGATGCTTCATGGTCTACATCTTTGTGAATGCTTTATTTACATATGTGTGTACACCATGTGATCTTAGTAGGGTTTGTGGTAATCGTGGTGGTTAGCCAAACCCTATGGATGCTTAGATATAGATGCATTAGTGACATGTACCTCTTTCATGTAGTAGATGCATATCTTTGTGATCCTAGACTCTAGGGAGGGAACACTTATCTCTCTTAATCTCTCTCTTGCACCAACCTTTGCCATCTAGTTTAGACTTAGATAAACATATGTTAGATTGCTTTTTCTTTAAATTTATATCTCTTCAATAGGGCTTTGATCAACTAGATTAGTGCTAGATTAAACGCTAGTATATCTCTTGCTCCGTGGATTGACAAGAACCTTGGGATCCCCCCTTGGTGAAAAAGGTACCAAGTCACCCGTGTGCTTGCGGTGAACTTCAACACGGTTTTGAACCGTCAACAGTCGGTCTCTCCAGACTACATGTTCCATTCTACATATTAGGTCCATCGCAAAAAAATGTCATTTAAAATTTATTCTAAGTCAACTTTGACCAAATTTATAGAAAAGTATCAATGTTTATGACATCAGATAAAGTATAATATAAAAATATCTCACATGATAAATCTAATGGTACTTATTTCCTAACATAAATATATGTAGTTTTTTCTATAATCTTGACCAAACTTATAAAAGTTTTGCTTAGAACAATCCTAAAATGACTTGTTTTTTTTTGGGACGGAGGATGCTTCTTTCCCAAGGCCACCGTCACCTTGCATCGATCGGGTAGATACGTCTCACCATGCTTCGCTCTTTATTTTTTATAATAAAATTAATAATGGTCTACACTTTTTGAGACATCTAACCAATCGATCGCACTTTTATACTGAGATTTTTTTATCATGGAAGTATTCTTTTTTAATTAACTGAAATAAAGTAAACGATGTGGAAGGTAACTATAATTTGTAATATAAGCTAATTGTAACTAAAACATAAAAGTCAAGTATAAACAGCTATTAAGTACTTTGATTTTTATAATTTTTATACTTTTTATGAGGGAACTAAGTTTACATACTTATCATCTCTAAACTACAATTGGCACAAATATATCACACGAAAGAAGACATGTGCTGTAGGCATTAAATGCTCAAGTGAGATTTAGTTTTTCTTTTTCTACTTTGTGAAGATTTTGCTTCACACATACTAAAATGAGGGCATAACTAAAGCAATATTACACTAAAAGTGGTCCATTATTGTTGAAGAATGCATTCCTTTATTATTTTTCGTATACATAATCCTTGTGGGCCTACATGGTTTTTTACTTACTTGATTGAACAGAACTAATTTCTTCTGGTAGCTTCGATCAATTTATTTTATTATAAATAGTAAGTGACAGCAAGAAAAGAGTGGGTGAAATAAAAATATAAGAATCTTTTGTACACAACATGCCACAAATAGTGTTTCATTCTATTACTATTGTACTTTTTAAAACTTTTTCAGCCGTCTCATCATAATTTATTTGTTTGATCTTTCTTGTTTCTACTTAAGCTATTCTGAAGAACTGATGAACAATTTTAGTTCAATAGAGCCTTTAGCCTTCAAAAGAAACAACAACTATATGACCATCCTCTTGTAAGTGCCTATTCATATAGATTTGACCAGAGTGCATGCTGAGCTAGCAGCCAGTAAGCCAAGTTGTGGTGCGAGTGTGGCCGCAAGTAGGGCACTTGTATTGTACTGCTCCTTTTGACAGTGATGATTAACAATTTAGCATGCCTCTTACTCCTACAATCCTACATACCCCTCTGGCTGTTGCTACTGCTCCAATTTACAGACTAAGTTTCTACTCCTCCTTTTAGTTTCGCAATTGAACACAATAGTAAAAGTTAGAAAATTATCAATCCCAAAACTGATTGCAAATTTCATGATGCTTGATTTTGGTTTTTTCAAATTGATTTTAACACCTTTACCATTCCCGAAATTTGCTACCCACTTATGGACTGCAGACTGCACAACCTTCTAATCTCCAGAAGAAACATTGCGGCTGGCCTTGACTGCTTTTTGATGGGCAAAAATTGTTAATGATAGGACATGATAGTTTTTTTTGTTTATTCAATTGCAGTAGCTTTAGGTCTGTAATAGAGCAGCAGAGCTATCCCAAATGATGATGGCATGACCGTGGTTTCGTCTTCCTATCTCCCCATTATCACGTTCTCACCTATATATCTCTTCCCAATATAATGTTGTTCTTTTTACCTTGCCAACTGCATAACACCATAGCCTGGGTCAGTTTTATTTCCACTTTAAAGTTGCATTCCTTCATACTTCGGTTGGTTCCCAACATCTTCCTAGCTTCGAAAGATATAAGAATTCAACAGTGCAAAGCCATGGTCATTAATGTCGTTTTCGTGAGTCTGCTTTCTTCTTTCTTTTCCTAATGTTTTCTTCTCCAGCAATGTGTTCTCGTCAGAATCGTAAGGCAGCTTATTTTACTATTTTTAAGAGGAACGGTGGACTATTAGAGATCCAACTCTTGTATAGATGCAGACTCTTGTGCCATTATGATGTTTGGTTTATGTATGGACTCTTCTATTAATCCAGACCATTAGATCATCATAAAATCTAACGACCTATATTCTTCTCTTTTTTAGATTAATGTGGGAATTTCTAGACTCTCTCGACGAACGTGGTGACTTCTTTTAACATTCAAATTTTCTAGACTCTCTCGGCGAACATGATGACTTCTTTTAACACTCAAGTATTAAGATAATAGATTCTGGGGGCCTGGTGCGGTCAGCCCCACTACGAGACAACTTCATATCTAGAGATATTTTTATTGAGACATTTTATAGCATGTCCTTATAAATATGTCATAATGTATCATAGAGACATTTTATAACATGTCCTTATAAATATGTCATAATGTATCATAGAGAGACACTATTTATGACATCTTAGAAGGTGTCTTATGCATAGAGACACTACTTGAGATATTTTAAGTCACAGAGACGTATTCTTAAGTCATCGTGTAAAATTGTATATACAAAATATTAGAGACATCTTTGAGACACTTTAAAATTCGCCGCCACTGCCATCATGCGCAGTGCTGGATCTCGGTGCCGCCGGCCCTTCTTCACGCGCGTTGCTTGCTGCTTCTCCAAGCTCTGCGTGCTGCCGCCGCTCCTCAGTGCGCCTTCCTGAGAGTGAGGGTCGAGCCAAGGGGGGAGGAGTGGGGCAGCAGAGGAAGAGAAGGTGCCCAGCCCGCCGCCTTGCTGCCGCTGCAGCCCCGTGGCCTGCTCTGCGTGGAAGGAGAAGCCTAGCAAGCTACAGCCCTCGCGCTGCCATACTGCAGCCCGTGGTGCCCCATGATGCTGCACGGGGTGAGCAGGGAGAAGGGAGAGAGAGATGAGGATAAGATTGGAAAACTCCTGCGCTGCAGAAGATACAGCCGTACTGGCTGCAAGGAAAGAAATACGCCTTGAAAAGAGGTTCCCCTATAATTATTAGGCCAATCTCAGTAAAGAGGGTCATCACACAGTTATCAAGACTGAAAACTTGAGAACTGTGCTAGCGGAGACTCATGGTGATGACTATTCTCTCTCATTCTATGACTCTCATCTTCCTCTCTCTACATAAATTTGCTTGATGTGGTATGATATTTAATGCTTATGACCCTTCTATGACCCTTCCTAAGACGACCTAAGAGCACTCCCAATGCAGACTTCACCATGAAGTCTAAGGCTTCGTTTGAATGTAGACATTGGAGAGCATGACATTGAATTGGATCTAATACCAAATCAACCATGATATTGAAATGGTTTCAATTCGAAATTTTCTGTTTGGATTACCATTGTAATGCCTTTTAGAATTCAAAGAGCAATCTAATTCCGATTCATGTTTGGATGTATAAGACGATGAATTAGAATCTGGTCTGTACCGTATGAACTCCAACTCCACCCAACCTTCACCGGCGATGTTGGCACTGTTGCCTTCCGGTGGTCTACCCCTTGTTACCGAAGATGAGATGCCGTCGCGGAGGTAGGGGTCGAGGACGGCCGCTGCTCATGCACGGGCAACTCAACTTTAGATTCCCCGCAGCGCTGCTTCGCCCAGCTGTTCGCAGGACGCCGCCACCGGCCGCGCACGGGACGCTCCCGCCGGCCGTCGCTCCCACAGCTACACGCAGGACGCTACCGCCAGCCGAGCGAGACACCGCCCGGCGGCCGTTGTTCCGTCCAGCCGCGCAGGTTGCCCCCGCCGCTGCGAACGGATGCCGCCGCCGGCCATCACTCTGCCCGGCCACGCGCAGGACGCCACCGCCGGTCGCCATGCCATGGATCTTGGAGGGGTGACGGGGTAGGAAACTCGACTGCATATTTTTCTTGAGGTGGACGACGGAATGACGGGCAAGGTTCTAGGATTCGAAACTGTAAAATTTCGAGCCCACCGAATGAGCGAATTTCGAATTTCAGAAAAAATTCGGACCGAAATTGATTAATTTGACCAGTCAAATAATTTGTATTTTGAGTAAATTTTGATTGAAATGTTGTTTTGGATGGCTTCTTGTGTCGTTGCTGCAGCCCCAGCCAGGCGATTGACCACTTGCCCCCTTAGGCCTGTAAGCTTGACAGGCCGCAATGAAAGTTGGGCTGCGTTAAAATTGTGACTTGGGCCGAATTATTTGACCGGTTTAATTGCTTCTCGGGCCCAACGAAATGAATTTTTGCCCAATTCGGATGTTTCCGAATCCCAAATCCTGATGACGGTAGCGAATGCCTCCGAATCACGGAGGTGCGAGCTCAATTGGTGGGATGTGCACACAGTGAAGCTAATGCCACACTGATTGGTCACATGTTTCCATTTCCGATTCGAGGCGTCAAACAACCGAATTGTGGCTGAGATACCAATTCCTAATTCCACACTCCAATATCAACATCCAAACAGTACCTAAGTCTATTAATTACTCCCTTATTTATAACTTTTCTGATGTGGTACTGTATTTATTGAAGAAAAAGAGAGGAGAAACATAAGGGCAGTCCAAACGGTAATAAATGAGCAGTTTCCATCCTCATTTAATAGAGCAAAAACCGTGACGTGGCACCAGACTTAATGAAGAGAGAGAGCCCAAGGTTTTGGGATTCAAAATCCAAAAAATTTCGGAGCTCACCGAAATGGATGAATTTCGGAAATTCGGACGAATTCGGGCCGGATTTCGATGAAGTTGACCAGTCAAAACACTCAAATTTTGACAAAAATTGACTTAAATCAGAACAGATTATTACATACACCATAAGAGATCTATACAATATTATACATCTATGCATGACCTGCTACCACGGCAGCTCGTTAGCGTTCCATCCCTGTCAAGAACGAGTTCCTGCAATCAGCAACACAAATCGAATCGATGATGACGGATTGTAGAGGAGAGGGTGGAGGGGAACGCATGGAGATGGTGGTGGCCGAAGTATGGAACCAGAGAAGAGGAGCAGGCCGATGCTTGGCGGAGTGCGAGATCAGCACCTCCACCGTGGCTTCCATCACGGAAGAAGAGAAGAAAACGAAATAGCTAGGTTTTCGGGATAGGCCGATGCTTTTATACCATGAGGAGAAGTATGTGGACTGTGTTGTTCCTTGGGTTCAAAAGTTTGAATTGGGCGAATTTTTGGCTGGTTTGGTTCTGTCTCGAGCTGGGCGAAATGGACGAAGTCGGTCCAATTCGGCCCATTCGCCGCATCCCAAAACCCCCGAGAGAGCCCAAAACCAAGAAACCGTTTCTTGAGCAGAAACGACGTCGACTATATGCCGATGCACATGGAAACGATGCAAACACCACTGGGAGAAACGAGTGATTTCTTGGATCCGTGTCGCGGCGAGTGCTCGGCGCTCGCCCTCCTTCCCGCTCGCTGCGTCCACCTTCCCGCGTCGCCGTCTCCTCTCCCGTGCCGGCGCAATCCACCAATCTCTCCTAGATCACTCCCAAATCTCATGTTGCAGCCACCAATTCAATCCGTGCCGCGACAGTGAACCGGGCCCGTGGCTCGTTAGGCCCGCCGTCGGAGTTCGTGGTGGCCAACAGCATGACATCGACTGCGGAGCTCACGAGCCGCCAGCGGCGCCAGTGTGATGCAGAGCTCGGGCGGAGTCAGAATTTCAACCGTCGGGGGTCCGGCGAGGATGCCTTCTGCGCTAAGTTCGCACGGCATCTCCATCGGCATCGACGGCGAACGGTTCCGCGATCGTGGCGCGGTCCTCCGGATGACGGAGGCCGTCGCCATGGGCAACTGGCGGCCAAGCTCGAATCCTTCTTCGACTGCGTCGTCCTCCACGGTGGAAGGACTCGTCGCCGCTACCGCAGCGGCGTGGCGGTCTCCAATCGAGCGAGAGCGCGTCGCCCAGCCGTCGTCCGACTCTATCGTCGAGAAGATCCTCATGCCGCCGTCAAGGTCACCGGTCCTTCACCTACACGTGCCCTTGGTACACCACCAAGAAGTCATCTTTCAAGATGTGAATAGGAAGAATAATTAAAACAATGATTTCTCTCAATTTTAAAATTTTCCAACATTTATTTTCTTTCAGAAATATAGTATAGGAAAAAGCTTTTGTTTGTTTTCCAAATTAAATAAAATGTTTATGTAAGTGTAGCATTCATGCCGATGCATTTGGTGTTTCATGAGTGCAAAAGGTTTTTAAAATGCGTTTAGGTACAGACCAAATCCTTTCGAGAATTTTCCGGAAATTTTCTGGAATTGATTCTCATTTTCTCTGAGCATTTTCTATTTATTAGAAGGCTCTAAAATCTTTTTCATGAGCTCCAAATATTTTATTTGGATTTTTCGTGTCTCAATCTGGCTCTGGGAATTTTCCTGGAATTTTTAGAATATTTTTCGTGACTTTATTGAATTATCTAGCTATTTCTAGATTATTCTTTTTCACGAAAAATGTTTTCTGAAAATGAAAAGATTTTCCTTTTCCCTTCTTCACTTTCGGCCCGTGACCACTTCCAGCCCAACCTCTAAAAAGTCCGCCGCACCCTTATCTCTTTCCCTTGGCTCAGCCCAGCTCTATCTCGCGGCCCGTCAAACAAAGTTTGGTTTTGGCCCCTGATCTTCGTCCTTCGGCCCAGCAATGCTAGCAGGCCGCAGCCCAGCACCGGCTCTTTCCGGCCCAGCTGCAGGCCCAGCATAGCACGTCCAAGCCGTCGCCGCCAGGACGCGTACACGGCCAGGACTCGGCCGGCCATTATCCGGGACGCCGCCGTCGGCCGTCCTCGACGTCCGTGTCGTGGGCGCCACGACCTCCTCTCCGGACTGCGCCCCATAAAGCCTGCCCCCGCGCACCCCCGCCAGCCCTGCCCTGCGCCGTCCCGCGCCCTTCGGTTGCGCCGCCGCACGCAGGAGCGACGAGTTCGCCGCCGCCGCGCCGATTCGTCGCTGTCGTTTCCCCCTGGAGCAGGCCGTCGTCGCCGGGAGCTCCGCCGTGTCGAGTTGCTCGAGCTTCGCCGCTTTCCGTCGCCGGTGAACCACCAGAACGCCGCCGCCCGTGCACACCCGTCGCCGGCCGCCTGCACCTCCGCCGCCGGCCGTCCTCCGTCCGCCTCCGCCGTCGGTGAGTAGCTCGGGATGGACCCCTCGATCTCCTCTATCCCCTGCACCGGCCGCACGAAACCCTAGGCCGCCGGAGCCCCCAATTCCGCCGGCCAGTGCCCGCCGGGAGCACTCCCCTCTTCTCTGTCCGTGCGACGGTGCGAGCCCAAGGAAGAAGACAGGGCCACTTTTGCACGTAACCCCTGGAGAACCTGTGAACCCTAGATCTAATTCTATGTGTCTTGGCAAAATTGCAGAGAACCCCCTGTGAAGATCAGATATCCAAGATCCAATCCATCCTGAAGCCTTTGCATAGAAGTCCCCGAGTTTATGTACATAATTATGTATATGCCCCTGTTTTTTCACAGTTAAGCCCCTGGAAGTTTAGAATCTCTGCAGTTAGGTCCCTAATCTTGTTTTGCTCATAAAATCTCCGTTTTAGCTCCGTTTTCATCCGTTCAAGTTGCGTTAGGTTCTTAATGACATGAACTACGCGTTAGTGGTGAGTTTTCATCATGTTTTGTTTTCTGAAAATAAATTTAATATTAATTTTGATTAATGCTTATTAACATGCCTTTTCTAAATAAAAGCTATATAGTGCCATACACCGTTTTTCATAATCAATATTAATTTGATTAATATTTATTTCACACACTTTTGTAAATAAAATTTAATTAGATCTTTTACCCGGTTTTTCATAAACCAAATGTTAATTTGATTAATATTAAATTGAACTTTTCTAATTAAAAGTTGATATGCTTTTTACACCGATTTTATAAATAAATGTTAATTTGACTAATGCTAATTCCATGATGTTTTTAATAATAATATGATCTACTCGAGTCATAAAGTACGTTTATAAGATTCATATAGTTTAGCTTTTCTAAATTAAATGTTTAATTGATATAATTTTATATATGAATCTTTATAAATAAAATTTGACTAGTTCTTTACTCGGTCTTTTGCAAGTAAAATTTAATGTTGTATTAATTCCAACTTAGGGTGTTTTCTTTATGAAATATCCTTTACATATCTTTTGTTAATTAAAATAAACCTAGCTCATAGTTTGTTCTCACATGTGCAAATCGAACGTTAGCCGTTCTTTATCAAAGCTCTCTGTCTCAGTGTGCCTCTGTCATAGAGCTAATCTTCTTTCAAGCTCCAGATCTTTTGATCCCAGTTCATGCTCAAACCTAGTACCCTATCAAAAGCTAACCAAGCCTTTCTTTTTCTCAGCACGGTCGGTGTGCTTCAGTGATTCTTAGAATCGAGCCTATCCTTTAGCACGTTCTTTTAAAGCTTTTCTTTTGATTGATGCATTGTTCTTAGTTATGTTTGTATGTTTGCCTTGTATGCTTGTGCCCGATGATTGATGCGAGTAGAATGAACGTGGTTCGAGAGCTTTGAAGAGCAAGAGATGAAGACATTCTGAGCAACATCACTACTCTGGTTAAAGGCAAGTGTGTCCTTGATCTTTTGTCCCAATAACTGTGTTTAATCACCATTGCATATGCTTGCATTAATATTGATGGGTCCTATTAAGGTTTATCCTAGTCTTTATTACCTTTATTCCTTGTCAACGGTTTTACCTTTTACATTGGGTAGCTATGCTTAGTTGCTCTACATGGGTTATGGTGGTTCTATTGAACAACAACAATGATGAATATGCTTTACCTTTTATGTTATATATCTTTGGTTAATACAAGATCACAATGTTTAATCGGAACATGGAGCGACCACCGGGACAACGATTGCAACCACAAGGCTATATGGCTCGACTTGGCTAATTAATTAGGGACTCTAGTGTTGGGGTGACCTTACCAAAAGGGCAAGGGGAGCGTTTAGTTGGGGTATAGACTCGCTCTAGTAGGGAGTTGATCTTGGCTAAGACACGGTACCTACTAGGGGATTTTATACTCTACTGACTCGAGAACCTTCGTTGTTTCACACTAGGAAACTTTGTAAAGGCTCGTGGCGTCTATGCAATCACACCTCGGTTGTGTGGTATGTTGCTGATCAGCATCGGCGTGGTTGGGTTTTAAGTTTCCTAGAACTTTTACGCGACTTGTGGTGAAAGTGTATAACCTCTGCAGTGTAAAACTAATCGATTAAGCGTGCTCATGGTCAGCGACTGGACCCTCGCATGATAATTGAACTTGAAGATGGACTTAAATTGTGGTTATGGTTATGTTAGCCATATGCTTATGGTACCTCTTTATGTTAATTTTGGGTTGGTATATATACTTATATCTTAGTAATCGGTGCTAATAAAATTTGACCAACTAAAATTGCTTAATCACGATCAACGATCGACCTTACCTTGCTCGACCTTTGCATTCATACTTTCCCCACACTTGCTGAGTACGACATGTGCTCACCCTTGCTATAAACAATGTTGCTCGAAGAAAAGCTGCTATGAAGGCGTTGTGAAGATGTTCTTTGGTGCTAGGCGTCGCAGCCGATCGTCTGCACTGTGTTGTTTGGTGCCTTCGTTTCGAGGATAAAGCGTAAATCTCGATAATCTTTGTTTTCCTTACGTGATATTGTTTACATTATTCACTTATGTCAACTATATGCATGGAACTTGATCACGGCATGCATATACTTGCACTTGGTTTCTTTGGAAAAGCAGTGTGACACCAAGGCGGTGGACGGAGGGCGTCTCCGAGTTCGGCATCGAGGTGTTCGGTCGGTCCTCTCCACCGTGCGCGTGTCGCGCTGCTCCGCCGCTGCTCGCCGACAGGCGCTCACGTCGCGCAAGCACCTCGTCGACTGCATGCATCTTTGCCGGGGTGCTCTTGGGGTTGCCAACGGTGGCGGTGGTGCCCCTCCACCATCGGGCGGCGGGCGCAAAGCTCGGGCCGAGGAGACACTCGCGACCTCGCAGCGCGGCGGCGTCTGGAATCCATCGTCACGATGATCCCGGCGAGCGAGTCGATCCGCGGCGGTTCTGCTGCGGCTGCGGGTGGCCAACTTCGTCGGTAGCGTGGCGTCGCAGCGGCAGCGGCGCATCGACTGCGAGCTCGCGCCCGGCGCGGTGATCGAGCTCGGCGGAGCTCGCGAATTTCAGCCGTCGGTCCGGCTGAATTTCATCGGTGGCCACCGTGCGGCGAAATCCGGTCGCGGGCTCGCGAGGGCCAGCGTGGCGCCAGTGATGGAGAGCTCGGCGGAAAGATTCGTCGGCGCTCTTGCATGCGATTCGCCGCCGCCACCATCGCTCCCGCGGGATTGGCAGCTGCTCCCCCGCGCGTTTTGCCGCTGCAAGTCGCCGACGAGGAGCGTCGTCCGAGTGAGGCCCGCTTGAGGTTGCCGCTGCCCCTATGCTCTCTCCCTTTTCCATTGAGGATCTGCGTGAGGATCCTATGAGCCAAAAGATGCTGATTGGTTTATTTTTCATCTGGAGAGTCGAAGAAGTTTTTCCATTGAGAAGATGAGTTTCTTGGTACAATGTCTTATGCAGTAGAAATCATCCTAGTTTCTACCATTGGGACTGCCCTAAGAAACCAAGTCTAACTAAGAAACTAAGTCTTCACGCGAAACGAGATTGATTGTGAAAGAGACAAGTGAGTCATGGGATACTTTGATAGAAAATTGCATTATGAAAGATAGTTTCTTGACACAAAGTCCTAAAGTATAGAAAATATGATAATTTCTAGTATTGAGAGTGCCCTAAAGAAGCAATGTATGTAATACTTGAGCAGATACTTTCACAGTAAACCAAGCTACATTAAACCAGATAAACTTGATGTGGGATATTTCATCTAGACATGCTACAAAAGATGTCACATAAACCATGTTTACCAAATAACTGCAAGAATAATGGTATGGTTGATTCAGCTTTTCCTCTCAAATTGTTAAAGAGCATTATAAGCCTGCTGTCTGTAGTAGACAAAACAGTTTTGTAATCAACTTGATACTGAGAACACAAGGAAATGATCGATATGGAAGTACATCGTCTTGCCTTGTTATCTGTCTCACATATCCTTTCAAGAAAATATTCAATACTTTTACTAGGCGCCTGCACCCTCTGCCATCCTTCTCTTGCCCAATTTGCCATGCTTTTTCAACACGTATCTTTTCTAAAATCAATTTACATCTGTTGACAATTTAGCAAGACAATCTTCTGACTATGGAGACATTTGAGCAGCTTTATACCTCTTCAAAACTCCATCGTTGCCAATATACTGCGAATTGGAAATGTGAATTTTTTGACGTCAACGGGGGAAGTATCCCCATGATTTTCATTCCATGGGCCGTTTCAACAGGCCAAAAGCTTACATTGCGGTTCAGAAAATAGAAAAAGTCCCCACAGTTTTTCCTATGGTCCTACATTGAAGATAACGCAGCACACCAGGCTTCTTCGATGAGCAGGCTGTCTGCTCTCGGCAGGCGCAGGCACCATTGCCACGCCTCGTCCGTGCAGTTTCTCCAAAATCGAGCCAGCGACGGACTCGCGCCAAAGAAGACGACGTCGTTCCTGTGCTTCTGCAGCGACCAGCAGACGACGAGGATGAAACAGGGGTCGCCAAATATACGTGTATCATTTCTGGACGGAGGGAGTAAAATGTAACGTGCAGTGATCTGCATGACACAATATAGTAGTGACGGATCTAGGAATAAATTTAGGGGGGCTTTCTTCTCTTTCTTTTTCCTCTAGCCCCTCCTTCTCTCATTGTTCTTCCTCACATTTGTAAGAAAGCTTAAGGAGCTCCATTGGATTTCCAGCGGTAGGGGGGCTCGAGCCCCACACGCCCCACCGCTGGATCCGTCCCTGCAATATAGTATGCAATACCGTTGAATTAATGCCAACAAATTAAAATTCAGAGGTTGTACACTGTTGTTGCACTTTACTTTGAGCCCTCTGATCGCGAACAGGTGGTAGCAAAATTTTCCATTGAATGGTCTCTGAACCCAAGTGAACTCACGGCGTGGTGCTGTCTCTGAATATATTTGAGAAAGTATGAAGTTAAAAATAAAATTAGATTGCAAATACTAGCCAGTGGTTGAAGTGGTAGCTTACTTTTCTCTATTTTCTCAAACATCGAGAAATATGTATGAGTAATATTTCACTGTATACAGCTCGACGTCTTTTGTTTTATTCTAACTTGGGTGTGTTATGCATGATTTAATCTAAACCAAATACTAAATGTTTCAACTACAATCTTAATTTTATTTTTTATGACTTAAAAAGTCAAATGTATTTGTTTCTACACAAGTTTAACCCATGTGAAATAGATATATACTCTTCAATACTGCATATATGCAGGCACTATTTCTTGTTTTCCAGAAATTTTGAATTTAACGATATATGTGTGTGTGTGTGTGATTGTTATGGACCGTGGATCTGGCCCATGGACCCTAGATCAACCATGGACAAGAAGAAACCCACAGGACTATCCATGTGCACTGTGGCCCATATGGACAGGGTCTGCAAGTATTATGGCATTTGTAGTTTAAAATTTGGATATACTAGAATATCTTGTTAGAAATATCATGTTCTTTGTCTTCAGATGCCTTTGGATATTTCTAACAAGACTGAATACATTGTCTCAGATACCTTTGGATATTTCTGACAAGACTGAAATACCTTGTCTCAAGTATTATGAGACTGAATATGAATTGATATTTCTAACAAGATATTCTTCTCAGAAATATCTAGAGGTGTCCTGCATAAGATGTGAGGTTTAGTACAGTTTGCATATTGAATTGAACTTATGATTAAAGAAATATTTTACTGGAATTTTGTTTTACTAGCTCTAGTATGAACATGTAATTTATGTGTGGTGAGCGTCATTTGGAAGTCCATGAGCAGAAGTTATCAAAATATCATAATCCTTCACTTCTATTCTGTCAATGGATTGAATGCTTATATGGTTGATTCAGCTTTTCCTCTCAAATTGTTAAAGAGCATTATAAGCCTGCTGTCTGTAGTAGACAAAACAGTTTTGTAATCAACTTGATACTGAGAACACAAGGAAATGATCGATATGGAGAAGTACATCGTCTTGCCTTGTTATCTGTCTCACATATTTTTCAAGAAAATATTCAATACTTTTACTAGGCGCCTGCACCCTCTGCCATCCTTCTCTTGCCCAATTTGCCATGCTTTTTCTCGTATTTTTCTAATAATTTACCTGTTGACAATTTAGCAAGACAATCTTCTGCTGGGACATTTGAAGCAGCTTTATACCTCTTCAAAACTCCATCGTTGCCAAATATCGCGAATTGGAAATGTGAATTTTTTTGACGGTCAACGGGGGGAGAGTATCCCCACCTGATTTTCATTCCATGGGCCGTTTTCAACAGGCCAAAAAGCTTGTTACATTGCGGTTCAGAAAATAGAGAAAAAGTCCCCACAGTTTTTCCTATGGTCCTACATTGAAGATAACGCAGCACACCAGGCTTCTTCGATGAGCAGGCTGTCTGCTCTCGGCAGGCGCAGGCACCATTGCCACGCCTCGTCCGTGCAGTTTCTCCAAAATCGAGCCAGCGACGGACTCGCGCCAAAGAAGACGACGTCGTTCCTGTGCTTCTGCAGCGACCAGCAGACGACGAGGATGAAACAGGGGTCGCCAAATATACGTGTATCATTTCTGGACGGAGGGAGTAAAATGTAACGTGCAGTGATCTGCATGAAAATGTGAGTGATAAATTTAGGGAATAAATTTAGGAGGCTTTCTTCTTTTCCTCTAGCTCCTTCTCTCATTGTTCTTCCTCACATTTGTAAGAAAAGCTTAAGGAGCTCCATTGGATTTCCAGCGGTAGGGGCTCGAGCCCCCGCCCACCGCTGGATCCGTCCCTACAATATAGTATGATGCAATGGTCTTGAATTAATGCCAACAAATTAAAATTCAGAGGTTGTACACTGTTGTTGCACTTTACTTTGAGCCCTCTGATCGCGAACAGGTGGTAGCAAGAATTTTCCATTGAATGGTCTGAACCCAAGTGAACTCACGACGTGGTGCTGTCTCCTGAATATATTTGAGAAAGTATGAAGTTAAAAATAAAATTAGATTGCAAATACTAGCCAGTGGTTGAAGTGGTAGCTTACTTTTCTCTATTTTCTCAAACATCGAGAAATATGTATGAGTAATATTTCACTGTATACAGCTACGTCTTTTGTTTTATTCTAACTTGGGTGTGTTATGCATGTCTGATTTAATCTCGACCCAAATACTAAATGTTTCAACTACAATCTTAATTTTATTTTTTATGACTTAAAAAGTCAAATGTATTTGTTTCTACACAAGTTTAACCCATGTGAAATAGATATATACTCTTCAATACTGCATATATGCAGGCACTATTTCTTGTTTTTCCAGAAATTTTGAATTTAACGATATATGTGTGTGTGTGTGTATTGTTATGGACCGTGGATCTGGCCCATGGACCCACCAGATCAACCATGGACAAGAAAGAAACCCACAGGACTATCCATGTGCACTGTGGCCCATATGGACAGGGTCTGCAAGTATTATGGCATTTGTAGTTTAAAATTTGGATATACTAGAATATCTTGTTAGAAATATCATGTTCTTTGTCTTCAGATGCCTTTGGATATTTCTAACAAGACTGAATACATTTGTCTCAGATACCTTTGGATATTTCTGACAAGACTGAAATACCTTGTCTCCAAGTATTATGAGACTGAATATGAATTGATATTTCTAACAAGATATTCTTCTCAGAAATATCTAGAGGTGGTGCCTGCATAAGATGTGAGGTTTAGTACAGTTTGCATATTGAATTGAACTTATGATTAAAGAAATATTTTACTGGAATTTTGTTTACATACCTAGCTCTAGTATGAACATGTAATTTATGTGGTGGTCGTCATTTGGAAGTCCATGAGCAGAAGTTATCAAAATATCATAATCCTTCACTTCTATTCTGTCAATGGATTGAATGCTTATACTGATTGGTCCAAATTCACAATGTTGTACATCTTGCCTCCGAGTGCAACATATCACACCAGCCTGTAGTTTCAAAAAAAATCATTTCTAAGTTGCATTAAAGTGAAATAATCAATAGCTAGAAGTTCACCACAAAGATTAAGAATCAAATACACATGGTAACAAGAAAAGAAGATTGCTTATCATATTAGATATACCTTTTGCAGCTGTGGAGATCATGAACATGATTGAGTCAACTACTCTTTCAGCTGACACATTCACAAATGTGTAATTGTTAAATTCTCCTAAATTCATGGAATTCGAGTCAATAGCTGCTTCTGCACTAAATAGTTTTTCTACGTAAAAATATTTGTTTACCAAATAGCTTATTGCAGGATTACTTATGAATTCTGTATTTGGTGGTCAATGTATGACTTATGAATTCTGAGACCAATCTTTGAAAAAGGCTCAGTCCAAGTCCAGAACCTTTATTCATCTAATAAGAGCATGAAAAGTTATTTAAATATGTCATCGAAACACATAATTGTGACGTAATAACATAAGCGAGGCTACAATACTGATAAATAATTTGATAACCTCTGAGAACAATACATAAGAAAAGAGATCTGCATTTTGAAAATTGTGCAAATATATGTCTATAGGAATAATGATGTCACCTTACTGTTAACAAATTGGCAAATCTGATTATGATCACCAATGAGCCACACATGTTTTATAGAGTGGAGTGACAAAACAGTCAATAGTTCACACTCTTTCATTTGTGTTGCCCCTATCATAATGATGAGGATAGTGGATTGTTCAATCAAACAGGGCCTCGTCCATTCAATATTCTTCTCATAGGGCAGCTTGAGATTCTTTTCAGTTTGTTTCAAATAAATCATGTAATTGTTTCTTACCTTCCGTAAATCTACTATATGTGGAATTCGAATGAGATCGAGTTGCGCGTGAAGGCTTGTTGGAAGATTTGACCGTGGAAATTTTTTTTCTTGAAGTCTTACCCTGGTAGAGGAACACTGAGTGTCTTCCTCTGTAAGACTTTTCTTTGCTAATAAATTATTAAAATTCTTTACAACAACATGCATATAGGGATGCTAGTAGGTCTTCAGCTGCTTTTGGAGAGAAAGTATGGCAAGGAGTGTACTTTTGGATTATCTTTAGAGAGACTACTAGTGTACTTGACTTGCGCTTGAATGATTCTTTCAATGTCTTCAGAACTTGTGGATTCATATCTTCCGCACTTATTCAAAGATCTCTCTGAAATCCTTTTCCAGACCATGCATGGCATAATCTGATCAAGCCTCCACCCAAGACAAAAAAATTTTGCAATATTATTTCTCACTTTAACTGAATGTGACAGCAACAATACATCGCCAATGTTGTGCTCCAACCCATGGTGCAATTTTGTTGCATTTTTCAACTCATCATTCAGGTAGAAGGATAAAGATGCGATATGTAGTTCATCGAGCACAAACAAGCATCTTCACTTTAAATGGCAGGAAGCTGCTTACACGTGGGATACAACCTTAGTCTCACTGATTCCTGCCATGCCCCATAGAACATCTATACCTTCACATTGATCACAACTTGAATTTGAGACGATATTTGTTGCAAGTACTTGTTGTTCTTCATTGAGGTCACTATTCAAAAAGAGATTTGGGTATAGTGATTGGGTTGCACATCTGTCGCACCTTTTGTTAGCCTGATGCAGAAATTAACAAATAAACTAGTTATTATAGGGAGAAAGGAAACAAATAAATATATTCTTTATATTATGGACAGACAAATAATGGAAGAAAAGTTTCTAGAGAGAGATTCAAGTAAGTACCACTAGGGGCAGTGATGAAATTGTCTTGATCATTTTCCTATCCTCAATGCTCATATGCAGTGTCTTCCAAATCTGCATGCTTTCATTGATGTTGCACAAGAATAACACATACTTAACTCTGAATTCATGTTGCATGTTGTTTTAGCCATGAAACCTCTAATGATTTGATTGCGTGCCCAATTTCAGTTGCTAAACAAACTCTCTTGGATGATCATCTATTGTATGTAGTTGTTTAGGCTCGATTAGACAACAAGAATACGTCTCCATCTCGCACAACATGATTTCCAAAGGTTGTGTCTATGTCTATAAAAACAAGACTATTTGAATCCATTGCTAACAGACCTAGTAACTTATAGTATTCTGACTGAGATGGAGTTCAAGCATGAGAGCATTCTTGTTGCCGCGCTCTACTTCCCCTTCTCCTCGGCTTCGATTGGCGCGCATGGCCTCTGGCGCCAAGAGCCTGACGAGGGCAGACGGAGGGAGATGGCTCAGCTGCGTTGAATCTGGGCGCACAAGTCCGATTGGACGACTATTAGGCCCCAGGGTGGGCGGTGCCTGCCGTCGCCACGCAATGCCACGGCTCACCCGAGCAGAGCACCACGCTCTCCGACCATCCCCAGCCGCCGGCCCCCCTGCCTCCTTTGCTTCATGTCATTGTCGAACGGTGTCGCCGGTTCTGGCCGGCGGAGTAGCCACGTTTCTGTCCGGCCGAACGCTGTGTTCGTCGCCATGGTTGTCGGCGTTCTCTCCGATCTCTGCTGCCATACCTCTGATGACAGCTCCGTCAAATTTGCGAACTAGAGCTGGCTCTCAAGGCTAACCGACCCCACCGATGCTGCAGGCGCATCGATCGAGATGGCGCAAAGGGCAGTCGCGCACCGGCTCCAGCCCCTTCCCTGGTAGGTACGTGTGCGGGTTGGATCATCTCGTCCAGCTGCTAGAGTTGCATCCTCATCTCCGTTTGCTGCATGATCCATTCCACCTTCGCCCGGGCGAAGAACGGCTCGATCAGCAGCAGACTAAGCGAAAGGGAGGGCGCTACTGGTTTCGAGCCTTCGCACCAGAGAATGGTTTTCCACTACTGGTAGGTGCCCTGCCTTTATTATTCGGCTGGTAGTACTTCAAGATTTGTGCGAGTCAACCATTCCTCAACCCTGCCGGATTGGCTACCCGTCAGCTCGGTTGCTTTGGCAGATCTATGGCACATTTTCGGGCAGATTTTCATCTTCCCTATGGTAGAAAGGTGAAGTTCTGGGAAGACAATTGGTAGGCTCTTCCAGCCTAGCCATCCATTTTTGGGACCTATATGTGATCCTAAATGAGAAGAACAAAACGGTTCATGAGCTTTGGGATGGTAGGACCCTAAAATGTACTTTTAGGAGGAATGTAGATGCAGCCATGGTTAGAACCTGGGAAGAGATCATTCAGCTAGCATCAACAATTAATTTTATTAATGAGCAGGATGATATGGTTTGGACCTTCAACTCTAATGGGGTCTACTCATCTCAATCCTTATACAAAATATTAATTTCAGAGGGGTGCAACCAATACACACCCCTGTAGTGTGGAACTTAAAGATACCCCCAGGGTACATTTCTTCCTATGGCTGCTCACCCAAAATAATGTGCTTACTAGAGATAATGTGAAAAAAGGAAAACACTTAGAAGATGACAGATGTCTGTTCTGTTGTGAACCTGAATCTGTACAGCATTTATTGTTTGAATGTGTGGTTGTAAAGCAAATGTGGATTGACATCTCTGCATGTAAATATTGAATGTGGAAGATGCTTTGAAAATATTGGGAGGCTTTGGCTTAGTAACAAAAGATTTGTTGTAGTTAATATCTTCACTTTTGCAGCCCTGTGGGGGCTTTGGAAACTAAGGAATTCTATGTGCTTTCAGGGTGGTCACTGGAGAAGTGTGAAATCTCTGTTACAAAAGATAGCAACTATGATACAAAATTGGAAACTCCTCTGTCCACCAGAGAAGAGTTCATAGCTAAATCAAAAGCTAAGCAAGCTGAAACTTTTAGCAAGTCAACCGGACAGATTGCCAACCTGAGTGGAGACCTATAAGAGGAGTTGCTTAGTTTCTTGACGAAGCCAGAGGAGAATTGGGAAGAAAACAAGATACCAAGGCAGCTGCAACCCCGCCGCCGCTGCAACCTCTTCTGCCCTCCCTCCATTCGCTCCACCAGCACATCTTCCGGCCATCTGACCTCTATTCCCAACTCTCTTTCGTCGTGCAGCAAGCTTCTGTGCCGCCCACATTCAATGTGCGCATCCGCTGTCCTCCATGCCATCTGTCACCGCCCTAATGGTAGCTCTTTCCAAGCTCCAAAACAACATGTTGGGTTACGTTAAGTGCATCCCGACGCTATCCACCGTTGGTGGCATTGCCACCCTCACCGACATTAGGACACCGAGGTACATCCAGCAAAGGTCCTTGGCCTTAAGTGCATGATGCAACTGCTCACTACGGCATCTTTGTTATAAACGATGGCGAATAATCGTGAAACCAAAGGAATCAAACCGCAAAAGGAGACAAGAGATTTAACATGGAAAACCCTCTCAACACAAGAGGGAAAAACCACAGGCACCAACCAGCAAGAATTTCACTATGTCGGGTGTGTGGTTACAATGCCAAGACGGCGGCTGTTGACACCGTTTTTTGACACGTGTCAGAGAAAAGCCGAAAAGACATCAGGAAGACCTTAAAGCCGATACAGAAAGGGAAGAAACAACCAGCCGATCTAGGATCGGTCGATTGATGAAAGAGAGACGTGGAAAAAGAAGAATACGCCAAAGAAAAGAAGATAGAGGCGGGTCAACAATCAAGTTGACATCGGGTCAAAGTCAGTTTAGAGAGTCCGATTCCTATGAGAATCGTTAAGTTTTTGGTAGTTTTATTTCTTTAGATTCAAGTAAACATTATCGTCATCGACTAGGAGTCAAGTTGTCCTCAGGACATAAATAGCAACCCTGCGTGGTCGGAGAAAGTTTGTACACACCAATATACACAAAACCTTTACTTTTTCAAGTCGACGACTTCACCAAAAGTTTTTACTTCTTCTTGTTTTCTTGTTTCTTCAAACGTCGTTCTTCTAGCTCGTCGGGCTGAATCGATCGATCTCCGGCAAGCTTGTAAGTACCGTTTTATCGAATATTAACTAGGCTTAACCTCCGGGCGCATCGCTGTGGTTTCGTCTAGTTTTATTCACAATTTATCGATATCAGCTGGTTTCCAAGTCTATTCTTGTTTATTTAGCTTTTATCACAATTTCATATCATATCATATCGGCTATCTTCGCTCATGCATCGATTCACAATGATACGGCCGATCTAGATTGATTCAGTGTTGTCTCATAGTGCTAGCTTGCTCGCTTTTGCTTGCACTTTGCCTACATCATCAAATCGATCTAGCCATTTTGAATATATACTTGCACTTTTGCTATCAGCTACCGATTTGCTCTGATGTATCGTGATCGTTACTTATTGAAGACCCATGAGTTCTCTAGCCGATCTAACTAATACCTAACGTTTCCTATCTTTAGTGCCGATCAACGTCGGTGGTTTTGTACGCCTTGTTACATCCCGGGGATCCGTTACGTGTTGCCGTTGAAGAACTTAATTCCGTTTTCTGTGTCAACACATCTTGGCACACCTAGTGGGACCCGAAGAACTATTCCACGATGTCAATTCCGCAACAGCCTAAAGGTGTTGATCAGGCCAACATTCAACCAATCACGTTGGATCAACTCTATATGGAAGATAGAGATGAATATGAAGAACGCATGGCAGAATATCGTCAGCTTTTATTGGGAAGTTTCGACCTGAGTAAGGAAGGAGCATTCAAATGGACTCCTCTTCCGAGGCTCAATCAATTGATAGTGCAGGCCAAACCAGAAAAGCTTCAAGACATGATGACAGAAACTATGCGGCAAACACTGATTGATCAAGTCTCTGTTCTCAACAATACCGTTCACAATAGTATAAAGGAAGTTGTCAGAGAACAGCTTGCAACTAGATTAGAAGAGTTGGGAACAACCATGGAAGCACCTGGTCTATTAGAATCTCAGAGCTACAAATCTCTTACATCAGCTGCACCAGTATATCCAGCGATAAGGGATGCGAGTGGAAAATTGATTGGATTTGATTTGCCGAAAGACTCTACAAAGGGATCAAAACAAAAACCAAAGGAATTTCCTCTTCCTTATTTAGCAGTCTTCAATAATCTAAGAGGATTGGCCAGTGAACATGACAAGGGAATTTCATTCACATATTTTAATCCTGAAGCTCAAATGTCTCAACGTATTGAAGTAGCAGCTATACATGCTCACCTTGTAAAACCAATACAAGAGGATTATTACAAAATTCCTCTGATATCTCGACCTTCAACATTTGAGGCGGCATCGAAAAGCCGATTTCCGATTATCGATTCACTCCAGGCAGATGAGTCTAGCTGATAAAGCGTATGTCGATTAGGGTTTATCAAAGATTCAAGAAGATTATAACAAAGTAATGCATCAAGCCATCTTCGATCGGATCGCTCAACCTATGTCTTCAATTTCTCAACACCCGAGACACTCAAAAATCACAAATGAGCGACTCATACACCAAGAAGTTCCGAATAGAATACTTCATTCAATTTGGATTTCCTCGATTATCTGGCTTTACATACTCCTTTGGCTTCACAGGTAATTACGTATGAACACTAGGAATAGTTGGAATTATGCAGAATCGGCCAAATCCTTCGGTAGGTAATCAGCCGATTGATCAGAATAAGAAATTTATGGCTGAGATTATAGATTTGATACAAAAATAGTTTGGGTTGAAACCAAAGCAACAAACTGACATATATCAGACACCTTACCCTACCTATTTTGATCATGTTCCACTCCCTCAAAAGTATAAGGTACCTGATTTCACCAAGTTCACTGGCCAGGATGACACCTCCACTATTGAGCACATCAGCCGATTCATCATCCAATGTGGAGATGCAGGAACAAATGAATTATTGAGGGTGCGTTTATTCTCATCTTCACTATCAGGGCCAGCCTTTGCTTGGTTTATATCGTTACCAGTCGATTCCATTCAGAGTTGGGAGGATCTTGAAAGAAAATTTCATGAATATTTCTTCTCTGGAATACATGAGATGAAGATTACTGATTTGACCAGTCTGAAACAGAGGAATGATGAATTAGTGTCGAACTTTGTCCGAAGGTTTAAAGAGATAAAGAACAAATGTTATAGTTTATCTCGGTGACGAAAGCATTAGAATTAGCTTTTCAAGGACTCTTACCTTCAATCAAAGAAAAATACGCTTCACAAGAGTTTGAAAGCATCAACCAGTTAGTGCATCGTTTGAGTCATGAAAGCGCTCGGCCTTACGAACCTAGGAAGAATTATCAGAAGAAGATATATTATGTTCAGGATTCTGATTCAGAAGGACATGCCGAGATTGATCTTGCTGAGTGGATATCAAACAAAAAGGCCGATTGCATGTCCCTTGAAAAGAAAGCGAGTTGCTTGATTTTGATACAACAACGCTGATGACATATTTGATTTTCTCCTTCAACAAGGTCAGATCAAGCTCTCACAAGATCATACTATTCTAGATGTTGAAGAACTTGAAAGGGTGAAATACTGTAAATGGCACAACGCCACATCTCATAATACCAATGAGTAAAAGGTGTTTCATCAAGAAATTCGAGAATCACGATAAATCAAGGAAGGCTCAAGTTGAAATACCTCCCAAAGTGACTAGGCGATAAAACTGGTCAACATTCTTTTCCAACCAATATGGTTGGACGTAACCAGGATTCAATCTCACAAGCAAGAAACTTGACATCTGAATTGGCCAAGAGCAAAGTAAGTCAACCCTCAAGATCAGTCAACTACAGAAGAGTGGGCCAATCCAAGTGGCCAATTCCAAAATTATGGTTTAATGGATCAGTTTATAAAAGATGAAGGAAAGCTTGGCGGGTTTACATCGGTCGATGAGTTAGAAAAATAGATCTTGGTGATGGAATCAAACCAAGGCCGACATTATCGATGCCGGACTAGGAGATTATAAAATAAAAGCTGATTTCATTATTGCAAGAGTTTAAGGATTGCTGCATGAGAATATTATGATATGCCTGGTTTAGACCGATCAATTGTAGAACATCGGTTGCCAATCAAGCCAGGATATCGGCCGTTTAAGCAAAGGCCGAGACCATGCAACAACAAAATTCTTCTAGATATAAAAGCCAAGATAACCAAGTTACTCAAAGCTGGTTTCATTCGGCAATGTTGATATCCGAGTGGATTTCAAATATAGTTCTGTTTACAAGAAGAATGGCAAACTTCGTGCATGCATTGATTTGAGACTGAATAAAGCAAGATGGGTGGATACCCAATGCCGACGGTGGCCTTGTAGCGTAAACATTGTATTGGACATAAAGTCATTAGCTTCATGGATGGTAACGCTGGTTACAATCAAATATTTATGGCTATTGAAGATATTGAGAAACGACTTTCGGATGACTGTCATGTCGGCTTATATGAGTGGGTAGTCATGACATTTGGCTTGAAAAATGCAGGTGCCATAGTCGAGAGCAATGAATTATATTTTCCATGACCTTATTGGCGAGATAGTGGAGATATACATTGACGACGTAGTCGTGAAATCTAAAGATCATGCAGAACATCTGGCCGATTTATGAAAGACACTAGAAAGTGCAAGAAAGCATGGTTTGAAGATGAATCCTCACAAGTGTGCTTTTGGTGTATCGGCTGGGCAATTTTTGGGCTTCATGATTCACGAGCGGGGCATTGAAGTTGGAGAAAAATCGATTACTGCAATCAATAAGGTGGTTCCTCCAAGTAATAAGAAAGAATTGCAATCACTTATTGGCAAGATCAACTTTATCATGAGATTCATATCCAATTTGTCCGAAAGAATTCGATCATTCACCCTTTGTTGAAGTTGAAGCGGATCAAGAGTTGCGTTGGATGATATTAAGCAATATTTAAAGTCTGTGTTGGTTCCTCCTCGACAAGGCATTTAAATTATACTTATCAATTGCCGATGATGCTATTGGTTCAACCTTAGTCCAAGAATTGGAAGGGATAGAAAGGGTAATTTACCTCTTAAGCGAAGGCTTTTAGATGGCTTGTCGATATCCACTAGTTGAGAAGCTATGCTTATGTCTATATTTCTCGCACAAAGTTAAGACATTAATGTATAGTAATATGCAAAGATGATGTGATCAAATATATGTTATCTGCCGATATTGAAGGGACGATTGGCAAGTGGATTTTAGCTTTGTCAAAATTTGATCTCGATATGAGTCAACATGAGCAATCAAAGGACAAATCTTGGCTGATTTTGTCACAAATGAAGTTGATATTGCTCCTTGGACATTATTCTTTGATGGATCATCATGCTAGTGTTCAATTCTCTGGGACAATCATATGAGCTTTCGTGCCAATTGAGAAAACTTCTACCAATAATCAAGCAGAGTACATAGCTTTGTTGAAAGGGCTTACATTGCTTCGGGAAGAAGGAATTGAAGCGATTGAAATTTTGGTGATTCCTTGTTAGTCATTTAACAACTAAGCTGGAGAATATGAGTGCAAAGATGATGTCCTAAGAATTTATCATGAGGCTTGTTTGGATTTGCTCAAAGAATTCGGGATGACAACATTATGGCATATTAGATAAGATGCTAATCGGTTGGCCCAAAGCACTACGGATATCGGCCAATTTTAGTCGAGAATATGATACTAATGACTGGAGAAAGGAGATAGCCGATTATCTTTTGGATCCTTTAAAAAAGGTAGATCGTCGTATCAAACTCAAGGCTCTCAAATATGTGTTGTTGGATGATCAACTATATTATCGGAGGCTTGATGGAGTTCTACTCAAATGCCTGAGCGAAGAAGAAGCAAAAATATTAATGGGTGAGATTCATGAAGGAGTATGTGGAGCTCATCAATCAGCTTTCAAGATGAAGTGGATGATCAAGAACAATGGGTATTTCTGGCCAACCATACTGGAAGATTGCTTTAAATATTACAAAGGGTGTCAAGATTGCCAGAAATTCGGAAGTGTGCAAAGAGCTCCGGCATCAGCAATGAACCCAATAATCGAACCATGGCCATTCAGAGGATGGGCAATTGACCTTATCGACGGATCTTCCCTCCGTCAAGCAAAGGACATAAGTTCGTACTCGTGGCTACCGATTACTTCACCAAATGGGTTGAAGCAATTCCTCTCGAGAATGTGACATCAAGCAATATGATTGATTTTGTGAAGGAGCACATCATATATCGATTTGGAATACCCCAAACCATCACAATAGATCAAGGAAGTCGAGAAAGTTCGATGAATTTGCTACTAGTATGGGAATCAAAGTATTGAATTCTTCTCCTTATTATGCTCAAGCTAATGGACAAGCTGAAGCCTCTAATAAAAGTATTATCAAATTGATCAAGAGAAAGGTTGATGAAAGCCCTAGGAGATGGCATACCATACTCAATGAAGCATTATGGGCTTACAGGATGTCTTGTCATGGAGCCACTAAAGTTTCTCCTTATCAACTGGTCTATGGACATGATGTCGTTTTGCCTTGGGAAGTAAGGACAGGATCCAGACGTATGTCATTACAAGATGAGCTATCGGCTGATGATTATTCAAATTTAATGAAAGAAGAGTTAGAAGATTTAGCCGGCAATCGGCTCAGGGCCCTGATCAATATTGAAGAAAATAAGAAAATTAGAAGGTTAATATCAAAGGAATTCTATGAAGGAGATTTGGTGTGAAACTTATCATAATCGAATTAGAGATCCTAAATTCGGCAAATGGTCACCCAATTGGACAGGACCCTTTCGCATCAGTCAAAGTGCTCCAGGCAATACATATATTTTGGAGACACTGGAAGGAGAAAAGTTTTCAAGAGCCTTAAATGGGAAATATCTGAAGAGATATTATCCAAGCATTTGGGTTGGTGCTTAGTTAAATACTACTTCTGGCTTCTAGCCGATTTAGTTGTAGATATTTTAATCGGTTTCACCTTCAGTTTGTTAGCTGATTATTACTACTGATTTTTAGTCGATTGGAATTTCGGATGGTCAGCCGATTTCTTAGCAATCGTTCTTAAGATGGATAGCTGATACTCAGTTATCGTCTTTAGCAGAAAAAATAAAAAATAAAGTATTTTTCACAGTCGATGAGAGATTCGGGTCATGGCTGATGTAACAATCGCCCTTAGAACAAAAAATGAAAGTGTATATTATTTCTTTCTCTCATATTTCAATACATGGTGATTACATCTGGTTGAAGACACTACGGATTACATAAAAGGCTTATCATCCCCAGTATGATGAGGATATGGAATCAATGAATACCAGAGAGGAAGAATTGGCGAAGAGGAAAAGGAAGTGAGGCTTAAGATCTTCCCCAGATTCTGTGACCTTCCACCAGAGCTCGTCGAGTTGATGAACAAGATGGCTCACCTCCCCTTGGAGTGTTCCTCCGCCGATAATGTGTAGCCGGCACTCTCTCTTGCTACTGCCTAACATGTATCGAACCCAAGCTGTTCACAAGGGTTCTTCTAAGCTTGCACCTCGACCAAAAAGATTCCAGCGAGAGAAGCAGGCCGCTACACTACTTCACAAGAATTCTTCTAACTGCAATAAAAAGAAAGGAGAAAGACAAGCGAAAAGAAGGAGCCTACATCCTATCAGATCTACCCGTTGAGCCATGGTCAAGTTGTGAAGAAGCGATAGCTTTGGATGCTATTTATAGCCAAACAGGGGGGAAAGCGAAAGGATAGCAAGGAATCTCAGAAGATGCTGAATATAGTAAAAAATGGAACAGTTTTCCCGTGAAAAGCTCAACTTCCAATTGTCCATAATAAGGTCAGTGATACATTTCCCTAGGGAAGAGGAAAAGGATTTGGAAGCCGCAATAGGAGGAAATGCACTCTGTACTCCAGAAGAGAAAGAACATGAGAGAAGATCCTTTCCACAATCCTCAAAGCAATAGCAAATTTCCTAGCCTCATTGCAGAACAAAGGAAACAGAAAGGAAAATTGGCTGGAAACTAATGAGTCATGATGCTTCCTAAGCAAGTTCCTACAGGAAGATGCCTCCCATACCTAAAGTAAAAATCAGCCATTTTTAGAATTATCGGCTAAAGAAGTAAAGTAGCCCAAAGAAAGAATTGATATCCATCAAGTTGAGGTTGATTTTTATAGAGAAGCAACGCAAGGTGGTGGATTGGAAATCATGTGATGGCAACAATGACAACTGTCATACAAGGAGAATCAATGGTATATAATAGGATGTGTTTGAGTTGGTGGGCAGCTAATGTCATTAATGAAGAAAGATCACTCAAAAGATGTCATGCGGATTGATTTTTCATCAAGGAAGATCACAAGGAATCCTTAAGGATTGAAAGGGAGAAGATGAGAATTTCAAAGCAAAAGAAATTTACTCTGAAACTGGGGGGCATGTGTTGACACTATTTTTTGACACGTGTCAGAGAAAAGAGGAAAGACATCAGGAAGACCTTAAAGCCGATACAGAAAGGGAAGAAACAACCAGCCGATCTAGGATCGGCTGATTGATGAAAGAGAGACGTGGCAAAAGAAGAATACGCCAAAGGAAAGAAGACAGAGGCGGGTCAACAATCAAGTTGACATCGGGTCAAAGTCAGTTTAGAGAGTCCAATTCCTATGAGAATCGTTAAGTTTTTTGTAGTTTTATTTCTTTAGATTCAAGTAAACATTGTCGTCATCGACTAGGAGTCAAGTTGTCCTCAGGACATAAATAGCAACCCTGCGTGGTCGGAGAAAGTTTGAACACACCAATATACACAAAACCTTTACTTTTTCAAGTCGATGACTTTGCCAAAAGTTTTTACTTCTTCTTGTTTTCTTGTTTCTTCAAATATCATTCTTCTAGCTTGTCGGGCTGCATCGATCGATCTCCGGCAAGCTTGTAAGTATCGTTTTATCGAATATTAACTAGGCTTTAACCTCCGGGCGCATCGCTGTGGTTTCGTCTAGTTTTATTCACAATTTATCGATATCAGCTAGGTTTGCAAGTCTTTTCTTGTTTATTTAGCTTTTATCATCAATTTATCCAGCTCGTGATCATATCATATCGGCTATCTTCGCTCCTGCATCGATTAACAACGATACAGCCGATCTAGATTGATTCGAGTGTTGTCTCGTAGTGCTTAGCTTGCTCTGCTTTTGCTTGCACTTTGCCTACATCATCAAATCGGCTGATCTAGCCGTTTTGAATATACTTGCACGCTGCTATCGCCTAGCGATTCGCTCTGATAGTATCGACCGATCGGGCTGTTACTTATTGAAGACCCACATCAGTTCTCTAGCCGATCTAACTAATTTCTAGCATTTCCTATCTTTCCGTGCCGATCAACAGGTCTGGTCAGCTGGCACGCCTTGTTACATCCCGGGGATCCGTTACGTGTTGCCATTGAAGAACTTAATTCTGTTTTTGCATCAACAGCGGCTTACAAGAATATGATGAAATCGATCTCCAATGGAAAACCCTAATAGGGGATATATGACTGTAACATACCGCGAGGAGGGGTGTGGCCTGATGGGCCACTTCTGCCTCCACTTCACTCCGGTCCAAGCCTCCCGGCGACGGGCCTCTGCTTCACTCTGTCAGAAGTTGGCCTTTTTCTTAGGAGACATAATTTAAATCATAACTCAACAATCTTCACCACCACTACCACCGCAAAGGACAACGGTGGCAGTGGCGACGGCGATGACGACATCATGTACCAGCAGATCCCTCTTTGAGCTTGCACACAGCTGCTCCATGTGGGAGATAACGAGAAATGATGCTGCGTTTAGCAGCATCCTGAATGGCTCCATGGCAGCTGATAGCCAGCTCTTCCTTGAGGTGATTGTTTTGGTCGAGGGCCACATCTTCCGTGGGTTGGACTCGCTGGTCGACATTAGTGCTGGCCATGGCGCGGCCGCACAGGTCATCGCGAGGGTGTTCCCATGCATCAAGTGCAACGTGTTGGACCTTTCGCACGTGGTCAGCCAAGCCACCAGCAGCGACGGTAACTTGTGATTCACCGTTGGTGACATGTTTGAGTCGATTCCTCCTGCGGTTACTGTCTTACTAAAGGTATATTGATCATGTTGTTTTTTGTGTCACTATATAAGAATCAAAGAAAGAAGACACCATCATAGGAGACACGATTTTAAGATGCGTCTTCTATGAGTCATTAGAGACGCGTGTTCAGAACACGCGTCTCCTATAAGTCTATCAAAAACTGGCATGCTTAACTCATGTCTCCTATGTACACATAGGAGACGCGTTTTATCAACTCACGTCTCCTTTGAGTTCGCCTGGCATCGGAGACGGATTTATACACATCTCCTTTGTGGATCATGAAAAGAGCGCATGCGTAAAGAAGCAGCGTCTCCAACGTAGAAAATGAAAGACCACTGCCCTTTATCAGCACGAGAGTGATCCAAGCCTCGGTGACTCCTCCGTTGTTCAACACGTCGCCCTCGGTGAGGCTCTCCCGCAGCTTGGATGCTTTTCAGAAAAGCCCTCCTATTTTCTCAGAATTGCAACTCAGTCTAGCGCGTCTGAATGGTGTGGAAAATGCATTCTTCTTTTTTCACATACACCTCAAACAGAAGTTACTATTTTTACAAACCACCCGAGGCACTTTTAAAGAGACACCTCCGCAGCCCTCCACTTTACAGATGCCTCCCAGCCTCAACCCTAACACCCCTGTCTACTACTCCTCTCCGCCATCCTCTCTCTCCACTCTCCTCTTCCCGCTGCCGCCTCTCTCCTGGACATCTCCTCTCTACTTTCACCGATCACCTCCCCCCCTCCTCCTCCGCCACTTACCTCGCCTCCCCTCCATGCCAACGCCCTCCCTGCTCCGCCGCTGCCGACACGCCTCCCCGGGCGGGATCCAGATCTGCAGACACGCGACTCAGAGTGGGAGCAGTGTCGCTCCCTCTCTCTTCCTGTTCTCTGTGGCAGCCTCTGTCCTCTTCTCCCTCTCCACTTGCCTCCCCGCTCCGGACTTGGAGTGGGAGAAAGGAGAGAAAGGAACTGGTGGAGATCGACGCGATGGCGCGGCGAGACCTCTAGCACGCTGGTGACCATGCGGTGGCATTGTGCTCCTCTTCCTCCTTGACGCCAGCCCGCCGAAGCTCAATGGGCCTCCTCCTCCTAAATGGTGTCATGCTCCTCTTCCTCCTCGACGCCGACATGGAAGATGGGCAGCTTCGCACATCTCTCATGCGCGAGCTTGCTTGGAGTTGTAGCTTGCAATGCTGGTGCGATGACCACTACAATGTGTCGGAGGTAAGGTCGACCTCCGACCGATGCACACTTCCGCCAAGGTCGCACCCCTCTCTCTCGGATTGGATCTCAGCTTGCTCTTGCACGAGATTATGGTGGGTTTTGCTGGCCTCCGTGGTGGAGTGCCGGCTCGTGGAGGCAGCTTGGTGGAGGATGACGGTGGCAGCTGGACGAGGACCACCACCCTCCCTATCTCTTTCTAAATCTTAAATATGCAATTTCGTGGGAGAACTTGTGTCTTTAATCTTGTGCAATGCATCTTGATTGACTACACCCCCTCTTCCTTGTGCTTGCAGTGGGGTCTTCAGTTGGATCAGTGGAATTTCGAGGTGCATCTCTACCTTGTTGCTTGGGCTTTTGGTCCAATCCAGATGCAGTAATCTAAGGCTTAGTCATGTTCGTTTGGTTTCACAAGATCAATAGGTTTGTTGTGTTTGCGCCACCATGTAGATGTAATGCCTATTATTGGAGCTGCTTGTAAGTAAACTGAATTTTGCATCTTCGCATGCTTAGAGTCCACCGTACATGACGGATAGAATGTGAGGGGAGACTTTTAAATGTGAATTACTCATTCTAGAAGCAATCAAAGTAACTTTAGACTCTAATTTGATGGTAGGACTCCTTGTCCTTTTTATTTGATCAATCTGCTTGGAGATGGGTAGAAATAACTTTATTAAATGCCCATACATATAAAATCACACAAGAGTAGACATGGGTAGTCAAAGCATGTAAATACTTCATTTTATCTGATTTAGTTTAGACTAGCTTGCTGTCCTGGTAGAAACATAATTTCAAGTTCCTTTTCTTACTTAGTCTGATCATGGCAGCATTCACTTGCCAAAAAAATTGACAACATTATTATGTACATCTTTCAGTGCAAGCAATTTCATTATCTTTATTTGTAGATACAAACTTGGTATGTCCTCAACTGAACCTAGAAAAATGTCATCTCCAACAATTTCGTTTGATATTCTTTATCTTGATTTTTTGAACTAGACATATTGTTGACAGCTGTTAAGTACCACTTTTATTCTGTCAACTCCTACATAAAATGAATGGAAAGTGATCATCAACACTAGAATAGGGCTTAAACTAATCATTTCCACAAGTGTTGGTGATTATGCAAATGCAGGCAATTAGCACTAGGAATGAGAGCAAAAACACAAGTCTTTGATCCAAGTACTTCAAGCTCAGCCAATGAGGGGTTGCCACATAGGATTCCCCTGGATCAATGACGTCATCAATCCATGAGAGGCAAGCCCGACGAATCACATACCGCCACATGGACATCACATGGATCCAAGGACCCCACTTACTATCCAAACCACCAAGAAACTTGCCATGCAAGGAGGATGGATCATGGGGCCCACCTGCCAGCCACTTGGAGAAAGCATGAGGTACCACGTGGAACCCAGGAATCGGCCGATCCTAGGATCGGCCGAACCGACCTTTGGTCGGTTCATCCTGGCCTCCATGTGTCACCTCCTGATTTGTCACTTGCTGCATTCTGAGGTGTTTTGGTGACATTTGGTGCCTGAGACTGGTGATGAAAACGGGCGGACAAAATCATGTTACTGCCCATCTGTTTTCCCATATTTATCCCGGATTTTAAGTTATACGAAAACAGCATGGTAAGTTCCGGTAACGGGACGAGAAACGGGACGGAAGTATCCCGGAGAGGGATGGGATACGGTTGAGGAGTTTTCCGTCCGTATTTGCGGTATCATGTTTTAACCGGGATGATCCTGTATTCATCCCGCTTTTCACTATGTCGGGATAGACTAGCCCAACAGACGGAGCAGGCCCAACAGATCTGTATTTCTCTTCACCCGCCGCCGCCTGCTCAGCTCTGCCGCACGCCTGATGCCCTGGCCGCGGGGCCGCGCCGTCATGGCCTGCTGAGTTGCCATGGGGCACCACACCAGGCGGCGCCAGCCTCTCGCGCTCCGGCCGGCCGCAAGGGTGCCGGGTTGGTGGGTTGTGCCGATGTCCAGTCATGGGGTGCTGGGGCCGCGAGCTGTGTCGCTGTCCAGCCACGGCCAACTCCTTCCTATCCTTGGCGTGGGTGACGACGCGCGATAGTGATGAAACAGACGACAAAATCCCGTTATCGTCCGTCCGTTTTCCAATATTTATCCCGGATTTTGAGTTATACGAAAACAGGATGGTAAGTTCCGGTAATGGGATGGGAAACAGGACAGAAGTATCCGGGAACGGGATGGGATACGGTTGAGGAGTTTTCTGTCTGTATTTGCAGTATCCTATTTTAATCGGGATGATCCCGTATTCATCCTGTTTTTCACTATGTCGGGATAGACTAGCCCAACAGATGAAGCAGGCCCAACATATCCGTATTCCCTTCACCCGCCGCCTCATGCTCGACTCTGCCGCACGCCCACCGCCCTGGCCGTGGGGCCGTGCCATGGCCTGCTGAGTTGCCACGGGGGCACCACGACTGCAAGCGGTGTCGCTGCCTCCGCTGCTCCGGCCGGCCGCAAGGGTGCCGGGTTGGCTGGTTGTGCCGATGTCCAGTCACGGGGCGCTGGGGTCGTGAGACTATGTCGCTGTCCAGCCACGCTTAGCTCCTTCCCATCCTTGGCGTGGTGACGACGCTGGATGGCAGGAGTGTCGACCTCCAGGACCGAGCTCTCCACCTTCGGGTGCTTCAGCCTTCAGCCACCAAATTCCCAGACCAGACGACATGGCAGCGTGAAGGCAGATTCTTCGGCTTCCATTCTCTCTCTCGCTCAATCTCACAAGACGATATGTGCTCCTGTAACTAATTAGCTAGCGCAGCGGTAGATTGATTGTACTATAGTCTATATGCATGCTTCTTGTTGCCATGTTCTTCTGAGAGCAACGATTTGGTTCAGCAACAACGATTGCAAGCCTACTACGGTGCTGCCTGGAGTGCAAGAGCAAATGTGCAATGCAGCAACACAGGTGCAGGGATTGAGGACTGCCAGTCTACCAGTTTAATTTGGAACGTGTCATCCGGTGTATAGTTCGGTTCCTGCACTGTTACCGTTGTATTTCCGTCCACATTTGTTCGTTTTCGTATGCTCGTTTATCCCGCTTCCCATCCCGCTCCTGGCTATCCCGCTACCATTCCCGTTTTCAGTAAAAAAAAATGAGACGGGACATGGTTATCGTCTGCTTTCAACGCTACCGAGACCGCACACCCTCTTGCTTATAAATAGAAGGGGAAGGGCTTCATTTCTCACACATACTTCTCCTCCTCCTCCTCCTCCTCCTTCATTTTGGCTTGGTGGTCTCTCTCCTAGGAGAGAGAGCTCTTTGTATAGGGTTAGTGTAGAAGAGTGAGGGGAATGATTGGGGCCATGTCATGTTCATGACATCTTCCTCAAGAACGATCCTCGTGCCTCTTCATTTAGAGTAAAGTGAGTATTTCGACATTTTCTATTTAGACTAAAGTCGATGCATGCATAGGTGAATTGTTCTTGTGTTCTTCGTTCAATCTTGATTTAGAGGCTCATGTTCTTCAAACGCAACCCTTTCGATCTTGTAGAGTCGGATCATAAGTTTGTATTATGTTTGTGTGATAGCTTGTCTATTAGAATAAAGTTGATGCTCCTGCATTGCTCCAATTAGACCAAAGTGCATCTGTGATCTTGCATAAGTGATAGTTGTTATCTCGAGCTAGTGCCGGTATTTCCTCGGATTCATAGTTTCGTATTTATACAGAGTGCTATAGTAGGGCTTCGGTGATGTCGATGGAGTCAGGCTATAGTAGTAATTGGTGGTGTAGACGTGGTGTCTAGACTGCAGGTTATCCTTCGAATACCACGTGCTCTCGCAGAACGATAGAGGTAGGCCGTAGTGATGGCCGTTGGACCCTTTGAAACCCTCCGCACTGGTACCGAGTAGGGCCTCGAGGCCGGAACGTCCTTGGACCTTTTAAAGCCAGGGGGTCCGGTGCCCGATGCGAGTGTTACCAGAGAGACCGTGCTAGACTCTGCACCCAAGCAGATCATTTCTACCCATCCTATCCTTAGGGGTTGTGTCCTTAGACCATTATCTGGGCTAGGAGCCAGAGCTCATCCGTTCCATGGATTCGATAACCCTTGGAATACTCTTTCCCTAGGGTTGTGCGCTATGGATTCGATTCGCACTGGTTGGTGTACCCAAACATCTTGACGCTCACGCTAACAGGCGTAGTTAGTAGTGATGTTAAGAAACGTCAACACATATGTTGCAGGTTCTTGTTTACATGTATTGTTCTATTCTTGCAGCCATCCCAATCAACAAGTAGTTCTACAGCTTTAGCTATGTCTGTGAGAATATGTGTGTATTTGTGAGAATATGTGTGTATTTGTGGTGTACACTTGGGATCCTTTTGATCATCTAGTGCTCTTGTGCTTATTGGTATTTGTGAAATGGAAGGTTGTAGGATGTGTTTTGAGGCATGTGGTGTAATTTCCTATTTCTTCAAGGAGTTGTTTGTCAAAGAGTTCTCAAACTGATGTGGTGTAGCCCTTGAGATGTGTTTTGAGTCATGTGTTGTAATTTCTGATTTCTTCAGGGAGTTGTTGTAAAAAGACATAGGGTAATAAATGAGCGAGGACCTGTTTGTAATTTCGTTATTTTTAAATTTATCAAAGGAGATGCGGTTGGTAAAACACGTCTCCTATGACTCATATAGGAGATGCGGGTTGACAACAAGCGTCTCCTTTAGAAAAGTCATTGGAGCGTGTTGGTAAAAATCGTCTCCTGACTCCTCTCAAAGGAGACGCGAAAAATCATGTCTCCTATGACTTGTCATTAGAGACGCAGACTTAGAGACGCGTTTTCTGTCTCCTTTGACCCTAAACCCGCCTCCTAAGTCGATTTCTTACATAGTGTGTACTCGCAACACTAGCTAATTAATTGAACACATGATTACTAGGTACTCCTCCGTCCCACAAAAGAGTGCACTGAGTTTTTGGGACAGATTAACATTGTTGGCATATGACTTGAGTACCCCTGATAGTTGTCTCAATCCCACCTTTTTAGGTGGCCGGGAGGATCCGCCTCCGGAATCACCGGCGCTAGGAGTCACGAAAAAATGACGGCGCCAAAAAAAAGTGGTGCCAAAAAAAGAGGTGCCAAAAAAGAGGCGCTAAAAGGAACAAAGAAAAACAGAAGCAGCATGTCTTTTTTAATTAACTCAACTCCGAACAGTTCTGTTAGGCGGCGCCATTTTTCCCCCAAGCCAAAACTTTATAGACTCAAAAGCAAAAAACAATTTGGAGATGTCCCGCTCAACTTTTCACCAGGTGCTTTATCAATCGGTGGCGCCATGCACTTCTATCGGCAGCCTGCTTTCCACAACCCCAAACATGCATTCCACAACCCCAAACAAATTATTCATGGCCTTCACCAAATTACTCATGGCCTTAGATCTAAACCTGCCACCAGAGGTTGGAGATCGAGAGGATTTACCTGACCTGAATGGAGATGTAGACAAAGCACCCTATCCAGGAGGTGATGGTGCCCAACAAGATCACGTCAAGGAGGAGGCATTCCAGATGCCGATGGTGGCGAAGGAGACGTCCATGAAGGAGGCAATCCAACCGATGGTGTCCAAGGAGACATCCTTCAAGGAGGCAATCCAGAAATCCAAGACCAGCCGGTTCAAGATCTTGGAGGAGGCAACCAGGTTGTTCATGCTTTTGATCTCAACAATGAACCTGTAATTATACAGTGAATTCGAGGAAGGTAAAATTACATTGAAATTCTTGTCTCAATCATAAATCTCTCCAAACTTTTCATGATACAAATGCATTTCAGATCTGGTGTTCTACAATTGGAAATAATATTCATTATTCATACCTTTCTCTTGTTTATAATTCTTCTGGTAGGGATGCTAGATCATGAAGAAGAGGTAGAAGCCTACTTCAATGTTCATCCTTTTGATATGACGAGGCACCTGTAGACATAAACGAATTTGAGAAAGGTAAAATTACATTGAAACTCTATCTGCATTTCCTCCTAACATGTGTAGAATATATTGTGTGTGTGTAGTCATTTCATCTACTAGCATTTTGGTTGTGGAAATCAAGCTAGTCATAGTATTTTCATCTTACCAAAGAGGGACATGCCTATTATTTTTGCACTGGTTGATGTATCTTGTGGTAGTGTGGGAAGAGGGTGACGACCAAGGTGGAGCCAACAATAATGTTCATCCATTTGATCTGAACGAATTACCTGTAGACATAAATCAAAATAATGAAGGTAAATGTCATGAAACTCATTCCACATTTACTCTAATTGCAGTAATAAAATATTGATCCTCTTATTCTAACATTTCTCACTTGTTTACGTGGAAGGTAACACAAATGGAGTTCAAGCACACAGTTCAAAGGATCTGACGAGATGCAAAGCGGGACATATATGCAGCTTTTCTTGAGAGAAGTAGGTGTGCAAATTGCCCAAAAAAGCTACAACTGATGTTGCACAAATGTTCAACGTTAGTAGGTGGGAAGTGCAGCGTGTTTGGAAAAGAGTTAAGCAAAGGCCATGAAGCTGGAGTTCCAAAGTGGATGTTAGGTCTAGGAAGCCCAAGAATTGTGGCGAGAAAAAGTTCCATTAGACCTGTCACATATTGCCTGTGTTCCCCTACGGAGGAGGGTACTATCCGTCACCTAGCTAACGCCATTGGTAAAGCTGAAGCACCCTTCACGTGTGGTTCAAAGAAGGAATGTTACAGACGCCATTCCAATTCTCTTAAGCCATTCTTGAAGGCAAAGAACATAAAAGACAGGTTGTTGTGGTGTCTTGCCATGATTGATCCAAGCTCTTTGCCTGATGATCCAAAATTCTATGAAATGCTCAACATTATCCATGTTGATGAGAAGTGGTATAATGCCTCAAAAAAGAATAGGAAATTCTACTTGCTACCAGATGAGGAGGACCCACATAGGACTGCAAAACAAGAATGCTATTGACAAAGTGATGTTCTTCTCAGGAGTTGCCCTGCCTAGATGGAATGATGAAGGTGTTTGCACATTTGATGGGAAGCTTGGAATGTGGGCTTTTGTTAAAAAGGTATGGTACATATATATATTTATATCAGGTATTGTTTACAATACCCACACCTCAAGCTCACATAGTTTTTGTTGTTTTTAGGAGGCAGCAAAGAGAAAGAGTGGAAATAGAGCAAGGGGAACCCTGGTTACCAAGTCAGTCAAAGTTAGTAGAGATATGATGAGATCATATCTGATTACAAAACTTCTACCAGCTATTATGGCACGCTGGCCTCAAGAAGACAGAGGAAAGACTATATGGATTCAGCAAGATAATGCACCATCGCATGTGCCAGCGAATGATCCAGTTTCTTGCGTGTAGCCCAAATAGGACTTGACATTTGTATCATATCCAGCCTGCAAATTCTCGCTATGAATGTCCTAGACTTAGGTTTCTTTGCGTCTCTACAGTCATACACCGACACTTTTTCATCAAGAAATATGGATGAGCTTATTGAAAATGTTATCAATGAGTATTGGAGCTATGATCCTTTTTTGTTGAGAAAGGTGTTCCTAACACTACAGGGCTGCATGATCGAGGTTATGAAAATTGGGGGGCTTGGGGAGTAGCGGAGGAAATGCAGTCTTGGGCGGGAGGCGAGGAGAAGGGCCCGTGGCTCGGGCTCGCCGTCTGGCGGCCGGCGTCTGGCGGGCGGCAGAGCGAGGAGCAGGGAAGAGGAGGTTCTTGGCGCTAGCACTTTCTGGAAACATGAACCGGAGAGATTGTAATCAATCTCGTTGATTCCCACAATACACACACCTCTAGTCTTATACACTTGACTCACAAGCTGACACCACACGCACACGATTACAGACATCACAAATTCAAACTAATTTGAAATAAACTCCTTCGCGCTCACGATCTGAACTGGCTGCAACTCGCTTCGCTCTCGGACCCATGGCTGGCGACACAACATTTCTCCCCTCGACGAACAGCTCGTCCTCGAGCTGGGCCTGACAGCTGAGGAGGCAATGCAACAAAACCTAATCCTGAAGCAGCACGATCAACAATGGAGTTCTGTTTGAAATCCGGCAACTGCAAGACAGCTTGCTTCAGAGATACAAAGGCTGAGTTTGCTGCATCTGTCCACTGGCCAGCTGCCATGGCGAACGCCTGAACCTAGAAAGCATTGAGGTGGAAGCAACACTCGACCATTGTGCAGGGAAGGCATTGCTGTTGCCTGGGACCAGGGAAGGGGGTGCCACTGATGATGCTGAGTACGGGTGACTGAGAGGGAGAAGGTGAGCAATCTTCGAGAAGCGATCAACCATTGTTAGAGATTGAAAGGTTGCAGGAGCAGTTGACAACCCAAATGGCATGGCTAGAATTTCTAAATGTCCCTTGTGTGCTTGCATTGCTGTCTTAGCAATATCATCAGTATGATCTGTAACCTGATGATGCCCTGATCTGGGGTCTAGCTCTGTAAAGAACTTTGCACTATGCAATTCATCTATTAATTCATCCACTACTGGAATTGTGAATGTATCTTTTAGAGTTGCATCATTTGGAGCTTGGTAATCCACACAAAAATGCCCAGTATTGTCATGCTGCTTGACCAATAGAACAGGAGCAGAACAGGTTGAAGTGCTAGTACGAATGGTACCTTGTTCAAGCATCGTCCTGCTCCAAAAAGAACCAAAGGAGTGCAGTAGCTGCTCCAAAAACGACTGCTGCTGTTGATGGATCGAATGCAGGCGTGCCGTTGAGGGAATATCGTGCCTGGAAGAACCCAATCCTTTCCACAGAATTCTCGTGCCATTGTGCGTGAAGGACATGACCAGATCATCGAAATCCATGCGAATGGTGTGTAGGGGTTTGAGAAATGCTACCCCCAAAACCATATCGAAGCCATCAAGGGGAATTGAGTACGCATCAATGGTGAAAACATCCTGGCCGACTGTGATGTTGACACCACGGGCAATGCCACTGCACGGAACACGGTCGCCATTTGCAACGATGACCCGGGCACCTGTGCCTTCCTGAAAGTGAAGTCCTGCTGCTTGAGCTGCTTGTACGCTGAAGAAATTGTGCGTGGAGCCGGAATCAATGAGGGCGGTGAACTGCATCTGTCCGACCTGAACTCGAATTTGCATTGTGCTGTCTGTGTTTACGCCAGCGATCGCATTCAGGTAAATCAGTGGCTCTTCCTCCGCAGGTTGTTTTGGTGCGTTGACATCCTGTGCATCATCATCAGTCACCTCGAGGAAGAATAGCTTTGCGCACCTATGCCCGCGGACGTCTGTTCATCACAGTTGTAGCAGAGCCGAGCCGACGCCGTTCCATCATCTCTGCTGGTGTCGGTTTCTTGAACGGGGTGGAACGGAGGGTGTTGAAGCAGGAGGCGGTGCCGAAGCTGAGGATGTTGCTGTGTGCTGCTGAAATTGAGTTGGGGACGGTGCTGGCGTGTCGCGGTGATGGCAGAGGAAGCACGCTGCTCGTACGCCAGCTAGCGCCATGGCGGCGCTGCAAGTCTGAGGAGCCTGGAGCTCCACATCAATGCGGAGGGCTTCGGAAGACCACCTGTAAAGAGGCGCATTTGTTGCTCCGGTTGCAGAGGCCTGCGTGCGCCATCTTGTTCAAGAATGCCTCGATACTCAGCAACGAACTCCGAACGGCGGTAGCGCAAGATCGGCGAGATGGTTGGTTCCTACGGCCCGAACCGCTGATTGCATAATTCCTTGAATAGCGCCATGAAATCGCGGCGGAATCGCGTTCCGCATGAAGAACCAGGTCTTGGCGGCACTTTCGTCATGTGGAATGAGGCAAGCCAAACTTTGTCGGACTCGAGTACGTTGCGCTCGAAGAATTGCTCGCAACGATTGAGCCACCGAGAGGATCGTCCTTGCCATCAAACATTGGGAAGGAAAGCTTGTAGTAGCGGGCACGGCGCCCTACGTCGTAGTCGTCGTGTTGGTTGTGGTGCTGCGGCGAGGATGTTTGGAGCGGCGGGCGATGGAGAATGGAGGCTGAATGGAATGGATTGAAGCGGTTGAATCGGCGGCATGGAGTGAATTGGGAATTGTATGCATCGTGGTGTGACATGAACGACGGTGGATGTTGTGGCGGGGCGGAGGAAGGCCACCGTAACCGGGGAGGCCGTGGGCGGAGGGAGCGATGCGGCGGTATGGACGCCGGTGGTGGCGGCCCGCTCTTCCATGGCGACATGCGAGCCGCCATGTTGCCCAACCGCCGCTGCAGACCATGGATTGCGGCGGTGACGACGTCTGGCGGGGTACCAGACGCGAGCCCGCGGCTGTGGGCGCGGATAGTGCTGGGGCGGTAGTGGAGCCGAGAAGGGCGGAGGTGCGGCGGAAGAATTTAGCGTAGGGGAAAAGAGGCGATGCGGCGGATGTGTTGGCCATGGAATCGGTCAAAGCGGCCCGATACAGTTATCGAGGCTTAGGGAGTAGCGGAGGAAATCGAGTCTTTAGCGGGGAGGCGAGGAGAAAGGCCCGTGGCGGCGCTCGGACGCCGTCTGGCCCGGCGTCTGGCGCAGCGGCAGGCGAGAGCAGGGAAGAGAGAGGTTACGAAAACTGCTAGCACTGCTGGAAACATGAACCGAGAGATTGTAATCAATCTCCAGTTGATTCCCACAATACACACACCTCTAGTCTTATACACTTGACTCTGGCCCGACACCACACGCACGATTACGAGACATCACAAATTCAAACTAATTTGAAATAAACTCCTTCTGCGCTCACGATCTGATCGGGTTGCAACGCTCTCGCTCGGACCCGTGGCTGGCGTACACAACAGAAACAGATACAAGGTCCCTCACTTTGGGAAAGATAGACAACAGCAAGTGGCGCTCTTCCTAGAAGATTGGGATTTACTCGACAGCTATATGAGAGTGCAGTACAGGCTGTGGAGAACATGCCATAGTGCAGATTTTTTCCTAAACACTTTGTAATTGGTTTATCATGGAAACAATGTTATTCTCAATGAGTTTGTAATTGGTTTGTCATGCAAACAATTTGTTCAGTAATCCAAACAGTTTGTAATTGGTTTATTATGCAAACAAATTGTTCAGTAATCAAACGGACAATTGCATACCAAGCACTCCTAATTTATTCAAGCAACAGCTGAACTAATAGAAGTAGCTAGGCAGCAAAACCTCAAGCATGCTTAGGATGAATTCTCGGGGAACAAGCTCGGTAGCATTTTGCTCCTCCAGTGGCGCTGGTGCCATGGCCTCCATAGCTTCCTGCTCGGCCAGTGGCGCTGGTGCTACGACATCCTCCACAGCTGCAGGATCCTCAAGTGCCCCATTCTGTGGAATATAGGCACAAGACATTCAGTAATGCACAATAACCTTGTCCAATTATTTAACTAGACAAAGGTCCATTTTATATTATGGACATCATGGCAAACACACAAGAGTAACAGAAATTGCATCTTGCACACCTCATCATCAGTCTCCATATCGGAGATTGACATCTCCTGGGCAATAGTAACCTTCTTCACACTTTTCATGGTGCCGCTCCTAATCCGGCTGGATGCGCCGCGGATCCTGTTGGTGCCGTAGGCAATCCCGCCTCCGCCCCTTCGAGGCCTGCCACTAGCTGCGTCGATCCGGCCCGAGCCACGGTATGCGCCGCCGCCGCCGCTCACCATGAGGGGCCGGCGGGCGGAGATGCGAGGAGAGAGGTGGGGGACGGCAGAGGAATCTCGACGGCAGATGCAAGGCGCTACGGGGGAGTCGCGGTGGTAAGGAAAGGAGGAGTCGCTGGGAGACGCTGCGGGCCGGTCGCGAGGATAATGGTGGGTCCCACGTTTTTGCCGGGCCGGACACACAATTGCATTCTTTTGTGGGATTTTTTCAAATCTGTAATTGCACTCTTTGTGAGACGGAGGAGTACATGAAAATTCAGAACATGCATGTCATTTTCCTGTCTGATTGGCATTCGGTCTAACGAACCGAATTGATCGGTCCTTTGGTTTATACCAAATTTCCAAGTCCGAGCAAATTCAGTCCCAGTTAGTTCAATTTGGCCTGTCTTAGATCCAACTAACTGAGCTAGCTATATGCTTCCAAAAGTAATACACTGGTTACCAATTCAGTAGTAAAATCTGATGAACAAGTCCCGGATTAACACAAATACAAGACCAAACTAAGGCAGCGGGTCTAAAATAAAAAATAATTTAAAATAGGTAGGGCTTTCCCTGCTGACTTCATTCAAAACAGAAAGGATAAAGCACACCTATTAATAACATATTTTCTTTGTCAAAAGTTCCAAAGCTGAGTTTCCCGGTGCCAAAAATTAAGCTTCTCTAATATTGTATGAAATTAAATTCTAAATCACCTGGAACATTGCTATTGTGAATTTTGAAGTATTTAGTTGAATAAATCAAGCAGATCAGATGTTATGAACTTGCCTATGAAAATTAAATATTTAAGAAAAAAATTCAAACAATTTATTTTGGGCCTCTGGGGGCTTGATTGCATACTGAGATAGTTTATGAACCTATAGAAAATATATTTTGTCCACCATTATTTTCTACTTCTGTCTTTTCCTTTAAAATGTTTTTCTATACCTGTTCTAGAATATTTTACATGATTGGAGGATGAAGATTGTGTAAAGATACTTCAACGTTGCAAGCAAGCAATCCCGGCTAGAAACGCAGGAGGAAAGGTGATAATCATAGACATGGTGAGAGGATCAGCACAGGGAGATCACAAAATCAGCGAGATGGAAGACATACAGAATGTATTCATGGTGCATATCAATGGAGTGGAACGAGGCGTCAACGAGTGGAAAAAGATCTTTTCTGATGCTGGATTCAGTGACTATTACAAAATCATGCCAGTGCTGGGTCCCTTATCTGTAATTGAGATCTACCCATGAATAGTGCTTTAACTACACCGTACCATATACACATACTGAACTCCATTGTTGATTTGTATATGCAGCTGAATTAAACGTCCTGTCAATATAAGCAGCAGGCTACTATCCCGTTATTAGCATGCTTCTGTTGTTGTTTCTACTCTTCCGTTATAAAATGTAGTTATTATTCATGGAATTGTAACTTTATTTTATGAATAAACAATATATCATGTTATGATGATTGTTTTTATTTCCCCAAACCAAACATCATTTTCTTTTCTATTAACTAGGTGTGAGCCCATATGTGTTGCTACTTACCAACATAGAAATTCAACTGTATTGGTACAAAAGTAGAAAAAAAGATACTATAATAAGATTGGATGAAGCCAAAACAAAAATCCTCTAGTAAATTGCCTTAAAGTTGTCTAAAGTTTTTCATTGGTAACAAGTCTTATAGGCAGTTCCAGTATGTCTGCGGATGGATCTTACTGACAATTCCTATATGTTTGCAAAATACATTTTTAGTTGACATTTATTTAAAGACTAGGATCGTGCCCGTGCGTTGCTACGGGCAATAAAATTTAAACCAGTATAGCGAATTTCTCAAAATGAGGAAAACTCATTAGGTGGCAAAAGAATAGTATCCTATGGACATCAATTTTCATCATACTAAATATTTGTAAGGACATATAGCAATAAAGTCATGATTTGCTTTGAAAAATTTATTCTCTATGTAATTCCAAAGTACGAAAATAAATTATTAACACATCATGTGTGAATACTATATAATAGAACTACATAATTGCAAAAAAACCTAAATAACTTTTCAAAATGAGAAAAATGCCATTTCTCTGGAAAAACAAGTTAACAAGGATGGCTGAGATAGTGAACTGTCTGAGGATCACATTCTGTAAAATGACTACTATGCAAGTCTCTCAAATGTGTGCAGTAGATGGCAGATACACACGCATTCGCCTGCAATCTGATTTGCACCTTGAACTTTTCAACAAGATGTGTGGTGAACAATTCCTCTTGCAGCCACTGGTGTTGTGATGCTCGTTGAACATTTTTGTTTCAGGGGTAAAATAAAATTCTTACATTAGAAATATATCTTACATCTATGAATCAAAATCCTCAAAACAGATAAACCCAGAGCTGCATTGAGCTGATGCCAGCTCTACAGATGGCCAAGCAACAATTAAAACATGTTAAATGCTGCTACACAAGAGAAACAACGAGTCTAGCCGATCTGAGTAATTATCAGCCACTGCAAATTCTCATGCTGATGCTGCATTTCATTGCTCTCATGCAAGATTCCCAGGAGAACTTCTATTCTTTACATGCACCGATACAAGTGGTTGAACTTTCACAGCAGCACATGATATTGACATGAGCCTGCGCAGATGCCATCGACAACAAAGCCACAAAGCACAAGTTTGTAGCTAGCCTATCTTGTTCAGATTCGATCATTCCAAACCCTGATATGTGGATAATTGTGTCACCTGTACAGCAGCATGTCATCACAGAACCATCAAGGGCCAAATGTGATTCTCTGAACAAGATCAGGTCTTCTCTTGCTCGGCATTCTAAGAAGGCCAGTGATTTGCATCTCAGTAACAGCCCTGCAGAACCTTGCCTGGGTCATAGCTCTACCCTCCGGAGATGAGGGTTTGACTTCTTCGAGGAGAACTGTAGGATTTCCTTTTGGCTTTTGAATTTGTGCTGCTGATAATTCCTTCAAAGGTCATGTACCAATCATGCAGGTTAATTACATCACCATATTCTTGGGCTAGATTGCATAATTGATGTGTCATGCAAGGATCCTGAGACAGCAGTTCTAGTTCTACTGCAACAAGAGCATTTCAGATGGCTCTGCGACTTCAGTAGATCAAGTTGAACCATTCTTCTTGGATTTCCAATCAGTGCAGATTGGAGAACATCAACATTCTTGAAGCAGATGATTTCATGAAAAGGTAAACACTCAACAGGCACCAAATATTTCCTAGTAACATCCTGTAACAGAGTGGCAGCTTTCTCATTCAGTGGAACTGTACCATTTCCAGTACTGGCTGTTGATGTCCTAGTCCACGTTTCCATTGTGGGCCTCACACTATCTGCACCGATTGTGATTGACTCAAGCTCTTTCAATTTGTCTTTGATCTCACTCATTCCCTTTAAATGGTAGCCCCAAACTTCAAGTACAGGTAATAAAGTTTTCATTGGCAGGTACCTTATCATATTCAGTACTTGGGCTATAAATCCTTCACCACATCCTGACTTCACTCTTGACAAGTTTTCGCAAGTCACTTTAGATACAAAAAGCACATTTTCAGTTTGCAGATTTGGGTTGACTGCCTCGTAGAAAATATCCAAAAGCTGCACTTTGTCAAGTCTTACAGCTTCATACAGGCACAAGAGAACAGAACCCCAATCTTTTTGCAATTTCAACAGCTTAGAAAGTCCTTCAACCATACTGTTGCTAGAATAGCTCGAGTTCTTTGCACTTGCACGAGGGAAGACCAAAAGCGTATTTCCGTATCTGTTGAGGAAGTGCTTCAAACTTATCACGCCAAAATTCCTCACAATCGTCCTCAAGCATTCCAATGCACAAAAAGCTCAGAGGTTCCAAGGAGAAGTGCTTACTGCATGCAAGCTTGAGAGCACTAATAAATGAAGTTATTGTTCCATCATGCCTACAAAAGTAATTTCTTAGGAACATCGCAACTTCATGGCGATGCAGAATCCAGCACACGGTTTAACAAGGATGGCCTCCACAAGTGCATTCATTCTATCCAACGGAGACCCCAAGGCAAGTTTACAGGGCTCTAATCGTTGGAGAGCCTCTGAGGACAGAAGCTTCTTAGGTGCATCAAGGGTAGTTGTAATCCCCATTACAAAGAAGATTGGAATTTTAATAACCCATTCACTCAGCATCATCACAAGCTCTCCCAGCACACCACCTGAACATTGCTCCAGATCATCAATTATGACAATGATTGGATCATAGTTCTCAGCTTCACAATACCAAGATGCCAGCGCAGATAAATCAGCAACATCTGGAACATCAGATATTAGCTGCCTCAACAGGCTCCTGTAGCAACCACCAACTCCATGTTTTGCCGATAGTTCAGCGGCCGACAGCTTGGCTAGGTGACATCCATTGGACTCCAGATGCCACGCAAGGTCCCGAAATGTGGTGATGTCGTCAACGAACTCTGCATTCTTGGTGAGGATGAAAGCCGTGGGGATCCTTTGCAGATCACATCAGTCAGGAGAGGGTACGACTGCTGGACTTCAGTGTGGTGTGGTCTCCCAATGGCACGAACCAAAGAGAAGGACTCCTTCACCCACTGCAGCACCTGGTCGAAAAGCTTGAGGTTAATGCCCTTTAGGACCTCATCGATGGTGGACTGGATCTTGGACCAAGTTCGGTGGAAGGCCTCAAGGCGGAGCTGCTCATACTGCTCCAAATCCCCTTCACCCTCATGCTCCCACCTGTTGTGTCACGCCATCTCTTTGTTGATTTGGGGTTGGGGGAGGATGGCTGCGAAGTTTGAATCAGTAGCTGAGAACAGGAAGATGGCACAGAGGACGCAGCAGCCTTGTGAAGGACAAGAAATGGCTGGATGTTGTTGGCCAGGGTGTCACTGGCTGGTGCTGACATAGTTGTTTCGACTGAACGGTGCACCTGCTGTTCGTCAGGAGGAGTCTCTGACTAATTAGTGAGTATTTGGTGCATTCAAGGTTCCCATCTTCGTCTTCATCAACAACAGCACCTGGACGTGGACAATCTGTAAATGTGGGGGAAAAATTAGGCACACAAAACCAAACCAAAACTAACTGTCGATCTGAATGCACTGGACTTCTTCACTGAAAATATGCACCGTCTCGCCTCATTTTGTAATCATGTTAAAGATGCAACAGATCTAGTTTCAGATTACATTTCACTGAACCAATTCACTAGCTCCTGTTGAATGCTTGAAACACTACCGTACAAGACTACAGGTGATTTCTAGGAAGCCAATAAAAATTTACGTGCCAAGAGGCTCGGCTGCTTCCAGTCTGCTTGCTCGTCCCTCGCCTCCTCCTGCACGGAGGGCACGACGGCAGGGTGAGCCGTGAGCAATGGAGCGGCTGTGAGGGAGATGCCGCGACAAAGCAAAGCCGCCTAGGAGGGGAGGATCTGACAGGAACCGGGGGTGCCGAGCGGAGCCACAGAGTTGGGGAGAGGCGCACGGCGGCCGGCGGGTGCCACGCCGATTCGCTTCTGCTGGTGCCAGCCGGGGTTGACAGATTCGCCGGCGGCCGCGCGCGCCCTCCGTTCTCGACCCGAGCGAACGAACCGCCCGCCGCCGTTTGTGGGACCCGCCTGACAGTCCACGAAGGCGCTCGTCAAGATTCGTGCAGCGCCAACCGTTGACTTCGTGGGGCCCACGAGTCGGCGTCACAAAGCACCCGAGTCTCTCCAACCCCAAAACCCTTCGTCCTTCTCTTCCCCAACCAACCCGGCGGCGGCGGCGCGAGAGCTCCCTTGCTCCCATGGCTCTCGTCGCCGGCTCCTGAGCGCTTCATCTGGGGCTTCTCCTCAAGACCTTGACCTCCTCCACGGCCTCGTCGTCCGAGACCCTTACCCTCGCGCCGCTCTTCTCCTACCCGGCCCACACGGGTCCGGTCCGCTGCGTCGCCGCAGCTCCGCGCGCGGGGCTGGCCGCCTCCGGGGGCGCCGACGACTCCGTCCGCCTCTACGACCTCCCCACCGCCGCCGACCTCGGCCCGCTCCTCGACCCCTCCGCCGCCGTCTCCGCGCTCGCCTTCTACTCCCGTGGCCCCGTGCCGCGGAACCTCCTCGCCGCCTGCGACGACGGCGCGCTCCACCTCTACGACGCCGACGGCTTCGCGCTCCTCGCCACGCTCCGCGCGTTCCCGCGCCACGAGGCCGCCGAGGGCCTCGCCGTGCACCCGTCGGGCCGGGTCGCGCTCGCCGTCGGCCGAGCCGGGGCGTTCGCCATGGTTAACCTTGTTCAGGGCCGCCGCAGCTTCAAGTGCCGCCTCGAGCGCCCCGCGTCCGCGGTCGCGTACGCCGAGGACAAGGACGGCGGGGATCGATTTGTCATGGCCACGAGGAGAAGGTGACCTTGCACGACTCAGAGGATGCCAGGATTATTCATGAGATGGACTGTGGCAAGAGGGTGCTCGCCTTCGCGCCTGCAAAGGTACTACTACTGCTACCTTTGGCTGTGCATCCTGTTGAGTGTTGATTTGGTCATGGACATGTTTAGGATTGAGCTAATGAGTGGATTAGTATGCAATGGTTGATAATTTGTTGAAATTTATCATCTTGCTGAATGCAAATTCAGCTTTCATCGGCTTTCTGGTTGTCCATGACATACTAAATTAACATCTTGGTTCAGCTTCATATCATGAATTTAGACACTAGTATATCACAATTTCCTGACTGGTATCATATATGTCAGCTCAGATACTCCATGTGGCCATGTCATGAGCTCATGCCCCTGCTGTCTTGGTTGTCTTCCCACTGAAACCTCACCTTTTGCACTTTGCTCACATATTTTGGGTATTTTTCAGAATGGAGTCCTCTACACTGGAGGAGAGGACCGTGGTATTACTGCCTGGGATCTGTCCAGCGGCAAGGTCTCCTCACGCATTGAGGGTGCTCATGCAACTCGTGTAAAAGGGGTTGTCGTTTTTGATAATCGGAACGATGGATCAGAGCTCTCCAATCTGATTGCTTCTGCTTCAACCGATGGTGTCATAAGGATATGGGATGTTCGGACAATTGGGAATGGAAAGCCTACTCCACTGGCGGAGGCTAACACAAAAGCAAGGCTAACCTGTCTTGCTGGGACATCATTGAAATGTAAGTACTGAAAACTTCATACTCTAGTGGTCGTTATAAACTCTTCTTCTCAAGATTGTAGGGAGAAAATACAAATACACATGCATGTGATCCCATGAGTTGGGTACATGGCCAAACTGTATTAAATGCATTCCTTATATCTTGTCAGTTTCTTCCTTGTTTGTCTGACTTTCTATTATGTTAAGTAATGTATTGCTTGGTAGAAAGATGTGAAATTACATGTCTTCAGCTAACTTCAGACAAATAGGATGTAGTTTGGCAGTGTTTTCAGATGCATTAGCTTAGCATTTATGATTCTTAGGACAATAATTTTCTTCCCCTTGTAATTAAATGCTATATATGTAGCTGAAAATAAATTTAGGCGAAACTTCCCTGCAGTGCTAGGTTTTTTAATTAAAAAAAGTTGTGTGTTAGTTCTAGAGAAAGGCAGAAACAAACCAGAAAAGGGGGGATATGAAATCAATGCACACAAAATTTGTGCTGTTCTTTTATTCAACCTTTACAATTAAATGTTTGTGAATAATGTGAGCTGTGTTTCTGTTGATTTGCTTACTTTTGTGTTAATTCACTTTGTGAAATAATCTTTTGATTCTGCATATAATGTGGGCTGTGGCTTTTTTTTATTCGCAGGAGTTGCAGAGTTCAAGTGAAACGCGTGGTTGGGTCAAGAGGTTGGGTCAAGAGAAGTTCAGGTCGAAGAGCGAATGATGAAGCAAATCACAGAAGGGCCGCTTGTAATTTTTAGTTCACTCCATGTAATGGATTGGTATGAGACAACTGGGATGGAAGAAGGATTGAAGCTGGAGATCTGTCACTCAAGCATTAGCAGGATGGGTTTGGAAATGTATGATAGTCGTCGATTATGCATAACGTAATTTGGCTTGAGTGCACTGAACTCAAATATGAGATTGCGTGATTTGATTGTACCACAAGTTTTGCAGTAATGGTCATTTCATTTCCAATGTTAACTGGGCAGTTTGCATAATCTTGTAACCCTCACTTACAGCAGAGTAGTTTTTCCATCTTTTTCCTAAAGAGCCTTATAAAAAATATTTTCCTGAAGAGCGTGATACCATCGCCCCGCGTATACGATTAGAAAAAAGAAAAATTTCTTTATAAAGAGAAAATTTACAGTGACGTAGGAATCCTCGTTATATAGCACAAGAGTACAAAGGCATTACGTGAACACACAAGTTGGATTCGTAAATCTGATAGTGATCAGAATCTGTCTGACATCAAGCACCAATTTCAGAGTTCTCTCACAATACGTGAACTCACAAACTGACACCTAAGATCAAGCAACAATGCAACCTCTGTAAGAAATTCAGAGTTCTCTCACAATACGCGAGAACTCACAAACTAAACCAACCTTTTATAAACACCTAAAACTTCCTACCAATCTACAGACTTCTCTCGGGCCTAAGCTGATGCAGCAGGCTCGACGAGTCTTCAGAAATTGTTCCTGAGGCTTCTGTTCCAACCCCGCCCTGACCTGTTCTGCTGTACCTCTGCCCAGCACCACCGCTCACCGGTACTCGCCGTGCAGCCTTGCGCGCGCCGTCGGTGCCCTGTGTGGTGGTGATGGCACTGGCTTTCCTGCCAGCCTGCGCTGCCACTGACGGCCTGATGATCACCTTCTTCTGCAGGCTTCGGCGCAGGATGCTGTTGATCTTCTTGCTCCGGCTGCCCTTGTCGTTGGAGACAACAGGAGGAGAGCATGCTGGTGGTGAGGGCAGGTGCTCTGTGATCTTGTCAAGAGGTGGTGGCGTTGCTGCTGCAGCAGGCTTGGCGTTGGGCAGCGGCATCAGCGAGTTCCTCCGTGGAAGCGGTATCAGCGATTGTCGGCGCGTGGCAGGGTTCATTGGCTGCTGGTAAGCTCCTCCACTGTTGCACAATGAGACTCGTCTCGCTTTTGCTGTCGGTGGCAGCGACTGTCCAGCGTCAGGGTTGTTCTCCTTCTCCTCCCCGAGAGACATCAGCTGCCTGAAGCTGTAAGTGTCAGTGTTACTGTCAGAGAACATCTGCTTTGCGATGCCAAAGTCTTTGCGTGCTGCTGATGGCTTCTCTGCTGTGGAGTTGAGGTTCCTCTCGGCCATTGGGCTTCTCAGGTACGGGCTCTCTTCCTTCACGTTGTGCTGCTTCTGCAGATGATCTTGAGCGATCTTGCTGTCCACATGCTGCCGTGCTATCTTTCTTTCAACTAGCAGCTGTGATTCCAGCTCTTTGATCTGCAAAGAGTTTAGAAGTAACAGTCAGTGTTGCTGTCAGAGAACTAGCAACTTCTTTATTCTCATTTCAATTTCCTCATAAACTACAGCAGGTTTCACAAACTTTGCAGAAGTAATTGAATAATTGCATCGTCTACGAAAAAGAATAACAACTCCTATGCATACTGGTTTCAAGTTAACATCCATCAGTACTATTCATTGCTGGGAACCTTCAAGTGCCATCATGGCATCAAGATATGGCGTAAAAAGACCATTCGAAGAGGTTCTATGATATGCAGCAAATTACTACTCTTGCAGATGTTGCAAAAGGAAGAAGCTATGCCTTATGTACCTTCTCTTGGAGATTCATGGTGAGCAAGTCTTTTGCCTTGTTCTTTGCTTCAAGTGATTGGATTGTTTCTGCCATGATCTTAATCTGAGCATCTTTGTTCTTATTGTCCTGCTTGGCTTTCGCAACCTAGCAGAACCGGTAGCGTGTTACAGTTGAACAGAGTTAAAACAAAAAGGCTTAAATAACATGAACATGTTGGCAGATATTACAGTACCATGAGCTTGTATCTTGACAATTCTCCAATATCAACTTGCTTTCTTGCTTGTCCAAGCTCTATTCCTCGCACTCTGCTTGCGAAGTTCAGTGAACAAAGAGTTTCACCTACGTCATTTTCATTAGGACTGATTTGAACAAACATCAAAGTCTTGGAATCTCCACCTGCATTACTTACACCCAATTATAAAACTAAATAAGAGCAAATATTTCTACCATCCTAATAAAGAAATAGCCTACGTACTTAGTGAGTCTTGCAGCAAGTGTGTTAGCTTTGAATTCCTGTAATTTGAAATATAACCACCAATGTAAGTTACAGTTGAAGATTATAATTCAAATAAAGAAGTAAAGTTTAAATACCTAAAAGGTATGTGTGAGGTCTTTGTTGCAAGTGCAGATATTACATCACCAAGTGCAGAGAGTGATTTGTTTATGTTCTGTGCTTCTTTCAACCTTTCTCCTTGTGCATCTGTCTTTGCTACCCGCTCACTCCCAGCGAGGTCAATCAGCCATAATTTGCTATTTGTGCTTTCTCCATTGACCAAGTTTTCTCCCTTGACCATTACACAGTGTATGCTGAAATGAAAAAGTTAGGAACTTAGGATAGAATTTACAATCTACAACATAGCAGAACTGCATGAAATTCTTTGGCTACGAACCAGTGTGATCTACTGCTATGTTCGTTGGCATTTGTGGAACCAACAACTCTAGCTTTGCTTCCAGTTTGCAGGACCTCCCAAGCCTCATTCATGTTAGTCACTCGTGCTTCAACAAGTCCAGGTACATGGTGAACCCCTTCTGCAACTTGTCTTACTTCTAGCCTGCAAAATAATGTTTCATATATCATGCTAGAATTTTTGTTGATACAATAATATGGTTCATGTTTACGAGTATCATCGTACCATTTATCATGTATTAGTGTATTACTAGGACTTTAGATTGTCGATACAAAAATATAAATCACGAGTACCATTATACCTTTTGGTTGTTGTGCCTGGTTGAGACCCTGTCAGGAGCAAATCATGGATCTGCTCGTTGTACACCTCTAAAACACTGACAGTAACCTCATACAGGAAAATGCCCTCTCTTTCTTCTATTATCCGAAAGAGTTCTTCCAAAGTTCTGTAGTTGACCCCCCGAGCGCCTTCAATTCCTTCCATAGTAAATGTTTTACCAGTTCCAGTCTGTCCGTAAGCAAAGATGCAAACATTGAATCCATCTAACACCGAGGTTGCGAATGGCGCAGTTTTCTCAAACACCTTTTCTGCACATAGATTGAATAAAATATGTTGTTAGAAGTGTGGTTAGAATGCAATGCAAAGTGAGTAATTGCATTTATGAAGTGGGTCACCTTGATCTTCCTCAGGGCTGAAGACGGAATCAAATTTGAAAACTTTTTTGGAAGATACGTGGCCTTTAACAATGAGCTCTCCATCTTTTGCTGACTCAAAATCAATGGCTGTCAAAGCTCCTTCAGCTATTTCTTCTGCATTAAGTGGCCGACATCGGCAGAACACTCTTATGTTACCTAAGCAGTATGCAAGTCACTGTTAATTTTATCATCGACATATCTTGCAGAAAAAAAAAGTATACACAGATAACAGAATAAATAACTAACCCTTCAGCTCTATCAGCTTGTTGTATAAATCCTTCCGTTCCTTCGCCTCCTCACTGAACTTTTCTTTGAGGTCTTTAAATTCACGTTCCAGGGTTGCATATTGATTCACTGTTGCATATTGATTCACTGTTTGAACAAATGTATCATGTTACACTGATTTCTAGTAAGTGGAAGCAAATAAGGCAAGTGAAGAATGTATCATATGTTGCATATTGATTCACTGTTTGAATGAATGTATCATGTTACACTGATTTCTAGTAAGTGGTAACAAATAAGGCAAGTGAAGAACGTAGATAGGACTAGCATACCATATTGCTGAATTGTTGTGGACATTTGTGTAGCATCCATCACACAGTTTTTATACTCTAGTGATTCTTGGCGTAAATTCTGGTGCTCCAACTTCAAGACCTGTAGATGATTATAAACATCATACCATTATGACATAAAGTTCAAGCCAAAGTACTGGTGGTTGGTTGTCTATAGTATGTAAACAATGTGTTTTAGCAGAATACCTTAAACTTTTCACTCAACTCGTTAACAAAATGACACAGTCGACTCTTCTCCTTCACTTGCCCTTCAACTGCTGAGGCTGCAGGAACAACAAATAATTTCATAAAGCACTCCTGATTGGAAAAGAAAGCCTAAACAACTATTCGTATGAACTAACATGATCCCTTTTTTATGACAAAGTCAGTGAACTGGAACTATGTTTGAGTTGCAGAGTTACAAAATTCCCTAAAATCAAACACCGAACAACCACAGTGGCACAAGATCTCACCTAAGGAGCCAACGTGCATTGACTTCCTCATGAGCTCCATCTGCAGCTCACGAAGCGACTCCTGCGCTTCGCGGCATTCTCGAGTCTTGAGAACGTTCTCCCTCATCAAGTCCTCGAGCAGCCTCCTGCATTCCTCCTTCTCCTGCAGGAGTACAGCGTACTGCTGTTGCAGCTGGCCGCAGCAACCTGATTCCCCCTGCAAGAGACACGAGGGAGCTTCGTTTAGCCACAAACAGAGAAGAAAGTCCGATTTCCTCCACGAGATGTTACAATGCTGTGGATGTATAACAACCTCTTTCGTTTGCAGAATTGCTTGGTCGATTGGACCAGCAGCCACGGCCTGGCCTTCCGCGCCGGCAGCCACCACCACCTCAGCGGCGGCAGCGCGCCGGGCTGCGGCGAGGCCGCGGCGGAGAAGAGCTCGAGGGGCGCGACCCCACGGTGCCGCGCGGCGTCGCCCCTCCGGATGTAGTCCGGCGTGTCCTGCAGCGCCCCCTCGCACGGCGACGGCGACGGCGACGGCGAAGGCGAGCCCGCGCCACTGGCGTGGCGATCCGGGGTCGCCCCCGCGGCTTCCGCGGAGACCGACGAGCCCGCGGCCGAGCTTTCCTCCTCTGAACCACCGCAACAAAAACCAACATCGGTGAGGAATTGAGCGCCGATAGTAGAGGATCTGCGCGGGGGAGGGAAATGAGATGAGGCGCGGAATGGAGAAACGTACCCTCGGCGATGGCGAAGCAGCCCTGGTGGTGGTCGGCGGCGGTGTAGTCGGGGATGATGACGTCGCGGGTGTCGGACATCCTCACCGTCTTCCTGGCCGCCGCCGCCGCAACCGGCGAGGCGAGGGCGGGAGGATCCGCCGCGGCGCGGACCCGGCCGCCGGCCTCTCCCCCGCCGACGCTTGCCTCCTCTTCCATCGCACGGCGGCGTACCGACCCGCGATAACCCCACGGAACCCCGTTCGGCGACGGCGAGGAGGGACGGGTGGGGGCGGCGCGGTGCGGCGGTGGTGAACTGAACTGGCGGTGGCTGGCGGCTGATGACTTGGGGGATCGATCACGTCGCTCCCGTGACGGCGTTGGCTGGGAGGGGGGCGAGGGGGGGGGTTCGAATTTGAGGAGGAGGGAAATGCCGAGAGGGGAAAGAGCGGCGGCGGCGGCGGAGGCGAACGATGCGCGCGATCCGTTGGGGGAGGATTGGAGATTGGGGGCCAGTGAGAAAGGAGAGAGACGACCGTTGGGCCGGGTGGGGGGGAATATTTTTTCGAACGAATTCGAAACGCGTGGCGTGCCCCGTGCCCATCCTCCTACCCGTTGCCACCTGTCTTCCTGACGAGTGGGGCCGGGTGGGTCCGGTTTGGCCCGGCGGGCGCAGGCCGGGCCCGATGTCAGCGTCCCACGACGGCGGGCGGCTACGGATTGGCCCACGAGGGGAAAAGGGTATGTTTGTCTCGGCGCGGTGGACCCCGCACGTGCGGTTGGTAGGTATGCAGCCATCTCGTTGCTCTCTCATCATTCGCGCACGCACACGCACACTACCCGTCATCGTCCTCGTTTGAAAATCACCTGTGCAGCCGTGCAGCCGAGTGTGCCGGATCGGATGAACGAACCGAACGGAGCTGCCGGCCGGAGGCCGTTGCCGTTGCCCGCCGGTTCAATTCGTTCAGGCGGGGCCGCCGGGCAAATCGGATCGCGCGTGCTCCGCTCCGGCAGCCGGGCCAGGCTGCCAGTGGGGGCCCCCTCCGGGTAAAACGTTCTTCCGCTCGTTGCTTGCGCCGTCGCACGGCTCGCCGCCGGCCGGTCAGGTCAGCCGCCGGACTGCCGGCCCCTCCTCCGCCGATCAGACGGCAACACGAGCTGCATATTCAGACGACAACCAACACGCACACCCAACCATTTGAATGACAAGATCGTTTTTTTTTCACAGTGTACGATCGCGATCGAGGCGACACTACACGCCGGCGATCCATTCATTCTATTCACTCGCCGGCGCCGGGCGCAGATTGATCACTGACGGTGCTACTAATAACCGACAGGAGCGTACTTGTACGCTACCGGCTCTGCTCTCGGCGACGAGTTCCAGCGGCAGGAGGAAGGCCAGACGGCGCCGACGCGGCCGGCGAGGAACGCGGCGAGCCGGCGCGCCGACCGCGCCACGAACGCGGCGGGGTCGTCCACGCACCCCTGCCACGAGCACGCGCGCATCAGCACGCGCCCCCGGCCGCCACGCCCGCGCCGGCCTCCTCCTCCGCCTCCCGCCCCGGTGCCTCCTCCCCCGGCGCCGCCGCCGCAGCCGCCGTTGCCGCAGCCGAAGCCGAAGCCGACGCGGCGCCAGCGGCGGGCCAGGCAGCACCCCTCGTCGCGCCCCGCGGCGACGACCACCGCCGACTGCAGGTACGCCGACGCCGCGTGCTTCAGCAGCTGGTTCCGGATCCCGATGTTGGACGGGTCCAGGTCGTGGATGTCGTGGCACGAGTACTCGGCGCTCCATCCGCCTCCCCCTCCGCCGCAGCACTCCTCCTCCAGCACGTCGCGGAGGCTCGTGTACTCGATGCTGCAGCTGCTGCCGCTACGCCCGATGCTGCTGCTCCGGCTCCACGGACGCGTCCGGCGCCAGCTCCCGGCCCGCGGGGACACCCCCAGCGGCGACCCGTCGGCTGCCTCCATCGTCGTCGTCGTCGCTGGCACGAGCCACGTTCCTTCGGAAAATGGAACCTGTATCTTGAGATGAGAAATGAGGCGACAACGCATGGGCATTGACAGTGAGCATCTCTCTCACCGGCTCTGCTCGATTATCGGATCCATGTCCTAACTCTGACCACCAGCCCAGAGATAGCACCGCGTGATAAAAAAGACTCTGCATGCATGCCTTAAGATCAGGATCAACAGCATGCAAGCATGTTCTGATGTCCAATATCACACCGCAGCTCTTGTGCAGTGCAACCTGTTAAAAAAGGTTCAGATTTGATCAGCAGCAAGGCTAATAGAGGCTATATATAGAGCTCATGTGCATTTGCTACTGACCAGCAAGGCGACTTTTTTTAAATTATTGGCAAGGGAAGATCTGTTTGAGGAAAAGTTTTCTGCAAGAATTTGGCAGGAAAAACGAAAATGGGATTTCCTGATAACAAACTAGCTCGTATGCAAGCATATCGCGCACTTTTGACTTGAACTCAGCTGTACTTGTCTGCTGTTTTCAAAGCTCCCTGAAAGTTGTTTGGTTACACTTCTTCAGAGAATGGGAAAATGAAAGCTGTACCAGCATATTCAGATGTACACTTCTTCAGTCTACTTGTGCCTCCTGTCGCTGCAAAAACTCAGTGCCAAGCTAATCCTGGTTTTCAGTTACGTCTTGAGGGCACCATCAGTTCTGCAGCACTACAATGCACAGGCAGATGCAGAGCCATGAATTCGAACCTCAGCTGCACAAGAGTTCAGAGAATCTCCTCGGAGATACTCATTGTTCAAGCATGCCAAGAATCCAAGATGATGCACGACCAAATCTTCAGTTCTAGCAGAACATTTTGTTATGACTTTTCTTATTTTACCAACCGATGATTTAGTACAAACTACACGCAGTTGGATGCCTACGGGTGAAATTACAGCAAGAAAAAAAAAATCATGGGTCAAAGGGTCGTGAAGTTCGCAAACCAAAGCAGCATCAGCCTAAGCCTAGGTGTATGAACTAGCAACTGCATCAGGTCAGATCCCGTGCCAAACAAGATACGGGCCGGCCGCCGGCCGGGACGCCATCGCAGGGCCTCCCGGCGGCCGGCGTGAAGTCAATCAAGCTCGCGGCTGCTCACTCCGCTCCGCTCGGAGACCGCAGCGTATTGGAGAGCTGAACGGAGGGAGTGCACGGGGATTGCGGAATGCAGAGCGAGAATGGCGCATGGCGGCGGCGGCCGTTCACCGAACGGGACGAGCCGGCCCGACCCAGGGTGGATTTTGAAAATTTAGGGGTCTATATGTAAATAATCGGATCGTGACTATTAATCACGATCCACATTAGGGGGCTATCCGTAAATGACAGGGGGCAATTTATAAATATTTGGATCGCGGTTATTGATCGCGATCCAAACCAGGGGTATATTGTATGGCGGTTCTGACATTACTCCCCCGCGACGGCGAGTCGCAACGCCACCGCCGGCCTCTGCGAGCCCCGCCCGCGCCGCGCCGCGCCGCACCGCCCATGCATCCTCGCTGTGAGTCGAATTCACGCTTTAAGCCGCCGCCTCCTGACCCCTCGTGTCGTCGTGCGCCGCCGCTGATGGGCCTGCTCCGTCGGGAGATGAGATGGTGATGCCACAAGGCCGGCGCGTCAAGAGCACGCGGCGCCCGGAGACGGTCGGGGAGCATCGTTGCCGGAGTACCTCGACGAACGGCGAGGCGGCGCCTGCTGAGAGAGTTTGTCGCGCGGTGCTCTTTGCGCGCTCGCCATTCTGAAGCTCAAACTTACTGTCCACATCAGACCCCGACTGCAACTGACCAACTGTGCAGCAACAGATTGGTTTCCTCAATTTCATCCTTGGATCAGATACCCCGTAAGCCGGGAGATCAATTTCGCTGGATGAAATGCTTTTCCCATTGTCCTATGAACTAGTCGCCGAGTACCAGGCAGGTGGCTTCAGATTTCAGAGGTTTATGTGTAAAGATTTTCAGAAGAAGTTCCTCAAATATTCAGAGTTGAGGAGAACATGAGGTTATACTGATGAGTCATGGCCAGAAGATGTGCGAAATTCAGGCAAACAAGTGAACGTCCAGGTTTCTCAGCGTCAAATTACCAGAGTGCAACAGCAGATGAAGGGAAGCTAGCAAACGGTATTTCATCACAGCAACGGATGACACGAACAAGCAGCATGCTCTAAGGGAATCACAAATGCAAGTGACAAGTGAATGATATGGTGATGCATTCATTTCTGCATATGTTTCCTCACGCTGGTATCTTCAGTACTGGCCTCTTTGTTGTTCAGACTTTGGTTTTGCTGTTCAGCGGCCATGACCCGGTACTGCAGCAGAACAAGAAATTCGTTAGTTAGCAAATGATGATGGCTGTACAGAAAGTCAGCGGAGAGTATTTAATTAGTGATGAGAGATGAAGTTTGTACGGATAATTTCAGAATTTTAGCTTCCCGCATTACAGATTCCGGTTACGAAAGAAAAGCTCTTGGAAACAGCTTTGCTTCTGAATAATCTCTTCACTTACATTGTCTGAATCTCTGAGAGAAGGCAGTTTTCACGCGAATTGTTCAGTTATGCTTTACTGGGACTCATCTATCAGATGCGACTCACAATTTTGCAGCGATCTCTGAGACCAGGCCAACAACAACTCTGAAGCTCTGTTTAGTGCTTACTGTCACCCTGATGCCCAACTTGTAAGCTACCATCGAGGATTACACACAAGGACTTGGACTTGCAATGGCGCTGGGATCACGGCTTCCCCTCACCGTTGTTCGGGAAAAAAAAATTGGCTACCCTCACCACCCCGGAAAAAAAGGATTATCAAATCTAGTCAGCGCGAAGAAAACAATGTTTTTGTTAGTATACATGAAACACGGACTCACTACTCCATATATCTGGAAGACGCAACGATCCCCATACGCTACACCCCATAGGGCAAGCGGCGGCGGCGGCGGCGGCCATGGAAGCCCAACCTTCATCCTGTTCGTCCCGCCTACCCACGGTGGGTGATGCTCGAGCAGTACTTGGAGATCATCAAGGTCGAGGACTTCTCGTGCTCCCCTACCGACGGCGGCGACGACACCAAGACACTGGCGGCCGCCCGCACCAGCGCCGGGCACCCGATCCAAGTCTCCCTCCGCCTCGCGGAGCCCCCGGCACTTTCGCGTGTATTCCTCCGCATTCCTGACGGTATCAGAGGAGCAATCCAAGGTTCTCGCGGCGCACGGCGACTCTGTGCTCATCCAGGTTTGTATCAGGGAGAAGGATCAAGAATACGACACGTTTGAGCACTTCGTCTACAACGCCGGTGCCCACGCTGCGGAGCCCCCACGGCCGCCGTCGTTGTGGCTGCTCCCGCCTTACTATGAACAGCAGAAACGCATTGCCGCTGCTACCTGCGGCCGCGGAGCCTATTCCCGCGCGCCGATTGGTTGCATGCGGCGATGAATCCGCGCTGCATGTGGAGTGGAGGATATAAAATTACCACGGTCCCACTGACGGTCAAGCGAAACCTGCCTCGCGGCTGAGAATTGCCTCGCGGGATCGATTTTTTGCTGGCGGCGCTTGCGGTCGCTTGCTTTATTGAAACGGCCTGGCAAACTCTCACTCCGAAACCTAGCTCTCACTCCGGTATGAGCGGCCGCCTGCGTGGCGCTGGACATGAAAGGAAAGGTGCTGCCTCATCCACTCGCCTCTTCTACCCCATTCGCCCGGCTCCATCCGGTTCCTCTTGAGTCCTTCAAGCATCTTCTTCTCCGGCAACCTCCATCCTCCATCTCGCCCGCTTCAGCGCCGCCGCGTGAGCCGCAGGCTTTTGCTAGATGGATGGCTGCCGAGCCTTCGGAGGGAAGTCGTCTCGGCATGAGCTCGTCGCTCCCACTGCTAACATGACGGCTCGGTATGTTCTAGATCCGAGATTTGGTGTTCATTTGCTCGTTGTCTTAGATCAGTTACAAACTATAAGCGCTAAGTGTTTGACAAATTTGTTTCTCATTTTCACTAACCAGATCGCAAGGCCCTGCTTGTCCGGTCTGTTCTTTTGCACGGTGCCCTTCTTTATGAACTGGAAGTTATGTTTCCATGGAAAGGCACAAATCCGGTCATCAATAGGAGTTGGTAGATGCTCTTCCTTTTAGTCTCGGGTTAAAAATAATGTTGAGTTCGTTTTGGAAAGATGGATTTTTCGTTGTCCATCGTAGGAAGTTGTGGGAAATATTTTGTGGAATGATTAGGTGGTGGTAGGATTGAACTGGTAGTGATTTTATGACGATGGACACAAAATTGGCTTCAATCTATTGGACAAAAAGTTGCAAATTTTGGAATCTTGTTCCAGTGGTATTAATTTTAAAAGTCGTTTATGTGGTTGTGTGTTGTATACATACTGTGCCATTAGTTTTTGAAAAGAAGTGTGAATTATTTGGATACACATTAGGCTGTAGTAGGATTTGACATACAAGTTCTTAGAAATATATTCGAGATGTACCTTTAGGTATTCCACATATCATACCACCATCTGAACTGGGTATTTAATTGGGTTGTGTATTGTATAAAGTACCATGTCATTAGTTATTCGAAAAGTAGGGGGGTATCCGGACAGTAAGTTAGGTAATAGCAGTGATTTGAGGGCATACAAGTCCTTAGAATTATTAGATGGACCTCAAGTATGCCCCATAATATAGCAACTGGCACTGCATATTTGTTCTAGTATAGGGTTGGAATATATAATTACATTGGGTATCTTCGTAAATAACTGTATGTACCACATTGACCTTCTTACTTTGTGACAATATAATAGTATATTTTTTTACTTTCGACATCGATCTTTTTACTTTGAGGAAGTATAGTATTTTACTTTGAGACAACATGGACATCTATTTCCTTATTAGGGCATAATTATAATTTACTTTGAGAAAGTATAGTATTTTTAAATATTTATGTGTGTCCTTCCTGGGTGTAGAGCAAACAATCCACATTCCTCTCAAGACCATGCTTGTCAAGTGATGAAGATTGAAGAGGATATGTCTGAATCAAAGAACTTTCTTGTATTCGATGGCCTATTTCCTAGCTGTGCGTAAACCAAGGAATAGTCCAAGATGGTTGCTTAGAAACATTGCAGGATCAAGTAAATAGATGAGTACAACACAATTGGTCTGGTTATGTTCTTAGTGTCATAGCACATGGAGCAATGCAAGTTCATAACTTCGGTGAGAGAGCTTATTTTACTAATATATATGGATGCACCTTCCTTCTACAGGTTTGTATAAGATTAAGCAATGTTAATCGTGCTATAAAAGTGCTAGATGTAAAATGTGCTACAAAAGTATTTCACGAGCTGTGGGGTGTGTATTGTTGCAGGTTCTGCACTGGTCAATGTGGGATTTCGAGTGCAAGTGCTACAAGAACTGATGCCACCACAATTCTTATATTTCTAATAATTTACACAATTCCGTGGAGGTTGTGCTTGATTCCATAGAAGTCGGATGGACACAACTAGCCCATTCTAGTAGAATAGCCAGGTGACAAAAATGTATTGACATCTCAAATGCCCATAGAAGTGGGATGGACACAACTAGCCCATTCTAATTGACAGACGGCTATATGTGCTCGAAAAGTTGAGGACGGCTCTATGTGCTTGAAAAGTTGCTAGTTCTACGATACTATTTGAAAACTTCCCAGATTAAAAGAATGAAAATGTAGTATTTTTGGCTATAACCTCAACTATGTAGTATTTTTGGCAAGTGTTTGAGCATCTTTCAAATGAGCAAAATGTCAGTACCTTTTGGCTCATGGGTTATAATTGCATCTTCTTGTTTTCAAAAATAAAATTGCATCATCTTGGATAGAGTATATAACTTTTCGTACTCAATGAATCGTTTTAGTTAGCTGCACTATTGTCTGGCAGGTGGAGGTCTCTGACTCTAGCAAACCGCGTGGGGGAGCTTGCATCTTTTTAAATATCTAGTTGGAACATTTCAACTACCGGATACGGAGTATTTATGTCATTAATGTGTCCCTTCTGATTTTCAAATGTACCAAACTCTCAATTGTGTTGTAGTGGCTGCCGTAGTAACTAGTACTAAGGTATAGCACCAAAGATGGGAAAATAGGCTAGTTTGTAAAAGGACATCTTTGTGAATGATCCCTTGAGTCCTTAATGATCAACCTCGTAGCCATTTCTTGCTTAGTGAAATGAAAGTAGGACAACTCATCTTTTATGTATATGGCTTGGGAAATGTAGTAAGTCAAATTAGTATCGCTGCCCATGTCAAAGCACTGTGATGCCCATATCACAACATTACACAAGATTGAAATGCAAATAAAATTGTCGCAAACTGCATCGAGGTTTTCAATTATTAATGCAGCCTTATTTTTGTCAATTTGGATAGGCCCAAGGAGGATAACTAACCAACTATCTACAGTTCTACAGTGGTCTGGTACAAAGGTCCAATGTTAATATACAAGGCTTAGAAAAGTAAACACCGAATTGAAAAGTTCGGATCCTCGTGACAGATAAAACAACATAAGTCACCGGATATACTTTTGTGTGTCCTGCTGTTCTCGATTGAGTACCAACTTTTCGTACTCCATTGAGGCCATAGAGGGTATCATTTCGATTAGCATGCTATATGTCAACAAGGTCGCACTGTAGCCCATGCCTCGCTTGGCTTCACGATAGGTGTGGCCGGGTGGGGGCCTGCAGCTCAATCTGACCAAGAAGCGGTAGAAGATATGTAAGGCACAATTTATATGTTGAAATATAAAAGCAGCAAGAATATGATAAAAATGAACAAAAATGTCCAATGGATGCATAAACAAAATAGGCATCAGGATTATAATTGTAACTAGGCATCACATGTTGAATACTTTGTGCCAAACTATTGTGTAAAACTAAGTGAAATGCTGAACATTCATCATCAACAAAGCAAACTATCTTGATGGGTAGGGACATTTCAATATGGTTTTACACAAAAATGTTCCAATGGATGCATATACAAAATAGGCATTGATCAAGACTATAATTGTAACTAGGCATCACCTGCTGAATACTTTGTGCCAAAAGATTGGGTAAAAAATAAATGAAATGCTCAACATTTGTCATCCAACAAGCAAACTCCAAGAAACTGAGTTCAGTATGTTTCAAGTACCTTTAATAGTTTGCACCAAGCATTTTCAGTCCTACATGAGTAAAATTTGCAAACAAAAGTCCTACATAAGTGAAGGTGTGCTAAATTGCAATCGCTAATCAGTATTGTTGTTTCGCGGTAACTAGCAGCTACTTAAAAGCCAACCAAGTTATATTGCAATGCTCCTGGTAGGAACATTTCAGTTATGTACATATGCACTCATTCTTTCTGTTCAATCACTAACTAAATCTGACTCTTGTTCATGTATTAGGCATGGACATTTACAGACCTAACACAATATTTGTCCTTTATATATACATGGTTGGGCCGCAGTACCGACCAACTTCAATCTGGAGCATTTGTGGTTGATGTTGCATCCACATCGCCAAAAGCCACGGCCTTCATCTTTCCCAACAGATTTTGTGGAAAGAACCTACTAACAACAAAACTTGTATAGTAGGTAAGGCACTAGTTCTTGACAACAATATAATTGTCCCGGTAAGTGTGGTAAATTCAATTAGAGAAAAAGGTTATCCAACTAATTACCGACATAACAGAACTTATATCTTTAGCTTAAATGGAACTTCTTTCTTAATGCTTGCTAGAACATTTCACTATCGGTGTTACATAATGACATGCTTTCATATCTCAAGTTCGAACCGTATGCTATCATGATATTAACTATTATTAACAACCATTTGGCACCATGATGCATAAGTTTTTCTTTGTCATCAGCATTTGAATGTGGAAACCGGATAAATAACCAATCACAGCTTTTCAACAAATGGACTGCATAGGCAAACATAATGGCAACTCTATTTAATATTTATTATGCATATATGTGAAATGTTGTAATAAACATAATGCAACAAGAGAAAAATAGTTCTAGTAGTTCAACAATGCATGACAAATTTGAATACAACTTGAACACAATCAATTTAGTACAGATCTAGTAGAATTGAAGCACATCTATAAATCACTATAGTGGAGATATTTAGGACTAGAACCCCACCCTTATTATGAAATATGTGCCGAGATTAGAAACAGAACACATTGGAAAATAAACCTAAAGGAAACTAAAACCATGTATGACCACGCATTGCACTTTTGTGATCAACGGCATTTTGGCAAATATCCGAGCAGTTCAAAATGTTGTATTGAGGACAAAATGGTAACTCAATAAAACATTTTGGTTTGTCCACATCTTGATTAGAACATTTCAGTCAATATTCGAACATTTTGTTATCCTATATAGAGCATGAAATGTAACTTCATAATGGCAATGCGTCGAACATAATAAAACAAAATGCTGCGGTCCGGTGGTTCAACGACCACCTGATCCTGTGATGTCAAACAAAAATCTTAATGAGCTAATTACAAGAAAGAGAAACTATTTGCAACACCTTTATACTCATACACACTTAGTGACAATGCTACAAAAAAGGGGACTGTTTGCAACATTAGATGGAAAAGAACAACAGAGTTTCGTAAGCAAAAGTGGCCATTTATACACATCTCCTTTTGCAACACCTTTTTTATTTGTTGGACATAATCAAATGTGTGGAATATATCACCAAACCTATCATGTGTGAGCAGTCACCCACCAGATTTGCTATTGTTTTAAAAAAGTCCACAGAGAGCAAATGTGAGCAACAAATAAAACACAATGGAATAAGACTGCTGGGCTGAGCCCAAAGTTGTCCATAACTTTTCTCGGCGCTAGATTTTATCGAACGTCTGCTGTAAATTTCAGTACACTGAGGGCTGTCCTTGTGTTCCTCACAAATCATCAACTAACTAAATACGGGATTTGGCCTCGATTCCTCACAAATCAGCAACGGCTAAACAAAAATGAATCGAATCTTGAAAATAAAACCAAAATCGAATTCGATCCCAAGTCCAAACTGGCGCATCTGTTTATATTCCTACGAAGGCATGTTACAAACCCATATTATTAGAATAGTAGTTGACACAAATTTAAGTGTCTGACCCTTCCTGTTTTGTATATTTGTTTATATTCCTTTGAGGGAGCATACCAGTTTAATCCTATTAGATCAATCATAGCACATAATAATTTGTATCATGGTAGTACATAACAGATCATGCTCATATCTTGGTGTGGTGGTTATCCATAGAAATCTCAAAATTAATTTCCATTAAGCTTTAATGGAGGACTCAGCATCCAGAAATAAGCGAAAGTGTCCCTTGCCATCTAGGAATAAGGGATAAAGCATCGACAATCGAAGCGGTTTTATATGATGAAGCCAAATAGGCGACCCAGGACAAGAAGACAAGAAAGACGAATGTATCAAGTTTCGACAACAAATAATGTCCGGTGATGTTACGATTACTACCTTAACTTGTGTAGGAACCTCAACAAACTGGCAGAACATTTGGACAGACACCATTGAAAAGTGACAAATATCCGCCAACAGGAACAACTAAAAGATAAGAAAAATAGTATAAATTAAAGTGACAAATAAATACTATACGGTTTTAACTAACAAATAAGCAGCAGTGCAGGTTAGTACCGGAGGTTGGCAAATTGCAATCCACGGGAAGAAGCGCTCCTCGAACAAAAATGGTTGACCGGAATCAAAATCCAAATGGCCTGATGGATGGAGGAGCGATCGGCTCGATTGAGCAGTTTGGGAGTGAATCCTATCGAGAGGACCACGAATAATGCATGTACATAGGCACCAACCTCCAAATCGAGCAGATGTGGCGGGCACCCACAACTCCTTGCAAGATCTACAAGATCCACAGGCGGCGAGCTCTTGATAGAGGGGCGAGTGGCGTGGCGACGGGCCGTGTTGGAGCATCATGGGAAGCACACGGAGGCGAGGTCCGCGCCGCCACCGCCGCCGCCGGTGCTCATGGCGAAGGAAGGTGCGCCGGGCTCTTGCTAGAGGGCATGGCGCGTTGGAGCGGAGGACCACCGAGGTGGCTCGCGCGGCGCTCATGGGTAGATCTTTGGGTGGTTTGGATTTAGTCGGACTTTTGGAATCCTAGGGATATAGGAAGTGGCTCGGCGGCGGTGCGTCGGCGGTTTTGGCGGTGGAGCACGGAAGAGTAAAGTCACGGCGGTCGAGAGGATTGCGAAAGATTAGGTGAAGATCTAGCGGCCGTAGACCTCGAGAAGAAGCGGGAGGCACGGAGAAGAAGAAGAAAGAGGAGGGCAGAGGGCGGCGCGGAGGGGCGAGGCGAGCCAGCGTGAGCACTGGGCGGCGGAGGAAGGGGCAGAGGCGGGCGGGCACGGAGGGCGAGGCGCGGAGGAAGAGGAGGGCAGGGCGGGCAGGCGTGAGGCCTCTTGGAGCAAAACAGAGCGCAGGTCGGCTTAGGTAGAAATCCTGCCTCGCGCATGTTGACCAACCTGGACCCTACACAATATAAATAACAAAAGGTCGCGCGGTGGCAGCATGCAGCTGCGGCTGCATGCGACCAATAGCAGGGCAGCGTTAGGCTCCGCGGCCGCTGGTACGCGCAGGATTTTCACTCTGCTATGAACAGACATACTTCTCAGGCTCGGACCTCGTAACTCGAGAGCTACGTGATTGTGGCACCGGCCTCCTGCGCTGTGGCACTGGCGAGGACGAGGTCGTGGTGGCAAGTTGTGGGTGTCCTCGTCGCGCACGCGCAGCGATGACGACGACACGCTGAGGATGGTCGAGCTCTTCATATTCCGCTCTGGTGAGTGGAAGAGCTACAGCATGGAAATTAGAGAGGAGTGGGATCTGCTTCCCTCTTTGGTGTCGTGGGACACCTTAGTCCGTCGTCCCTGTCGGCGACCATCAGCTCTGCTGGGTCGACTTGTCCTGCGGCTTCGTCATGCTCCTGGATGTGTTCGAGGAGACACAAAGCTTGCAATACATACCGCTTCCCAAGGATCCCCGTTATCGTAACCGGAATGTGCACCACCGCAGGCGAACACTCTCGCCACGCCTACACACCTGGACGATGAGGATCGGCAATGGCGACATGGAGTGGGTGAAGGACGGCATGGTCGACGCAACCGAGCTCTGGGCGCTCGACGCCTACAAGGATCTGCCGTGCGATCCACTTGACCGCCCCGTCGTGAGCATCGACGAACCAGAGGTCATCTGCTTCAGGATGCGTGATACCAAAGCGGACGGACCGATGCTATATGGCAGATAATGGTCAACATGAGAAGCAAAACAATATGTTCAGTTTCACGCCACCAAGAAGATCTTGGGTATTGTTACACCCGAGACAAACTGATCCCAAGCAAGGTATCATATTTCTTCAATACTTACCCAAGTAGAGATGATGCTACTTTAACAGGACAGAGTCAGATTGACATTGAGAGGTCACCATCAGTTCTTGTTGATGAGCGGCCGACAATAGGAGACGGCAATCCAACGCTGCAAGCTTCAGAAATCTTTGAGGCACTTCGAGTGGCTTGGGTCCTGACGAGGTTAAAGCGTATATAATTCTTAGCAACGACAATGGCCGCCGGTTGAGATCTCTTTTAAGGCTACCGAAGAATATAAGGAAGAATTGGTTGCTGATGGAGATTAAGGCTAGCCGCCAAGGCTGATCTGTCAGCACTCAGCACTTTGTGCACTCTTTGTTCCTGTGGTCCCAAGGTATATATGGTTTTGTCTCAAAATCAACTAGGAGTCGCTGTGTTGTGTGATATATTTTCGTGCTAGTACAATGCTTTTTGTCATCTGTGCTTTGCGGTGTTCGTTTTGGATCATCGATCCTAAAGCCCCTTCTGATAGTTTCTCAAAAAAAAAAGCCCCTTCTGATGTCATGTATTCTGCTATATCCTTGATGTAGAAGTGGAGGCGCTGTCACTGAAGGAGGAGGACAAGGAGCTCTTGGATCATGCATTCATGCTAAAGAAGATATCATGAGGTCTCTGAAGGGCTTCCAGCCGAGAGCCTGTGCTAGGTTGGATATTGTCGAAATCTAGTTTTGTAATAGGGCTTTGGCACTTTTTGTGCTTTTTTGGAAGTGGTAACCCAGCATGTATCGTGTGTTTCTGTTGCTTTCTAAAAACAAGAGGTAAAACTCCAGTTAATTTTTTTTTTACTAATTGATGAATTGCTTGTAGAACACTACCTGCATTGTATATAGCATACTACTGTACCCGGTGAATATGCAGCCAACAATTCAGTTGCAACACAATGCTTGTTAATTCTAGCTCTTTGTGCACTGCAGCATTGCTTTTCCCCTAGTATGACAACTTGTGTCAGGATTGTAAAGTACTGGCTAGGTACTGTTGTTGGTTCTCTCAAAATCAACTGGGAGAGTTAAGAGTACCCTTTGTAGTGTGAGTGTGTGTGCAACCGAATCTCGTGCTAGTATGATCCTTTTGTGATCTGAATAAAGAGTACAGACTCTGCTATCCGGGTTTCATTTTGGACTTTGCTGGTTTAATTGAAGTTATGCTTGATTACGTCCGTTGCAACCCATTCAAGACATTAGAAAAACAAAATTAAAAAACTGTAGATTTGATTTACAGAGTGGGGTCTATTGACTAAAGCCTCGAAAAACTGAGGAAGGATTTGTTGCTGATGGAGATTAACGCTAGCCGAGCTTAATCACAGGTTCGTTGCAAGATTGGATGCTATAAATGGCAAGATGTGTTGTGTGTTATTGAATTTGAATCTAGTGTGATGCTTAATGCTTTTGCGAGTACAGCTCTGATCTAAGGGTTTTTATTTCCGATTGTGTACATTCTGCTCAGCTACTGTGGTGTTCATACTTGTATTTATGCATGCATATTGGATAGACATGATGTAAGCTTATTAGCAGCCAGAAACGTGGAACATAGCCATGTTTCTCACTCCATAAATGTCTACCCGGTAACATTCGCGTTCAGGTTCAAGTTCCAGGAAAATATCTTTGGCCATGAGACAAGCTAGTGTGACATACAGCGTATGTGCAGAAATGCAGTGATGCGGAGGCAGGAATTTGGAGCTCAGGTGCAGAAGAGTTTATCCGAATTTCCTCAATGATTCAGTGCTCAAGCATGCCTAGAGTTCAAGATGATGCAAAAAAAAAGCATTTCTTCCTGACGATGGCTTCTTCAGTTCCAGCACTGATTCTTATTATGTCAGTCAGCGATGATCCGGTACAGCACCAAACAAAGTTGCATGTCTGCTACTCCAGATAAAATTCCAGCGACAAAATAAAATCAAATGTGAATTATACCAGTTCGTCCTAAATCAAGGAATCAGCCTAAGCATAGAGAGGTATGAATTGAAGTAGCAACCGTATCAGTCAGATGGCGAGTTGCTAATGCTAACCCAGTTCAGTTACACACATGAGTTCAGAGTTTGGACTTTCAGAGGTTTAGCAGAAATTCATGTTCAGTATGCAGAATTGCAAATACATTTCTACTAGTTCTCAAATGCAAATGTAAATGCAAATACCACGACCTCTTTTCGGTGCACATGTCAGTTCCAATGCTGGACTCCTTAAGAGTAAAGTTTCAGTGCTCAGCTGCCAACGATCAGAAGATGTGTGAAAAATCAGGCAACGAAGTGAACCTTCAAGTGAGTTCTTATCAGATATACCAGGGTACAACAACAGCATACGTCACGAACAAGCCGCGTGTCGTAAGCAACTGGCAAACATATGTTTAAGAACAAAAGACATGGTGATACATTCATTCTTGCATGTCTTCCTCAGCTGGCAAGTTCAATTCAAGATCAATGGAAGTCCAAACTGTGATCCATCAGGAGATTCAGGACTCACCATAACTCTGTTTTCAGGGGTACATTATTGGGAATAGAAACAACTAAACCTGACAGTGAAATACACTAAACATCCCCAGAAACACTCTTTTAAAGGAAACGTCACATCCATTTCACTCTGCAGAACTAACAGGCAGGTACCTAAGCAGGACGACATCTCAGACAATGTGCTCAGCCAACGCCAGGATCTTGAGGTGCTTCTTTTTCCTGAGCTCATGGGGCACAGGGCCGAAGACGCGGGTGCCGATAAGCTCGCCCTTGTTGTTCACGAGGACTATCGCGTTGTCGTCAAACTGGATCTCGCTGCCATCGCTGCGCCCTTTCTTCATGGCAGCGCGGACGACCACTCCGTGAACCACGTCTCCTTTCTTGACCTTGCCACGAGGCTGGGCTTCCTTGACTGATCCGATGATCGTGTCCCCAAGCCTTGCTCCGTACTTCCCCCTCTTGGCCTGAATGCACATAACCCGCTTGGCTCCCGAGTTGTCCACTACCTTGAGGTTGGTTCTCATCTGGATGAATGTTCTGATTTGCTGAAAATGGGATAAGAACTTGTGTTAACATTCTTTTTTTTTCCTTGGAGGATACCCACACTGAGATGTGTAAACATTTTAAGAGAAAGTCAATATTCCAGCAATTATCCTGTTAGCTTCACACCATATAGGAGGTTACAGAGAACCTTCTTTGAGAAGCACATTTAACATTTTGTCTAAGATGGTTTTATCAAACTAGAATGCTCCGGAAGAGTGCCTCGTAAAGCAATAAAGCACCTGAAAAAGGCTCAGATAAAGAAAGCTATAATAGTATTTCAACTATATGATGCAAATTTACAGACAGCCAAATAACATACTGGATTATGGATACTATGGAGAAAATGAAAGACTAAACAATTGATCATTAATCAAACTTAGAAGGTCAGTACAAGCTACCATATGAATTAAAAGAAAGAGCATTGGATTTGCTGATCAGCAGTAAATCGAAACAATGTGCACATGTCAGAGGTCAATAAATCTTTCTTTTTCTGCTTTCAAAACATCCCTGTTGAGATGTGCAAACATTTGAAGAAAACTTTATATTCCAGAAAATTATCCTGTTGGCTTCATAACATAGCAAAAATTTCAGAATTTTTTTTTTCCGAATATTTAGGTCATTTTCAATGAAACACACTCACGGAGTGTCTAAAAGAGTACGCTGTAAGCAAATATATTTTGTCAAAGGGATTCAGTCTGTAAAAGGATCTGGTTGTAGTCCTACAGCTAAAAACAGCAAAGGATATAAATTTATCAATTATATGGAGCAAGGTCACTGATAATCAAACAACATGCTGGATGATGAATATCAAGAGAAGTATGAAAGACACAAAATTGTACATTGATCAAATTAAGAATTACAGTATAAGTTATCATACGGCTTTAAGAGAAGAAAAAAAAGATTAGTTTGCTCTAGCAGCTTATTGAAAACCATGAGAACGTGTTTAAGGTCAATAAAATGTTTCTGCACTATGGAAGTATTAGAGACAGTTTTCACCTGGCTGATAGCATCACAATGAGAAGGTCTTGTCGCTGCCTCAACAGATGAGCTGGCGGCTCCATACAAATTATTCCCAAGGCTTCCCATCATAGTACGTCCAACTATATAGATCATTCCAACAACTTGGATTAGAACAGTATCACATCACGATTAATGATTCGAACAGAAGCATAACCTTTTTCTAAGGTCTAGACACTAGACAGTTTCTAATAGCTAGGCACCAGCTGAATCCGCAGACAATCAGCAGTTGCAGTTTCGTAAGCACTCAACGATACGAACCAGATCATCATTCATTCACCACCAGATCATGTCTATTCAGCTTGCAATTAATGGTTACAGGGCAAACATAAAGCATTGCCAAAACCTGAACTAGGCAAGGTTTCAACTTTTTGCAGGTTAAAGATGCACGATGCCAGGCACAACTTTTCTGTAATAATAACAGCATCAGGCACAGAGCATACGAGCAGCTCCGATTTTGTAAAAGACTGGCAAGAGACATAGTATAAAACAACAGGAGGCACCAATTAGTTGATCCTGAGATGATGATTTGAACGAAATCACTTTTACTATCTGACGAAGGGCAGATGCTATGTGTTACGACCCTGTTGCGAAATAATTGGAACCTCCGAGGTGGTGAAACTCGTACCTGACGAACACTTTGATCTCAGAAACGCTGCCATTTTCCTGCTACCCTGCTCTTCACCGAGCCTTCTTCCTGCAAGCAACCAAAAACAAACACCGTGTTAAGACAGAGTATACAACATAAAAAAAACCTTGCAAATCAAGACCAGCAAAATGAAGCCCATCACGTAATGTTGCGTGGAACATTTTTCGCACATGAATCCACTCGAGCAATGCAATCGCGAGGCGCACGAAACAGGACTCGGGCGCGGGGAAGGGAGCCAACAGCCGAAAGCGAGCGATCTAGTGGGCGCGGCGAGGCACGCCGGACCTGGGCACCGGAGGATCCGGCACAGGCACCGCCGCCGCCGCGCGTTTCCACCTATGGGATTGATCTGTAGCAAGCCCGGTACAGGAAGAGAGGAACCCTGTACCGCGCAGCTCTAAAACCCTCACCAATTTACGGCTCCCCCCTCCTCAATCCGTCCATAGAACCGGGTGAATAATCGCGGGAACGAGGTGGAGATCTCACTCGTCGAGCGCGCGGAGCGAGACGGCGGGGCGGCGGCGGCGGCGAGCGAGGGGGCAGAAAGAGCAGAGGTGAGGAGGAGGAGGAGGAGGTGGGGGACGTAGGTGGGCTAGGTGTTTAGGCCACTCCGAAAATGGGCCTATATGCATTGCCGGCCAGCAGAGATAACGCTGTCGGCCCATTTGATGTTGTTGTGCTTCGGTGACGGAAAAAGTCCATTTCACAACCCTCATCTATAGCTGCTATCTGAGTTTCAACCCTTCACCACAAAATCAGGTATTCAACACCCACGAATTATCAAAACCGACTTGTAGTCTAATGGTAGGACGGTCCAGTGGAACGCTACCCACCAGGGTTCAAATCCTGGTGCTCGCACCTTTTCCTGAATTTATTCTGAGATTTTTCGACCCACATGTCATTGGTAGGGAACTCCTTCCTCCGACGAGAGAGAAGCCGGCACCACTGCCTCGCTGTCCTCCCCATCCCACCGTCGTCGCCTTCTGGTCTCTCTCTCCCTCCACTCCTCTGCTCCTCCGCCACCTCCCTCCCTCTTCTACCCGGTGGCCCCTCCTCTCCTCTGCTAGGTCTCGGGTCGCCGCCGACCCCTCTGTCTCCTGCTGCTCCTCTTGATGCGCACGGCCTCGATTCAAATCGATTCGACGAAGTTGGATGCCGGCGCTGTGGCCCTGCAGCTCTCCGCATCGGGTGGAGCTCCGCCCCCATGCTCGCGAGCCGCCTTCGCCCTCCCGAAGTGGCGGCCTCCGTCCTTCCCAAGCTTTTGCCGTCGTCAGGCTCCGGTCACTTCTAGTGGAAGAGGATCCACCTCGCCTTCCTCCCCAGTCAACCCTGCAGCCTCCGGCGAGCGGGATCCGGCATAGACGCGGCGCCCAGCGGGATCTTCGATGCCGGAGCTCCCTCCCTTCCCCGTCCCTCCTCGAACTCCCCACGCAGGTGAGAGGCGGAGGGGCCCCTCTCCCCGCCCACGAACGCGGCGGCAAAGGACCGGACACAAATGACACTCAATCTACTTGCCCACCGCTTCGCCGCTTCACGCGCGAGCTAATCCAAGGGATTTGGCCGCGGCCCAACGATGGAGGACGAGGGAAGGAAAGCCATGGATTCGCCAGTGAGCCTCCATGGGGGGAGCTCCACGGTGACCTCCGCCCCTCCTCCCGCGGCAAAGAATAAGCGGATGAGCATGGGTGCCGGAGCTTCGTGAAGGTGAGGAGGCGCGAGGTAGTGGTGTCGGCTTCTCTCCTGCCGGAGGAAGAAGAAGGAGGAGGTCCTTGTCTCAATGACATGCGAGCCCTACTAAAGTGGTGGCAGCAAGGACAACTGATGTGGCGGTCACGTTGGCGAAAACCACCTAAAAAGACTGCCGAGAGGTGTAAATCGGACAGTTTTGATAGTTCGTGGGTGTTGAATACCTGATTTTGTGGTTGAAGGTTGAAACTCGAGATAAGCGGTATAGATGAGGTTGTAAAATGGACTTTTTTCCTTCGGTGACAGACATTTTCGCGATGGGCTGAATGGCAGCCCATGTACGAGTACTGCTGGACCTGCAAAATGGAACTGACCGTGCATAGAGCTGAGGTGTCGACACGTGTCCCTGGCTTGGGCCAATGGGAGGTGGACAAGTGGCCATGGCCTACCCGCGCGGCAACCAAAGGGTTTCCGCTTTGGCCCTTTGTTTACGACGCCTCGTTGTCGTTGTTTAGGCGAGGCGTGCGTGATGGACGGATCGGATGATATGATAGCCGTGCACGCACGCACGCACCTGGTCGCCCGTCATAGTTTACGCTCACCCTGCCATCGTGCCGCGTCGCGCAGCATGCGGGATTGCAGAGGACGGAGCGAGGGGAGCCTCGCCATTTGCTGCTGCCTGCCTCTGGTCCAGTGCTTCTCGTCGACGTCGTCCTCGGCCATGGCAAAGCTCGACCCCTCCTGCTAGCTCTCCAACGCACGCGGATGGATCTGCCCTTTCGGAAAGAGGAAAGGGAGGGGGTCAAAGAGCGGATCGGGATTCGGGAACCGCGCGCGCGCACTTGCCCGAATTATCAGCTAGCGCCGCTACCATTCACGATCTGCTCACACGCACGAGCCAAAAAAAAAAAATAGCAGAGAGTATGCTATTGAAAATTCTAGCTTATTGTATGTCATCTGATGGCATATAAGTGATTTTTTGTGTGTGTGTGTGACATGTGGGGTCAGTGATTCAGTGGCATATAAGAGATGAGTATATAATTTTCGATGATATATAGAGAATTGTCAAAAAAAAAGTCACTTGTACGCTGAACAACAGTGACGTACGGTACAGTGGTGCGGAGCCACGCAACCACCAGCAACGAAAAAAACGAGGTCCTCGCTTTGACCAGATCCAGCTGCAGTGGACTGTCATCGTGTCACCACAGTGCTCCGGTACGTACTGTACCTCTTTCGGCAGTGCTGTCATCCACATCCAGTACAGTATAGTTACAGTGCAGTAGTATACGTACTCCAACTGTTCGGGTTGACCAGCGCGGCTGGTGGTAGCGTCCGGAAAAGTTTTTTTTACTGTTGGACCGAGCAATCGACCGACCCCCAAACAGCTAGTTCTGTCTTTCTTTCAGTTCCAAAAGTTAACCACCCTCTCTGTTCAGTACGTCAAGTTGTTGCAGCTGGGTTAATTAGAGCAACTCCGTAGATGGAGTAAATTTCATCCCCTATCAAGTTATTGGGGGTGGAGTAAAAATATTTTCATCCCAAAACACAATTTGCTCCAGTGATTTAGCTTCCTATTCTCCTTCCCAACTCGTGAGTCCCACCATGCCACGTCATCCTTTCTTCCCTCCCCAAATCTTGGATATTTGGCCGCACAGGCCGAAGTGGCCGCGGCGGTGAGGACGGGCGCGCTCTCTGCCGGTGCTCGCCGCCTCCCTCACTCGGCTTCCCGCGCTCCACCCGCGTCATCTCGGCCTTCTTCCTCGGCTCGCAAGTCCGGGCCCCGGGCTCGTCGAGTCCGCCGCCATGGCTTGTATGGTCGTCGTCTTGTATCGCCCATTGCTTCAAGGACCACCCGGCGGCGCCGGCAGCATCCTCATCAACGCCGCGCGATCGCATCGAGGAGTTCGACGCCATCCACCGAAGCGTGCGGCCACGGCGGTCCTCGTCTGCGGCCCTCGGCGTTGCATCGCCGACCTGCAGACGGGCCGCGAGCTTCTTGCCGTGGTTGTAGACCATCCACGGCGGCATCCCTTATTCGCACTGCGGTGACGGATCCCACAGGTGAGCAGGCGGCGCGTCGCGGCCTCGGCGAGGCAGACGCGGCCGTGGCGGAGTCGAGGACGCGCCACGATCGCCGATGGCGAGAGCGGCGGCCACGAGCAACACCACGGCGAAATCGCCCGATTGCCACCAGCGCGCGCTCATCTCATCTTCCTTGCCGCCTGGCGCCTCCGCGCCGATGGCGCTTCTGGCAGCCGCGGGCGATCCCTGCCGCGGACGCGTTCAACGCTCCCGACGCATTAGGGCTGCGCCGTCCTTGCACGCGGCTGTGGGCGATCGCACGGCGTTCCGCGCGAACGCCGCAGCGGAACGCCGCCACGCGGCGGAATCTCCGACATCAAATTGTTGGAGACGTTGAATTCTGCGGCCTCGGCGGTCACGGCGTCGATCTTTGCCGATGAGCGTTGGATTCCAACCTCGGCGTGAGCGACTGTCGAGGTGGTCGACCTCGGGCGCACGACGGACAAAGTTGTTGAGCAGCGGTCGAGGCGGTGAGGCGGTAGAGCGCGCCCAGCGATGGCGGGATGGGCGGACGGCGCGCGCGAACAAAAGCGGCAAGCGGCGGTGGCGGTGAGGATCCCGCCGAGAAAGCGTTGCCCTTGAGGCCGAGCACGCGGAGGCCGTCGAGGCGCGGCAGCCGGGCGCGGCAACGGGAGAGGATGGCGTGTGCGTGTGCGGCGTGGGCGGCGTCAGCAGGCGTTCAAGGCTACGCTCACTACGCCACCGACTTGCCTGCGGAGATGGACCGGGAAGAGAGGACGCCATTCTCCGAACACCTCGTCGTGGCGGGACAGTGTACAGACTGCGAGGCGGGCGATCTGCGAGGCCGGTCGCATTGATTCTTGTCGACGCACGGTGGAGATCAACCTTCGATGGTGAGCAACACAAAGCAGAGGTCAAGGCGAGGCGTGCTTGCAGCTCCTCGGTGTTTCGGCGAACTTGCGGGCATGGCGCTGTGCGTGTGCAGTGGCCACGCTGGCCATGGGGCGCCGGCGGCGAGGGGACGGGTGCAGCGGTGGGCGGCAAGAGGAGGCGGCGGGCGGGACCCGGGCCATGGGGCGAGGGAGGGAGGAGTGGCCATATGGCCGCCATGGCGAGCAAGGGCATCTATGATACTTGTATTATATACTACTCCTATGTATATAGTTTATGTGTACTAAATCAAGCAAACAACCGATCCAAGTTAATCCAGTGTCACCCACCATTCGGTATTTCATCTCCACCACTCATCATCCGATGACTATGTAAAAGATTAGTCCCCAACCGATTTAGATTAACAATTAGTTCCTTAATCTTTATGGTATAGTCTTAGTTCTTTCATATTTTTTAAATTAGATTCAAATCAAATTTTTAATGTTGATTTTCTTTAAAAAACTCTAGTAGTAGTGTTAGGTCTAGCACATGTATTCTTTAATTTTGAGTTTACAAAGTATCACCAACTGCTATAAAATATTTTGGTTGTTTAGTTCTAAGGGACCTCCAACATAATTTTGCCGCCGAAAACAAGGACCGGCCCCGGTCCCACGAGTGGGGATGGAGAGAGATCCCCATATGGGGATGAAGAGGGTTTTAGTCATGGAGAAAAAAGGGCTATAGGGATCTCGGAAGATTTCATCCCCTATATGACTATTTTTGTTATTGGGGAGGGATAGGGAAGGCTACTTTGAAGTTGCTGCTGGAGTAGTATGTATGCATTGGACGTACGGCAGTCTCGTCTCGGCATGCACTTGAGCAGTAGATATGGGCAGATACAAATGGCACGAAACGGAGTGCCAGAAAATGTCGTACCCGGCCGGAGCGTTTATTTTGCGGTCAAGCCCCTGGCTGCATGCGACTGTGCAATGTGTACACGCGTCCGTCGCGGTCGGCAGCGGACCCGCGCCGCGCCGAAAAAGCCCGAGGTCCATTTTGCAAAATGCGCTTTCTCTATATGCTCTCACTCACGGTCCCAGCTGCCTCCACCGGTTTGATGAACCCTGGTTGGCGGTTGCAGCTGGGTTTGGTTAATTTGGACACTGCTGTACTACCATGCAAGATGCAGTGGACGGCTGCAGTCGGCAGGCGCTTGAACAGTACTAGACGCCCCCCCCAAACCTGCACGGCATGGCACGAAACGGAGTACCAGAAAAAAAATGTCGTACCCGGAGGCCGGAGTGTTTTGCGGTCAAGCCCCTGCATGCTACTGTGCAGGCGTGCCAGTTGGCAGCAGCGCCGCGCGGAAAACGTCTGAGGTCCATTTTGCAAAATGCGCTTGTCTATATGCTCTCACTCTCTCACAGTCCCACAGGCTCCCAGCTGCCTCCAGCGGATAGCACTAGCAGGAGGCCCAGCTGCTGTTGCAGTTGCAGTCTTCTTGCAGGTCAGGCGCTGAGCTCTCACCTGCTCATCAGTCTCACACACACACCTCGGCTGTTTTCCCCTGTAGCCCCACCACCACCCCTCCCTCCCCTCTAGGTCTTGGACCAGGCAGTGCAGACGTGCAGTGGTGGGCGCTCTTCCCCCGCCTCCGCCTCCCCCACCCCCTCCGCGCGCTCTTGCTGCCCGAATCGAATCCCCCACTTCAGGCGGCTCCAGCTTTTTCTTCAGATTCAGGTGAGCACCCACCCGCCCATGGCCATGCTCTCGATTACTAGTAATTTCTTTTCGCGGATGATTTGGTCGTCCTCAGTAACGAACCAACGAGAGCGAGCTTGTAGAAACCGCGCGCATCGATCGATCGATTGCCGCCCCTCTCGCCTGCTTGCTATTCTCCTGCCGCGCGCCGCATTGAAATTTAATTACCTGCGCGAGATTTGGTTGTGCCGCCGCCGGTGCCGTCTGCAAACCGCCAAGGGGAAGAAGAGTTCTTGGATAGAGCAAATCGGACAGCTCTAGGCCTCTAGCATTCAGCTCCTGAATTCTTCCTGCTTGGCCTTCTTTAGTGACTGATGAGCAGTAAGAGTAGTAACTGCATTTTTTTCTTCTGCTTCTATTTTGTTCTTTGCAAATTCTCACTGGTTTTAATCCCCAGATTTAATTCGGTGCCTTTGGTTGGTAGTAGTAGGTACTACTGTAGGTAGTACTAGTAGTAGCGGTTTCAGTCATGACTGATTTTAATATACATTGAACAGGAGTCGTTAGAGTTCTTGCGGTTTCAGTCATCATGAGCCACTTAATCTGCCCAACAACTTGCCAGATTTGTTTGACGATAAGATGTTTACTAGAGAGGAGGAATCTTCGTCTTTTCCCGTGCTTTTTTCAGCAAGTTGTTGTGCTGTAAAACCAGCAGCGTGGTTACTGTAAAGTTGAACAGCTGGAAAAGGGCGCCGTGGATTTATACTAAGAACATCCAGATTCCGGTTGCTTTCAGTAGATTCCGCTCGCAAAGCTGCTGCCTTTTTGCACTAGTTGCAAATTAGCAAATGACATGCAATGTTCTAGGAATATTTTTATTTATGTCAAGAGTTTCTGAAGCGCTTGGAGTACTCTTGGCAGCCATTCTGCAAGATTTTTTTTTTTTGGTTTAAATCCACAGTTCCAAAGCTACAGTTTTGCCAGATTTGCATTATTCCCCTTCGAAAAAGATCAATCTGTTCGCTAGATTGGTGCGAAAGTCTCAACCTTTACTGAATTCCAGCTGCAGATCGATCGAGCAGGCGCAGCCGCAGCCGCACACTGAGAATTGGGGATGAGCGCGGCATGGAGGAGGTAGGCATGGAGCGCACCGCCTGCAAGCGCCCGCGCGGCGCGCTGGACGGCGGCTCGGCGACGGCCACGGCGGCGGCGTGGCGGACGTGCCGGGTGGCGCGCGCGGCCGCCGGGGGCAAGGACCGGCACAGCAAGGTCGTGACGGCGCGGGGGCTCCGGGACCGACGCGTCCGGCTCTCGGTGCCCACGGCCATCCAGTTCTACGACATCCAGGACCGCCTCGGCGTCGACCAGCCCAGCAAGGCCATCGACTGGCTCATCCGCGCCGCCGGCGCCGCCATCGACGAGCTCCCGTCGCTGGACTGCTCCTTCGCCCTCACCGGAGCCGGCGCCGCCTCCTCTCCGCCGGCCGCCGGAGATGACGCCGAGGTCAGCACCTCCGAGACCAGCAAGAGCTCCGTGCTCTCGCTCGCCAACGCCCCGGCCGATAACGCCGCTGCCAGCGCCCATCAAGCCAACCACGCCTACAACGGCAACGCCGGCGGCGCGTTCGCGGATCTCCTGCACTGCTCCAACGACAGCAAGCCAATGCAGCAGCAGCAGCCGACGCTCGCCTACTACGCCGCGCAGCTTCCGAGCTCGCACGCCGCGCCGGCCATGCCATTCGAGACGATGCCCCAGCTCGCCTTCCTCCAGGAGCAGCCGCACACTGCGGTTGGCATCGACCGGGGCACACTTCAGTCCAATGCCGCCGTCGCTGTGCCGCTGTGGCCGCCATCTCAGCAGGCGTGCTTTCTGCAGAGGTTCGCCGCTGCTCCGGCTGATGCCGCTGGACTGCCGTTCTTTCTTGGAGGCGGCTCTGCTGCTCCTCCGGTGACGGTCAATGCAGAGCCGAGGCTGCAGCTCTGGGATTTCAAACAGGAAAGGAACACCTGAAATGTGGCACCTCATATGACTATTTCTTGGAGGTAAGAGTTTGATATCCTCTCCAAAATTTGCAAAAGTAAAATCTTCTGATTATGAGAAAATAGAAGGAGCTGCAATGAAACAAAAACTAGCTGCTGTCTTTCTAAAGTTTGGGAGTTTAAACTCAATGGTTTCGTGGACAGTTCATTATGACATTGATATTAATGTATCTTGCAGCAATTTTATTCATATATGAGATAAAGATCCAACAGCATGGTCATTACATTTGAATTTATGGGAGTTGAAACAAAAAGAATACACCACCTTGCTAAATTGTGCAATTTGTACAGATTAAAATGAATGATCTATGAACTCACTAAAGCATTCATTCATTCAGTACCGACTGATATTCCTATTAGAATCAACTGTCCATAGATGCATATACATTTTCAGAAATATAATGCACGCATTGAATAGCATACTTAAGATCATGTTTGTTTCAAAATGCAAGAATAGGTCACTGTTATGTACTGACTTCCTGCTGATAAGTTTATAGGCTCTTGCTCTTTCATACTGCTATTCCTAAACTTATTGTACTGATTAATTTGGATTATATTGCAAAGGACAGTTCTAGAATTCAAGCAGTTCAGTAATGTCATGTACAAACAAGTTACATGGCTAGATTGATTTGTGATATTAAGTGTTGTTCGAATCAAATAGCTTGGATGGGTCAATAGTCTGCATTGTCGTGCTTGGAAAAGTTAGAGCTTGTGTTTTCAAATAATAGCCTGTCTTTGCATTGGGATTTTTTTGTTCAGAAAACTGGGAATGTTTCTAAGAGACTATAAGTGCATGAAATTCGGTGATCCATTTTCCATCAGTGTGTCCTGCTTTAGTATCCATGCTCATTATGGAAAATATTTTAGGTAGAAGAGTACATTATATAACAGCTATTGATCAAAGTTGGGAAAGATAGCTCTATGCAGGTTCATGTAACGACACTCCTATTATTTGTTGACTCTCTGATCCAACAAAAGAAATGATGTGACTTGAAACCACAGTCCAGTGTCTCCTTGCTCAGATCAAAATTATCTTCTGAACTGTTTTTAGTTCCAGGATCAGGAAGGCCAAATATTAACTACACATCATAAATTTATCACACTACCATGTCTTTTGCAAAGACTACTTACTGCAATTACTTGTACAATTCTTACCTGATGAGTTTTCTCAATGTCTTATCGAAGTCTTCTGTGACATTAGCTGTCTGTTATCACTAACATTCTGATATCCTCTCTGCTGACATTCTATACAAACCTCATTAATTTGCTTGAATTTCTTGTTTCAAACTTTCAGAGTCGACTGTAACTGTGTTTGCTGCTGGCCTGCTGTACCAAGTCATGGCTGACCAGCAAGACCAAAATCTGAGCAACAGAGACGCCAGAACTGAAGATGTCAGCATGAGGAAGATATGAAAAAAATGATCTGTATCACCATATCTTCCATTCATCACTTATGACATTCACCTACAGCGTGCGGCTTGTTTGTGACTTCTGTCACTGCTGCGATGAGATACAATTTGTTATCTTTCGTTCGTCAGTTGTTGTACTCTGGTAATTTGACACTGACAAACCTGAAGGTTCACTGGCTTGCCTGAATTTCGCATATCATTTAATCATCAGTAACTGGGTACTGGAACTCATGCTTGCACCAAGACAAAACCATGCTATTTCCATATGAGAATTCTTCCACCAAAAAAAAGAGAATTCTTTAGGAATTACAGCACTGCTAATCCAAACTAGAACTATCTTGGTCACATGCATGATACATCACATCCTCTATCCTCAACTATGAATGTTCGAGGAACACCTTCTGAACCTCTTTGCACAATGCACGTCATCTCTGAAGTCTGAATTCTGAAGCTCGAGTGTAGGCGCATCTGTTTGGTAGTCTGGTACTGACAAAGTAGTTAATAAATCACAACACAAGCATGTTATCCAAGTATCCATCAAAATACTAGCATCGGATCCAAGGATGCAACTTGAGAAACCAAACCTGTTGCAAAGTTGCAGTTGCAGCAGGCGTTTGTGATCTTGACAGCTTAGGTTTGTTTCAGAAATGGCGGATGAAAGTCACCGTGTGACAATGCGTTCCCCAGGCGCCGCCTCTCCGTTCGTCGAACCACCGCCGGACGAGGACCTTGGGGCTGCATCTCATCTCCCGACGGGGAAGGCCGGTTGCGGCGGCGCACGACGGGTCAGGAGGCGGCGCCTTGGCGCGTAAATTCAATTGAGAGCGAGCAAGGGATCCATGGTGGCGCGGCGCGCGGCTCGCGGAGATCGGCGGCGGCGTCGGTACCTCGCGGGGACAACAATGTCGCCCACCGAAAATGTTGCAAAACACCCCTGTAATGGATCCAAGTATTTACATATTGCACCCTGTGATTTACTAATAACCTTCTAATTTGGATCGCGATTAATAGTCGTGATCAAAATATTTATACAACCCCGGTATTTTGCAGTGAGCCCCCTGGTTCGGATAGGCTCGTCACGTCCGGCGACGGCCGCCGTCCTCGCTGCGGGAATCCGCATTCCCCGTTACATCCCTCCGTCCAGACCTCCGCTCAGATACCAACCGATGCAAGGACATGAGGCGCGCGGCGGTTTGTTGCCCTCCGATCGGGAGGGAGCAGTCGGGAGCTCGACATCAGGCTGGGAGAGCCCGGAGATGGCGGTTCTTCCTGTTCTTATAGCTTGTTTGGCACGTGATTTAACTTGACACCATTGCTATTCCATATCTCAATCCTTAAGCTGATACTGCTTGATTTAAAAAACTGGGAGTAATTCCCAGCCCTTTGAGGAGCATTGGTGGCACCCAACTCTGTTCGGTGCTGTGCTAAATCATCGCTGATTGATGTAAGAAGAGTCAGAACAAAAGTTTTGCTGGAACTGAAGAAGCCATCGTCAGCAAGATATGCTCGAGAATCATCTTGGCATGCTTGAGCAGTAGCACCGAATCTTTCTCGAGGAACGTCAGCACTGAATATTTGAGGAGATTCTCAGAACTCTTCTGCACATGAGTTTCAGTTCCTGGCTCTACATCTGCTTGTGACACCCGGCATTGTTAGAAGATCATCCATATTGGTCTTTGTGATGAATGATCTTTTTAAAAATCCTTAGATCCTAGGAAGCAAGTGTATTATGAACATCGATGGTATTGCTGCAAGATTGTTAACACAATCCAACCGGTTCAGAAACAACTCTAAAAGTTCAGACTCACTTCCTTGATCACAAACTTTAACTGCAATTAGTTGTTTTCGTTGCAGCTTAAGAATAGTACTAGGCTGCTTGTGTGTGTACTAGGCTGCTTAAGAATAGTATAGCAGCATCGCAACGGAAAATGGAGCTGCACAGACCAGAGGCAGTGTGATTTTAGTCACAGGTTCACGCTGCTTTCAGAGTTTCGAGCATTGTTTAGTTCCCCGAAATGCCAACTACATGTCACATCAATCTCCTGACACTAATTTAGGAGTATTAAATGTAGATTAATGACAAAACTCATTCCACAACCCCTACCTTAATTTTCGAGACAAATCTAACGAGTCTAATTATGTCATGATTAGACAATGTCGTGCTATAGTAACCAATCTCTAATGACCGTAGACTTAATGGATTTGTTTTCGCAATTTTCGGTCTATTCGTGTAATTATTTTTGTAAATAGTCTAAGTTCAATACTCCTAATAGACCTTGAAAGAAGACCAGAAGTTTGACCTCAATTCCGGGGAGGGATGGCAGCGCAGCAGTTAACCAGATCTCTGTTTCGCCTGCCAACACAGTGTTTCAAATCAAAGCCTGAAAAAAAAAGCAACCAATGGGTTTCAGTGAACCGAAGGAGCTCGGTCACAGGAGATGAGTGGATCTTGCCACTTCGTCCAGGTTCCTTCCTCCCATGATGGAGCCGGCTTGCATTATGTTGATGTTGCACCAGTAATGTAATATTTAAATGTTGAGATGTTTTCGTTATATGAAAATGATATTATGCTGAGACGAGTTATGTATGTGATAACTATTGACCAGAACTATCACAAGGTACAAGGAGTCAAGCGGGCGTAGTGTTGACGGTGTATATGCGTATCAAACTTCGTTTGGACTTGCAAGCGGACAAGTCCTCCGTCGTAGTTAAGAGACCCTTCTTCCTCAAGTGTGAACCCAAGATATCGAATCCGTGGAACAAATGTGCGATGTAGATTCAATCTAATAAAGCCGATAACTTTTAGATCTTTAAGGGGAAACTCTTATGCATCTAATATAAAGAACACCAAAAGAAACGAATCTAATCTATAAAAACCGAGGTAGCAAGAGATAGAGAGGATAGGTAAAACCAATCTAGAGAGATTGGATCAAGTTCTTGTTGAAGTTCCAAGCAGAAAATAAACCAAGATCAATCTCATAAAGCTTCTTTAAATCCCAACTAAGGCCGAGCCACTGGTTGAAATCTCTTGGAAGGTCAGGGCATGCCTCAGCCCGCCACCACGGCACAAGAACACCCCTCTATGATCTATCTCGAGAATAGATCTTAAAGTAAGAAAAAGCCAATCAAATCAAAGTCATAGAAGAAGCACTTGATCGCTAGAAATCGGATTGCAACTTGATAATTCAACATCATAAATGATACATGGACAAGATCACCACCGGGATCTACCTTGATCTTGCTCCTAGCTCACGGAACTCACGTGGTCTTCCTTGCAAGGTTCCCACGTCGGCTAGAAACCCTAGACAACTAGCTCGACCCTCTCCTGAGATGGTGTCCTCTCTTCTCGCTCCTCGGCGGATGACGAATGAATTGATGCGTGGCTCTTGGCAGGGGGACTATAAATAGTTTGAGGATCATCTAGGTCAAAGGGGGGCACGAATGGGCCCCAAATGGGCTGGGCGGCTGGGCCCATTCGGCCCATCTCGTGGCCTGCTTTGTGGGACGTTTCTTCCGTGTCTTCTAGAATGTTCTCCTTACGCATGTGGGCCCTTGGCGTTAGTTTCTCCGCGGTTTGGATAGAGCTCCTTGTCCCGCAAGATTCAGCATTTTCTGTTCAGGTCCTCGGAGTTTTCCATCTTCACGGGTTGGTCCTTGGGCTTCTTGGAGTCATGTTAACTTCATTGCTTGACTTGTACCGCTTCAAGGTCTTCCTTATTCCTTTAAAGATCTCTAAGTCGGAAGAGCCGAGAACTTTTAGATCTTCAAGGGAAACACTTAAGAGTGAGAGAGATTTTGAATGAAATAAAATTAAATGAGATTTAGAAATCTAGAAACCAAGGCTATGAATTTTTAACCAACCAAAAGTTAAGTTTCTAGGTTCACGCGAGTTCTACCATCTGAAATTTAAATAACATCTAGGTACATGGCGTGGCTCTACTCATGTGTTTTAGCATGTAAAACAAGTCAACCATAACATCATGAAGAGGATGAAAGGTTGAGGTAGGTTCTGAATTTTTGGTTTTGGTTTCTCAAAAGAAGCAAATAACTCATAGGATGGCTCATGTAAAGGGTTTATGATCCAAATAAAATATCCAAACAAATTTATAACTCTAAACATTATCCAACCACTTTAAGTCTATGAATGTCTTGCGTAGCAAATTTTAAAACTAACTTACTTGAAAGACTCGAAAAATCTTGATCGGGTTGTCCTCCGGGTAGCTTATTCTTGACTCGATGAAATGGGTTTGCCTCCGCCTAAGCGCTTCGTTTATAGTCCATGGCTAGACTTCTTCACTTGTTTACTTTGGATCAACGCTCTTTGCGGGCGTTGCAATCTTGGGTACCCACTTAGCACCATCTTTGCGCGAGCTTATTCTCCGGCTTAGTCATCTTTTGGTCTTCCCACGGCTTTTGTTCCTTGATCTTGACGGATGCGACAACTTCTTTGATTTCCTTCGCTTCCTTCTTCTCCGGCTCTTCCTTCTTCCTTGGCTCTTCCTTACTAACGATGATGAGGTGGAATATATTTAACTTTGATCATATTGCATACCTCGAGCGTGGTGAAACTTGAAGGAACTCCTCTCGCCATTGATGTCGAACTTGATCTCCCCTTCCGGCGTCGATGGTAGCTCCCACGGTCTTGAGGAAAGGCCTCCCAAGGATGAGTGGCGGCTTCTCCCTCTCTCCCATCTCGAGCACCACGAAGTCGACGGGGATGAAGTGGTGTCCAGACCTTCACAGGCGCATCCACGGTGATGCCCAAAGGGTAGCGAATGGGTTGTCACCCAACTCCAAGCACATGGCCGTAGGCTCTAACTCCGATGGCGTAGCTTCTCGAACACATCTCTTGGCATGACGCTCACACTTGCTCCAAGGTCGCATAATGCCTTCTCAAACTTGAATGAACCAACGGAACATGGAATCGTCGGGCATCCGGGTCTCCTTGCTTCTCTAGTCCATTTGCAATAAGCGGCGCTACATTGCTCGGACATCTTGACATGATCCACCCAGTGTTGCTATCTCATACTTGTTTGCAAGTATATCTTTGAAAGCGAGAATATGTAGGAACTTGAAGGGCGTCCAATAGCGGCATGTTGATGCTCAACCTCGCACAACCTCCACAAACTTCTCAAAATGATTATCAAGTTTACCTCGAGTAGCGTGGCTTGAGTTGCGGTATCTTCGTGTCTTCTCCGGCATCTCAAACTCGGGCTCTTGGTGATGATCTCGGTAACCTTCTCCTTAGCAAATTCCTCCGCCTCGGTAGATGGTTTAGGCTTTCTAGCTCATGAACTCTGGATCTTGGTCTCCTTCCCAAACGAGTTTGAATGGCCTTAGTCTCGGGACCTTGAGGTTGTCTCGAGCTTCCCTTCATTAAGCGGATAGGCGCGGCAAGTTGTCCCACTTGTGTCTCGAGCATCTTCATCATGTTGAGCACTTGATGGTTGGAGCTTCCGACCTCGTCACCTTGCTATCGATGTTCTCCAACACCTTGTATATGGCCTTGAACTTAGTGGCGGTGTCCTTGTTGATCTTAGCTTGCTCGTCCATGAAGTCCTTCAATTGCATACGAAGAGGAACCGAATTCGGAATGGATGAGCTTGCATTAAATTGAGGTCTACCTTGCCCGTAGTGGAAGTTCGCCAAATCTCCCTTCCTCATGTAGTCGAGCATCTTGGCTTCCTCGGGCAATCCTTTTGGACATGGCCATATTCTCACTCTTCACATGTGGATCTTGCTTGACCTTTAAATCTTGAGCTTCTTTCTTCTCTATCTCCATCTTCTCCAACCTCCGCATAAGCGAGTCGATCTTGCCTTGAGTAGATCTTCCTTCTCCACTTGCAAGACTCCTTTGGCGTTCCCGTGGGTTGAGCCGGAAGTAAGCGTCAGGATGGCGCCCATGTGTCATTGTCCGCGACCTTCTTGAATAAAGTGAAAGCTTGGGTCGGTGTAAGCTCAATGATGGATTCCTCCGCGATGCATCGATGATCGTCCTTGATGCCATGGTGAGTCCTTGATAGAACTTTTGAGCGAGATCTTCCTTGAGAACTTGTGATGTGGAACCGCCAAGTGTACTCATTGAAAGGCTCGAATGCTTCGATATGGTCTCCGTAGGATATTGAGCAAAGGTAGCAATCTTATTGTGCAAGCTTTGAGTCTTACGGTGAGTAGTATTCCTTCATGAAAGCTCTCATCAAGGCATCCCAATTTTGCATCGTCTCCGCGGTTGAGTGTAGAACCATTGCAAAGCCTTTCCAGTAGTGAGAACGGAAAGAGCCTTGCCCTCATTTGGATTTTGAGTCACCCCTCCATGTTGAATGTCGACAAAGTTGAATGAGCGCTTGGAGGTGAAGGTTTGGATCCTCTTTACGGTGAAGGGTGAATGTTGCACCATGCGGATTGTTGAGGTCTTGATCTCGAATGGCCTTCGATCTCCGTGAGGTTCAAGATTGGTAGGTCGGCGATGTCCAGTGCATAACTCCCGATCTTGCGCTCGGTGCGGTTGTTCTCCCATCGGTTGCGGTTGAAGTTGATTCTCCCTAGGGCTTGGAGGTGGTGATTCCTTTGGAGACTCAAGCGATCCTTGACCTCCGCTTTTGGATCTGCAAATTCCAACTTTTAGCTTGTGCTTCACGTCTCCTTAGCACTGTAAAGTTTTTCTGGATCATCCACAAAATTTTTGGATTTGTTGGAGAGGTAGCCGTCCATCTCCTGTTAGGGTTAGCAATAAACAAAATATATACAAAACAAAAATAAAAACAAATCTAAGAAAACTAGGGTTAGTCAAACTAGATTAGATTGATTTTGAGGATGATCAAAAGTTAGTAGATGCAAAAGAAAAACCAAAAGAAAACTGAAAATATTCACAAAAAGCAATAAAAGATCGAATCTTGATCACTTGTTCCCGGCAAGCGAGAAAAAGGGCTTGTTGACGGTGTATATGCGTATCAAACTTTGTTTGGACTTGCAAGCGGACAAATCCTCCGTAGTCAAGGGACCATTCTTCCTCAAGTGTGAACCCAAGGTATCGAATCCGTGGAACAAATGTGTGATGCAAGAATCAATCTAATAAAGCGAGAACTTTGATCTTCAAGGAAACTCTTATGCATCTAATCTAAAGAACACCAAAAGCGAATCTAATCTATGAAAACCGGTAGCAAAGAGATAGAGAGGATAGGTAAAACCAATCTAGAGATTGGATCAAGCTCTTGTTGAAGTTCCAAGCAAAGAAGAATAAAACAAGATCAATCTCATAAAAAGCTTCTTTAAATCGCGGTTTGTCCAACTCAAGACGCCCACCTTTTGGAGCCACCGTTACATCACTCGCACTCCTAATCGTGCGGGTTAGCATAGGCGAGTCCAATGGACAAGTTGAAATCTCTTGGAAGGTCGGGCATGCACCTCTAGCCACCACAGCTACAAGAACACCCTCTATGATCTATCTCGAGAATAGATCTTAAAGTAAGAAAAGCCAATCGAAATCAAAGTCATAGAAGAGCACTTGATCGCTAGAAATCGGATTGCAACTTGATAATTCAATATCATAAATGATACATGGACAAGATCACCACCGGATCCTACCTTGATCTTGCTCCTAGCTCACGGAACTCCGACGTGGTCTTCCTTGCAAGGTTCAACATTTTCTTCGGTCCTCGAAGTTTTCCGCCTTCTTTGGTTGGTCTTTGGGCTTCTTGGAGTCATGTTCACTTCATTGCTTGACTTGTACCGGTCTTCAAGGTCTTCTCACAAGGTGCTTGATGAACTTCACCGAAGTCTTGCTTTCAACATTAAATTCCTGCATAAACATCAAACTCCAAAACCAACATGCACAAGAACTTGTTATATCAAGGGGTTAGTACCAATGGATAAGATATAAAATTGATGCCAACACGAAGGTAAACTCATGGCTAGGTTGGCGGAAATTCACCGTCAACACGTGGCAATTCCAACATTGGGGTCAATCAGCCATAAGGGGCCAAATAATCAAATTTTAAGTTAAAATAGGCTAATTTTACTGATTTTTCACCAATTATTTTTGATTTTAGCAATGGTATTTCAATGTTTCTTCTAGCGTGGGGGGCAGGGGGCGTGGCTCCCCTCATGTGGTAAGTTCTTCCTCACGGAAGTCCAATTCATTTCACATTACATGACTCCTTTGTTGAAAGATATCAGTGATCTCTATCAATAGAAACAAGACACCTTAGCCTACGAAAAGAGCAAGATACCGATTGAGAGTACGTGACGCACCGTGTCTGTTGAAACCTCCATGTAAAGTTGTCATGCAACATTCGTATTGCTGACATACAAATTCGTATTGCTGACATACAAATTGTGTCCATCGTTTATTATAAGGAAGACCATGTTCGGCAATGAAACCAATGGTAGTGTGTGAGGGGAGGGCTGATGCCCCTAGTAGTGAGTCAAGACCTGCATCTGTATAAAGTGAAATCGATCAGCAGAACAATTCATCGATCAATTCATTGATAGTTGAGCATGCAGTAGCTACAATTAGTTGTACTTGTACCAGAGGGCAATTAATGCATATCCTTGTGTAGCAGAGTTTCAGATAACACCGCTGCAACTGATTGAGTAGTTTCAGACAACGTCTGAATCTGAATCTACCTACTCTAGAGATTCAGAATTTCAGGATAACACGATCGCATTTTTTGGTTCAGAAGCTTTTTCCAGGATGGATACGTCACCTTTATTGAAAACTTACTGACTCATGGATGGATCTCTGCAGATGAAATACAGCAAGCAAGTCCAGGGGCTGCTGCATATGAATTTTTTGAGGGTACTCCATCGCTGATGCAAGTAGGTGAATGATCTGAATGCTGACCGCTGACGGCAACATCATGTGTCACGGCTTCTTCTGCATTCCACATCCTTTTGTACTGGACAATTCCTGAAAGCTGCCTGCTCTCAGCATCTCAAGGATTGAGACAACGAAAGTACTATTTTCAGACCAGAATCAGTAACTTTATGGAAAATTAGCTTGATGAGATACCATTTGTTGTCTTCTTCTCGTCAGTTGTACTCTGGTAAGTTAACGTAGACAAATCTGAAGGTTGATGCATGTATGGTATTTGCATATGAAACTTGTTTAGCAAATCCATCATATTTCGGTGGATGCTTGGTTCTGAAGGCAGGGGTGAAAATCGACCCTGACGAATTTTGTAAATCCTTCACTAAATCACTGTGAAAATAGAGAAAAACTCTATCACACACGGTGAAGTTCTCAGTTAGATTCGCCCCTGCCTTCAGAACCAAGCATCCACCGAAATACTAGCATCTGATCAATCCAACTTCAAGGATGAAAAGAAACCAATCTGTTGCATAGTTGCACGTACTGTTGCAGTAGGGATTTCTAATACGGACAGTCAGTTTGAGCTTCAGAAAGACGAGCGCGCGTTCCTCAGGAGGTCGCCGGCGGCGGACGGCAAAGCAGGTTGCGGTAGCTAGCACTGAGATACAGTAATCTGGTGCGGGACCGGATCACGCCGGAGTGCGGCGGCGAGGATGGCGAAACCGAGCAGCGGGACCGGAGCTCGCTGGAGGGCGGCGAAGCTCTCTGTCCCATTCTAACAGTAACAGCTCCGTTTGTACTGGGTATCCTTGCTTAATCTTGACCGTCGGTTGAGGATTGAACGCTGCACATGTCCCTGGGGTGGACGGTAAATGAAATACCGTCCACCCTTGTCCCGGCGGCGAGGCGAGGCCGACGCCGCTCCCGCCGGCCAGCTACGACGTGGCCTGGCGAGGGAAGCCATGAGGGGATCCGATAGCCTCCTTGCCCTGTCAGCAGCGTCGCCGGGACCGGCACCTCGCGATTCCGGAGCAGCGCCGCGCGCCGCCGCGCGGTGACCGGTGACCGACCATGGCTGTTGCGCGCTCCGAAGCGTATAGCTACTACTGCCGCATGGTGATCGAGCGAGGTACGAGGAGGCGCAGCGCGCGGCGTGTGGTGTTTCAGTGCGTGGGCGTGTGGCCGACGTCCATGCTGAGCCGCACGGATCAGTGCAGGTGTGCACGCGTCGACCGCACGAGTTCATGCTTGCCAGCCACGCTCGGCCCTCGGGAGCTCGACGTCGCTGGAAGGCGGCGGCAAAGGCGGCGAAGAGGAGAGGCGGGGTGACTTAATCTAGTGCCAAATGGTAGCTCGTCGGAGTGCAGCGGCGGAGAGGCCGGCGAAGCAGCGCACCGGCCGGCGGGTCGCGGGACGACAGTGGGCGCTTCGGCGCCCGGTCCCATTCAACCACGCCTTTGTATCGAGCCTCCCATGGTTAATCTCACCGTGGGTTGAGAATTCAACGGCTGACAGCTACCTGGGGTGGACGGTAAATGAAATAACGCCCACCTCTGGCCGCGGCAAGGGCCAACTTGAGTTGGGTGAGTTCTTAAGCTGCAGTGCTAATATATGGGTCGCATTAATAAACAATGATTTTTTTTCTCTTAGAGCAACTCCAACAGCCTCTATATTTTGTTAGCTAAATTCGAAGATTATAGCTCTTTGTAAAAATAGAAAACTGGTTAAACTCATAAGTAAACCAACAGCCTCTTTAATTTAGACTCTCTATAATGAGCCGTGTTTTCCTAGGCAGTAAACGTAGATAGTCGGTCGACCATTGTTTAGTGTGTTTAATCGGTTTAAGCTGTTTAAACGGAGCTAAATGACGTTTAAGCGGGATAACGATGTTTAAGCGGGCTAAACGACATAGCGGTGGTAAGTCGTTTAGCGTTTGAGCTATTTAAACAGAGTCTAATTCCGTTTAGGAAAACACGATAATGAGTGGGCTCACATGTCATTATTTTTCTACTCTCAACCCCACTGTCATTCCCCATCAACCCCAACCTTATCCACCTCACCCTTCTCTCTCTGCCTCTCCATGGACCATGGCGCGGCAGCAAGCACCAGCCCAACCTCCTCCATGCGATTTGCGCGCCGCGGCTCCATCCCCAGCGGCGATCCTACTCCTTAGGCGGCCCTCCTCATCCTCAGCCTGCGACCCCTCCTCTTGAGCCGCCGCTCTCCTCCTCGGTGCCGCGCCTGCTCTCTTCAGCGGCGACCCTCCTCCTCCACCTCGTCTCCCGCAGCTAGGCGGCGGAGGCGATCTCGCCCTGCCCACGTACATGTCGTCCTCCTCCCCAAACAGTGGCCAACGGTGGCGGATCAACTCCACCTCTCTCCCGTGATGAAGGTCTGCGCAGCCGACGTCTTCCTCCTCTCCCGCCGGCGAGGAGCTGCGTGGGGCCAGCGCTCCTCCTCCTGCCCGGTGAGGCGTTCGCAGCCCGCCGTCCTCCTCCTCTCCCGCCACGAGGGTTGCAGGATGGGGCACGATAGCAAGGGAAATGGTCTCCGGCTCTGTCTTTGTTGAGAAATTTGGCGTGAGGCGGGAGGTAGGGGTGGGAAGCGGCGGGGAGATGGATTCAGCCACAACACCTAGCCAAAGATGACGAGCGAGAGGTCGGGATAGCGGCGAGATAAAGAAGAGAAAGATCCGCTGTTGGATCCTTGTTTTGTGACTTTTTCTTTTTTTACCGATTCGATTCATTCTGGAGGTCGTTGGAGTTGCTCTTAGTCTCTCGTATTGTTTATAAACTATACAATCTAATGTAGTAGTTATATAAATATTTCATACCAGTTATATATCCAGTTTAGTCACCGATTACTCTATTTGTGTGTTTGGTTGAGCTGTAACTATAAAAATTGTTATGAGTTGTGAACTGTGAGAAAGTCGAAGCCGCTTGATTGGAATGGTTGTGGTTGTCTGACATATGAGCTTCACAGTAAGTCACACTTTCCTTTTTCTCTTATTTTCCTCTCTTCCCTCACACAGGTCGAGACCGTGCGGAGGTCGAGTGAGAGGCCGTGATATGGACGGTCGACGACGTGGAGAGTATATACCTGGTCAAACAACGGGCGGCGAGCACGCACGCGTTTGGTCCGGCTCAAAGCACGACACAACCCACATAAGGCGTGTCGGGCCGGCGGTCGATATGGCAGGCGGGGCTTGGGCCGCTACACGCGCGGCGTGGACACGACCCGTTTTGGGGGGTTCGTTGTGGTGGTGGTGCCCGCGTGGTGGCGCGAGTCTCGTGAGCACGCTGTGCTGCTCGACACCACCTTGACCGGCGCACAAGTTTCCCAGCAGCGGTGTACAAGTTCTGATCTGTCGGATCGACTCGACCAAAATTTCCCCACCCAACCTTGTTCAACTTGCGATAGTTTTTAAAATGTGCATAGCACGTATTTCATTAATTAGAGAGTTGAAGTTTACGGACTAGACAACGCACAACCAAGTTGCGGAACAAACAAAGCGGACCACCGCACCACACACGCGACGGTGGCCGAAGTTTTAGTTACCGGGTCGGGATAGAACAATCTTGTGTTTCTATGGGGTCATTTGAAGTGGAACAATAGTGACGTAAAGGATTTGCAGATAGTCGCCGGTGCGGACCCGATGGATGAACGCAGCTCAGCCCACGACACGCGACCATCAAAGCCTAGGCATAAGCGGCGAAACACCGCTGAAACCGGCGGATGCCTAGAGCCTCGCTCGCTCGTCGAGGACGGAAGGAGCCGAGTGGCCGGCATCGAGGCGCGACAATCGTGGACCCGATGGTTGCGCTCACGCCAAAGCGACCAAACAAAGAGCCGGGCCGAGTGAAGCCTTTCCTCCACGGCTCTAGGAATCCTCTTCCTGGTGCGTAACCACCACGCGCGAATGGTTCCGAACCTGCGGCACAAGCGGGTGGAGGCCCACCTCTGGAAAAGGTCACGAGGCAGGTTGAGCACGGTGGTAGCGTCCCACTGTTGTCTACTTTTTCCGCTTTTCCGCCCAACTTCTCTCCATCCTTTTGACATTTCCATCGAGATTGAAACAGTTGGGGCCGATGGACTATGGATCCTCAGCTAATTTCTAGCTAAAGCACCAGCTAATGGCTAACCAACAATTATCCAACTAGCTGGTGGGAGCAGCTAATTGCAGCAGTGGATAAGAAGGATATTTTGTCCAACGAGTAGACGAAAATCAGTAATTTCGTCGGACGGGAAGGCGAAATCACTGATTTCGTCATACCAGCAGACAAAATCTGGGTCCCACGAATAGTGGTCATCCGGTCGGCATAATTTCGTGTACTCCCGTAGGTCGAAAACAAATTTTCGTCTGCCCATTAGAGGAAATCATCATATTTCGTCCGTCGGCTGGACGAAATTCAAATTTCGTCCACCTAGCATACGATTGGGGCACATTTTGTAATTTGTCGGTTTGGAGTATAATTTTGTAATTTCGGAAGAAGTGATATTAAAAATAAAAATTCGGAGACAAGCACCAAGTAGCAAAAATTCTGCCAAATTATTCTGCATTAACTGACTAATGATTTTAGCAAATCAACAAAATTACTCCTCTGACTGATAACAATTTTAAAGCGAAGCACGTACATAATGATGATAATGAAGAGTGGGGCTGGGTCTGATTCTGAAATTTCACACACAACAATTGTTCACTCCCGAAGATAACACCTACTTACATACTAGGGTGGGAATTGTAAAAGATAGCTTACGCGATCGAGCCATTAGAGCACAAAACAGAGTGTGATATAAGTAACATTAGTCCGAGGTAATCTACATCCAATTCTGGAGGCAACAAGGAAGCTCGGACAAGTGAAATGAATGAATGTTCCTCTCCTCGCAGATAATGAAATGGTTCGTAATACACGATCATCAGAGCCTCTGCATCAAGTTCAATTAAGTTAAACTAAACTAGCAGATCAGTGCATATGTTGCAAAAGTTATATATGGTCATTATTAAGGATGGGTTTTTTCTGATAAGGAAGTTTTATTAATTTCAAGATTGTTACATCGGTGATACAAAATCTTGAGATCCTCCGACCTCTGCACAACTTGGGTGCACACAGCCTTACTAGAGAAAGAAAATAAACATTAAAATAAATGCAAACACACTAGTGACGTAATCCACGAGACTAGGCGCCACCCATGTGCCGGGTAAAAAACTCCTTGGCCACTGCGCCAAAGCGTTGACACGCGCAACCAAATCACATGTGAAGTAGCCTTTTGAAGAATAGTCCATGTACGGAGCCGTGGATAACCGAATAAATAACCTGTAAAGGAGTGCAACAAGTTTCTTCCAAAACCATATCATTCCTGCATAACCACATTGACCAACAAAGGTTGTGGCTCCCAAAAGTACGAAAGGTCTAAGATCAACACTAATCCTCGTAGCCAAGACCCAAACATGTTTGCGACACTACGAGGAGGTAAAAGTCTGATGACACATAAATAATTGCCATACATGACTGAGAAAAATGGCGGTCAAAAACAAGTGTCTAATTGTCTCATCTTTGTGACAAAAACAACATTGCTTACTACCGGTCAATTGCGTTTAGCTAGGTTATCCTTGGTTAGAATTATACCCTTACGCAAGTACCAAAGGAAGATCTTGATCTTTAAAGGAACTCTCATCTTCAGTTGGTTTGTTTATATTGGGGACGTTGCTATGGATCAAGGCCAAATAATGAGATTTCACGAGAAGCATCCATTGGGGTGTAGATTCCGAAATTCATCTCATCTTGGCTCAAACATTAGCAAGACGTGGCAAAGATTATTCCACTCAACTAATTTTTGGCCTATTAGGTCTCGCCATGAAAGATTATGTGGAACAACACCTAGTACCTCTGCAACGATATCTTGTTTGTGTCGGGCTATGTTATAGAGAAGGATCTTGTTCACGCAAGGTCTTGTTGCCCAACCATATGTCTTCCCAAAACCTAACTTGGGATCCATCCTTGATAATGAAGGTACCAAAAGCGAAGAAAATCTCGTTTAACCTTCATGAGGCTAGCCAAAAATGTGAGTCCCCATTTTCCATTGCACTTGTGCAAGAGGTTTGGAGCCCGAGATACTTATTGCGTGAGATTTGCTGCCAAGTCCCATCAGATGTCAGTAGCTTATAAAGCCACTTACTGAGCAAAGAGGTGTTCTTAATGTCGAGGTTATGAATTCCTAATCCTCCATGGTCTTTTGGTTGGCACAAAATGTCCCTTAGCCAATCGATATTTTCGTTTTGTTCGTCATTTGCCAAAAAAAGCGTGATCGGAGTAATCCAATTTCTTAAGGACTCCTTTGGGGACAGAGAAGAAGGACATCATATACATAGGTAAGCTACTAAGCACTGAATTAATCAGTGTCAGTCGCCCCCCTGTTGAAAGGTGCTTGCCTTTCCAACTGCTAAGCCTTTTTTCGAATCGTTCCTCCACTCTCTTCCAATCAGCATTTGAAAGTTTCCTATAGTGAATAGGTATACCCAAATATTGCATTGGAAAGTCCCCTAGGTTACATCCAAAAAGTTCAGTATAGAAGGCCCTGTTTTCATCACCTCGCCAAAAATTTCACTCTTATGGAAATTAATTTTGAGACCCGATAATTGCTCGAAAGCACACAGAAGAAGCTTCATGTTGCGAGCTTTCTCTAGGTCATGTTCCATGAAGAGGATAGTGTCATCAGCGTACTGTAGTATGGACAAACCACCGTCTACAAGATGGGGTACCACTCCACTCACACGATTATGCCTTTGGCTCTCTCGATCAAAATTGCTAACATATCTGCAACTATGTTAAACAATATAGGAGATAGAGGGTCTCCCTGTCGGAGGCCTTTCCTTGTTTGGAAAAAAGGTCCAACTTCATCATTAACATTAATCGCGACACTGCCCTCAGTTATGAAAGACTTCACCCAAGATATCCACTTAGGTGAGAATCCTTTCATCCGTAGAGTTTGTATCAAGAATGGCCATCTCACTTTGTCATAAGCTTTCTCAAAATCGATTTTAAAAATTACTCCACTCTGCTTCTTTCGATGTAGCTCATGAACCGTCTCATGCAAGGTGACAACACCTTCTAGGATGTTCCGTCCTCGCATAAAAGCAGTGCGTGTGGGGTGATTATATTGTCGACTACCGAGTTCATTACGACAGTGGCCACTTTGGTGAAAATTTTGAAGCTCACATTTAATAGACATATTGGTCTATATTGTTGAATGCGGTTTGCCTCCCGAGTTTTGGGATTAAAGTAATAACCCCAAAATTGAGGCTAAAGAGAGGTAATGTCCCTGCGTGTAAGTCATGGAACATCTTCAATAAATCCTCTTTTATGACCTCCCAAAATTTTTGATAGAACTCGGCTGGAAAACCATCAGGCCCGGGTGCTTTGTTGTGTTCCATTGCGAAGATGGCATCTCGAATCTCCTTTTCATTAAAAGGAGCCGTGAGAAGCTTCGTTCTCGAAATGGTTACTTGATTTATATAGTCGGTCCTATCCTCGTCCAAATTAAAGGAATTTTCTTCGGTTCCCCAAACAAACCTTTGTAAAATCGAGTGATGTATGATTTTAAGTTGGCTTGTCCCTCAATTTTCTCATTGTCATCATCTAGAGAAAATTCTTTTCTTCCTATGCTTGCCATTTGCGACCATTTGGAAATATCTTGTGTTACAATCTCCTTGTAGAATATCGGTGGTCTTTGCTCGATAAAATTTAATTTCCTCTTCTCGAAGGAGGTTAGTCAAATTGATCCATGCACTGATCAAGTTGATCTCGCTCAACCTCGAGACAAAGTGCGGTTCTCATGCAACATCTAGATTTGTGATGGTCGACTGAAGGAATTTTTTGTTGCTTGTAAATGCCATTGGTATGAGCAGCCCATCCTCGGAGATGCTTGCATAAAGCACTCATTTTTATTCCGAGTTTTGAGCAAGTTTTGGCTTCGACCTGTTTATTCGGATCGAAACAACCTGGTCATAAAAATCTGGTCGAGAGAACCAACTAAGTTCCATTTTGAATGGCTTATTCATTCCCATGAAGAGCGGTTCTCTGTATCAAGAAGCAATGGTGTATGGTCGAAACACCTCTATCAAGAGTGTGTACAGTCACCTGTGGATATTTAAGTTCCCATTCAGTTGTCATTAGGACCCTATCTAATTTCTCATAGGTTGGATGGGGAGTGAGTTTGCCCAAGTAAATTGCCTACCCGTCAAGTCGATTTCCCTAAGATCAAAGCTATCGATGACTGCGTTGAGCAGGAAAGGCCAACGATTATTAAAAGTCATTATTTTTCTCCTTGCTATTTCTCATAAGGATGGGTACATAGTTCCAGGAAGTGATAATCGGTCTGACAGTAAAAGGAACTTACATTTCACACCGCCACTTCGTAAAACCACCATGTTCCTCCCTCGATAAAATGCCAGCATGAGAAAGCAAGGCCCAGAGATGAGTAAGGAACTCCCTCCATTTGCCAGGTTTTGTATATGATCTTTTGCATTATCAGATGGAGCAATGTACAGTATCATCTCAGTCCAGAGATCTGCCAGCATCTTCCAGCGCTCGGCATGGTCTATTTCCTCTAGTTGTTTCCCAAGCTGTATCCCCTTCGTGAAAGCTCCCTCACCTGATAATAGATGGTCGAAATTCTTCATCTTTCGAAACATACTTTCCAGAGACCTCTCTTCACGCAGGAACTTCAGTGCATCCTTCCTTGCTTCATGGAAGGATGCAGTGGTGTCAAGTGATGGTCAGGAAGCAATTCTGGGACAAATGCCATCAAGTATGCACAGTACCTTGAAAGTGCTAGGGAAATTTTATGGTTGTCCTTATACTCCCTTGATCTGTTGTGCCTGTCCTTGCTCGACATGAGTGTGCAATCTCACAATACTGGGTTGCGACATGCCAAATCAACATCGTGCTAGCATGATTTTCCTGTGTGCATGCCCATATAAGTCCATATTGATTATTCCATTGCAAGGATGATGCTCCATTTGACAGTCGGCCATTGCTGCGCTTGAGAGTCCGAGCAACTGCTAATTTCACACCGTCAGTCAATCTAATGTGATCTGGCCCTTTGATACCTGGGTTCCTAATTCCTCTGGAGAAGAATGTAGCCTGGTACTGAAGAACGTTGCTGCAGGTCCATTGAGAGAGATGTCCTATTATGTCACTTGTAAACGACCGGCGATGTAGATCCTGAAGTAAAGAGTGCTGTCCAATCTTGTTTTGCCAGTGTCCAAAGAGCTGTGGAAAAATGCCTTCTTTAGAAGGCTTAGGTTAACAAACAGATCGAATCCTAGCCCAGTCAGATGTGTAATAAATATACAGCTGCAGTAGCTCCACTGCCAGAAGGAAAACCATGATTGTTGTTGTGAAAAATTTGCGTTCTTTAATTGAATAAAACACGTAAGTAGCATAGCAAAGAGCTTTAATCGTGCTTAGAATGATGATAGGTTTCCGCAACCTAGTGTTGAAGGAAGCGATGCTGGTAAACATGTGGTCATGGGCGAAAGCCAATTCTGCCTCAATCACCCTATATGTGGCTTTGCAATCATCATCAACATTGAACAGTAGTCCTTGGAAAATGAGGTCATGGGTTTTCTTGAGCTTGGATTCAGGACAAGCAACCCCAAAGAAACGCCTCCTTAACAGCTGAAACAGAGCGAAAGAAAGACACAGTTCCTTCAGTCGCATGCTATTGCTGGTGTCAAGATAGATTTGGCTGACAGTAATCTTGTCACTTGTCAACTGGAACCTCGAAAGTTCATCACTTGATACACTTTTCCAGGAGACGAGGTAGTAGCCTTCAAGAGTAACAGGGTTGTAACCGATAGAAGTAGTATCCTCATGTTTCATATAATCTGCAAGATACAGGCTTAGGTCATCGGTGAAACTGCCTGCAACCTTACTAGAATAAACTCTTCCAAAATTCATTGACATGGCAAATAATATTAGGAAACAGTAAACTATTTCCTGAAAGCCCATTTTGGAACAACCTTTATCATGGAAACCGTAAGATTTATCACATATATAGATTGCTGGACAAAGTGCCTCATATATTGTTTGTTGTCTTCCACGGCATAAGCTGTCATAGTGTTTGTGCTACCGAGGGCCATGAGCAATGCGAAAGACCAAGCCCCAAAATAACTGGGATCAATTGAGAAGACCACATGAGGCCAAACGTGTAAATCACTACAGAGGGTGTCATAGTGTAAGCCAGCCAGAGTGGGTACTTGATGAATCCACTGCAGCAGCGTCTCCACCAGCCAAATATAACCTGGATGGCAAAAGCAGAATCGAAAGACCCACGAGGACTTCAACCTGGGTCATGATCCTCTGTCGCTGCGCCACCAAGCAAGGAAAGATTCTGTTTCCTTTGTTGTGTTTCTTTGTGAGACATTTAGTTGCATGACATCAGCTCTGGCCATACTGGCTTGTCCAGTAAGTCTGGGAGCAAAAATTGGTCCCTCTGCACTAAAACAAGTTAGTGAAATATGGTAATAAAAAATTGAACAGAAACAGAAGAAGAATATATTCAATTAGCTAAGCGCTAGATAAAGAATGGTTTGAGGGGAACAAGCGGTAAGTTTAGCTACACTAACATTTGTTCGTTTGGCTGGTGGCTGGTGCTAATTTGTTCGAGAGAAAGTAATGTTGACTGGTTGCGGTGGCTGGTTTATTATGAGAGAAAGCTGATAAGCCAAATGAACATGACGTAAACTTGGTTTGAGGGGAACAAATAGTAAGTTCAAGGTGCTGGTGAGACATTGTGCTTACCGTGATTATTGCTGGTTCAGGAGCTGATGTTTCACGATTCTAGACAGAAGAATCTCTACCACATAAGTATCACAAAATAACCAAGGTACCTTGAAGTATGGAGATGGGGTTTTGTCACTTGATTGCTATATATAGTTCCTGCCTATCCGTGTCACATTTGCCCATTGCGCATTTATCGTTAAGACCGAGGCAGCGTGCTGACAGCTGACTCCACCATCGCGTGCAACCAGCAGAAACAACATGAGCGCGCATTGTGTCCAACACAAATGCTCACAGCTGCTTCCACCACCGCGTGCAACCAGCAGAAACAACATGAGCATTGTCCAACCAGCAAAACCACCGCGTTTGTCATTGGCTCCGTCATCCCAGCAAGGTACAAAATAGCTGGGTGGCTATAGGTTATAGCTGGATTTAGCTTCTGAGGAGCCTCGACGCTATGATAACCATCTTCTAGCGCTAAATGAGATTAGCCGTTAAAATTCGGCTATAGCCCGCTAACAATCTCTAATGCCTTCTAACCATCTAAACCTTATGTTTGATTGGTGATTTAATGGTGTCATAAATAAAGTCATGTAACATGGGCACTCCTAGTCCAGAATCTACATAGGGTCCAATACTATTTAATACCTCGAAGTTATTATAGACTTGAAGTCTAAATAAGATTTGGAGTCTTAAAGGGTGTTTGAATACCCTTTAGTCCTATGACTAAAAATAGTCGACTAAAGTTTTTAGAGGGTGTTTGGATACCTTTAGTCCCTATGACTAAAATTAGTCGACTAAGAGTTTTAGTCACACCTTGTTTGGAAAACAGACTAATTTTAGTCACCATAGCATTAAAGAGCATTAAAAGTCAGATTTCTCCTCTCTCCCTCTCTCCATTCTCGCTCCTCTCCCGTCCCCATCCCGCACCTTAGCCATGCCGCCTTGCCGGGCACTAGGCAACGATGCCTGCGCTGGAAGGCTGAGGACCAGCGGCTGCGGCGGCCACCGCACCACCGGCTCGCCAAGGCGCGCGTGCATCATCCACTCCGTCTGACCACCACGAGGAGTGCCTAGACCGGCACTGGCGTTGACAAGTGCATCCCGAGCTCGAGCCCCTCGCAAACACCCGTCAAGGGCCATCGCTGCCGCCTCAAGAGCGGGAGGTCGCGCCACCGGAGGAGCTTGGTGTGCAGACGTCGAGGCCATCCACGCCGTGCCGCCTCCCGCTCATGTCCCATGTTCTCCGCTGCCCGCTCCCCTCCTCCGGTGCCGTGAAGATCCATGGGTCGGCGGGATCCAGCCGTCGTGACGCCCTCTGCCGGGACTCCTCCCATCGCGTGTGACGGGCTAGGACCGCCGGACGGTGATTCCGCCTGCCGGCGGCCACAGGGATGGATCTAGGCATGGCAGAGAAGCAAATGCGGAGTGGGGGAGGGGCATGGCGTGTGACTGCCGGGGAGCGGGCGGTTGTGCGGCGGGAAGAGAAGGGGCGTCTGCCCGGCGAGGAGGGAGCGGTGGGGGAGGAGGCGGTGGCGCCTCTTCTCCCGTCAGCGGGAGGAGGAGGAGGGGCGCCTGGCGCGGATAAGGCCGTGTCATTAATGAGAAGAGTGAGAAAGAGGGGCTTTTAGTCCCTTTTAGCTGGGTCGGGGGTGACTAGAGGCTAAACTAATTTTAGTCACCCTTTAGTCGAGTCTTTGACAAATTAGTCTCTCAAGGTGACTAAAATTGTAGCTACTTCTAGTCACTTGGACCCAAACACCCTCTTAGTTAGCGTCCTGTTTGAAAGGTGACTAAAAGTAATCAACATTAAAGTTCTTATTAGCATTAAATTGTTCTCTCTCCTCTCCTTTCTCTCTCCTCTCCCGCGCCCTGCGACCCCCGACACCGAGGACTCGCGCGGGAGGTTCGGAACCAGGTGCGGCCACTTCACACGCACGCCATCCATGGCCTTCGCTACCGCCCGGTCTGGCGGATCGAGAGCCTCCTTCCGGTCCGGCCTCCGCCTCCTCCTCGGCGTCAAAGTTGAAAAGTTTGACTTTTGAAAAAGTCTAAACGAAGCTATATTACGGGACGGAGGGAATACTAATGCACCATTAAACTGAATTTTATTGTCCACAAATTGCAGTGAGTGGATGTCGTAGAGTGCAGTAGCATGGTTATCGAGCATATCCCATATCAATTCTATTTTCTTGCTTTGTGAATTTTCTAGAGGATTTCACTGCGGAATGATAGGAAGGTGCTAGATGAGTGTCTTGTGTGTTGGGGATTCGTAAATCGGATGAAACCCCGAACATAGGAAACGAGGAACTTAAGAACAAACACGTGAAGGTACTCAAGAACTCGGAGACAAAGAACCTCCAAAGCTCAGATTCTCCTCAAAGTTGTGAACCCCTTTACACGTGCCCTCGGACCCCTTTTATAGGGAGGTTTGTCACACCGTTTTCCGAAAACGAATGCATCTCATATGTGTGCCGGGATCATAATTTCACACATATGATAGACAAATGAGTGTAATATCACAAGACAATACTCAAAACGTCTGAAAAGGTTTATTAACTTTATTACACTCACGAGGGTAGACTCGAAGGTCTTTACGAACATCGATAACTATGACAATGCGACTCCATCTTCATCTTCCATGTATTGGTGAATCGCATGCCTCGAACTCCTCGTAGCCATCAAGTACTCCACTCAAGGTTCTTCTCCTGAGCAGTTAAGCAAGGATGAGTACACTTATGGTTGGTACTCAGCAAGGCCACGAAATAACCGAAAGCAAATTAAGTCCATCTTTAAGTTCATTAATCATGTGAGGTCCAGGCCGCTCTTGACCGTGAGCACGGTGATCGATTAGTTTTACACTCTGCAGAGGTTGTACACTTTCACCAGTTCGCGTAAAGTTCAAGAACTTTGAACCCAACCATGCCTGTCTGATCGATCGGACATAATACCACACTTGAGGTGTGATTGCATAGGGACGCTACGAAGCCTTTACAAAGATATGCAAAGAACCAACAACCCACGACTGACTGTATGACATACCATAACCTCCCTAGTGGTCAGCACCTTAGCAAAGGCTACCCCAAGAGGACCGGGCTATACCCCGCAACCCCGAGCCCCTTGTGTCCCTTTCGGATAAGGTCATCAGTACAATCGCACACCTAATTAATTGGCTAAGCCGAGCCATATGGAGTGTGGTTGCACTGTTTTCTGAGGTGGTTCTCCATGTTCGATTAATTTATAGTATTCTTGATTAAAGCATAGGTAGAAGGGTGGTTAGGGTCACTTGCCTTTCTCCAACGATAAGCTACTCCCCTTTTCTTCAAAGCTTTGCACTTGCTCTTCCTCGAGCGACATGTTGTCTGATCATACAAGAAAACATGCAATAAAATAATGCATCAAACATTACTAAAAGACTAAAACAAGCTTCTAAAACTAACGTGCTTGATGAGACGATCGCGTGGACACAAAAAACGCTTAAAACGGAGCTAGACGGAAAAGATATGGCTTAAACAATGTTCGGGCTAGATTGTAAGAAAACTTGGCTTCCAGGGGCTTAACGCAAGAAACTAGGGACCTAAACCTAATTATGTGTAAAACAGAAGGTCTAACATGTAAAAGATCAAGGGTGGACTGCTGAACATAAAAACTAAAGAGTTCTAAGCATAAAAAGGACCCGATTGTAGGGATCTTTTAGGTGGAAGGGCATTGTTGTGATATTAGAAAGTTAAGGGGCTTTTGTAAAACACCGGCGAACACCTGGTTGACCGGTGCACGCAGTCTGGATTGACTCGCGGCTGATCTGGGCCGTTAGATGCAGATCGGCGATCGGCGGCCTAGCGGCGCGGACACGCCAAGTCCCGTGGCCAGGGGCTCGGGGTGCTCGATCGCGCCTGAGCTCGGTTTGGGCGAGGTCTTGCTCTGTGGCTGGGAGAAAGGCGAACCTATCCAGAGCCAAAGGGAGGCGTCTTGGGCGGCGGAGGCGGGCACGGAGGCCGGGCGAGGCGGGCGGCTGCTCGGCTAACTCCGTGACTCCAGCCTTCTACAAACTTGAGCGTGAAAGGAAAAGGGTATGGGAAGGATCCTCACCTCGATTGAGCTCGGGTAGCTTCCTTGCAGCAGAGAGGCGGAGGGAGGAGATCGCCGGCGGCGGCTTGCAGCATGCTCTCCAAGCTTCGACGGCGGCCTGAATGAGCGGCGGAGGAGGAGAGTGCGTGCTCGGGCTCGCCTTTTATAGTGCGGAGAGGGAAGGGAAGGGGCGGCTAAGGCGGTGGGGAAGAGCTTGGCGATGCGCCATGAATGCTCGATAAGGCGGGTGGGAGGCGGTTCGGGAGAGGAAGCGAGCGGTGAGTGCACCAGACGCATTTAATGCCGTGTGAGAAGGGAGATGGAAGGCGAGGAAGGCCGGGGCGCGGTGTACGACGCGGCCATAGCTGCTGGGGCGAGGCGAGGTAGGGGATTGGCCCTGGGTGGGCCCGTTCACGGGGTGAGAGAGGAGAGAGAGAGGTGGGCCGGAGAGAAGTGGGCCGCAGGAGGAGGTTTGGGACCGGAGAGATGGTTGGGCGGAGTTGGATTGGGCCTCGGGAAAAATAAAAGAGAAAGGAGGGAGCTGGGTGGGGAAAAGAGGAAGAAGTGGCAGGGGCTTTCTTCTGTGAGCAGGCCAAAAGAAAAGAAAGAGAGGAGAGGAAGGGCTATGAAAGAGAGGAGGAAGAGAGATAGGGAGGAAGTTTGAGGGGGTTTGGGACTTGAACTTTTGATGATTTTTAAAACACACAACATCAAACAAGAACAATGCAAACCAAAATGATGCACAATCACTTGTTGTTTCTAATATTAATTAAATTTTATTTAAATATTTATGGACCAAATTTATTTGATAAATTATTAATCCTTAGGAAATAAAAACTAAACCATGTTGCTATTATTTTTAATGTGATGGAATTTTCGGGTTATTCTGAGGCGAAGGGACTTTTACATTGTGAAATTGCCCTCGGATCTAAAGAATATTCCAAATGGGAACATGTACACGAATGTCTTTACATCCGTGATTCGCAGAGCTAATTTCATACATTTACAAGCTGCCACTTGTTCACACCTTGAACCCGGACTTTTGATGCTTTGTCTTTGACCCGGTCCATTCGCGAGTTTCACCCTTCTTTCGCGACAACCTTCCGGCGCCTGATTCCGTCTCGAATCACGAAACCATCACCGAAGTAGAGTTTCCGAACTGCGAAGATTTCCGACTTCCATCATCCTGAAGCGACAAACAAACTTGCGAACTTGAACTCTTTCACGATCTTTTCGCTCGAGAGCAATAGGTTAGCGAATTTCCGGGGAATCATGAAAACGAACACTCCGCTTGATTCTTTTCACCGCATCTTCGTAGGAGTCATGGGATCTCCGAAGTTTCGAGGGTGAATGGGTTTTACCCAATTCCCCAACACTAGCCCTCGGGAAGCGGGTTGACTCCGACGATCCGTTTCCACGAAAATTTCTTTGAATTGTGGTAAAAACATCACCCCTGAACGGAGGTACACGCCCCTCTCCGGTTGCAACGGTCGCTTTCGAGATATCTTCTCGAACTACCCTCCCTATAAATAGGAACTCCGCGAGAACTTTGTTTCACCATTTCCGCCATCTTCTCAAGTTTTCTGCATTCAGCTCAAACTTCCCGCCTCGAGATTCCAAGTTCTGTAGTTTTTTCGCCTTCAAGGTAACCTACTTATATCTCTCTTATATTCTTGAGTATCATCTTTGTTTTCCTAGATTTTTCGTTACTTGCTTGTTAACATATTTTCGTTAATTCTCTCTTCCGAAGGTGGCTCTACCGCTAGGCCAATGACTCAAGAACTAGCTGCACCCTCCGACATCGAGAACATTCCCCGAAGCACAAGTAACCCTACGTCAAGTTGTCGAATCTGTAGTCACAAGACGGGAGATCAGATCTGACATGATTCTGATGGTGAAGACATTTCAAATGTCGAAGTCAATCTGAATGAACTCATTGCTTCAAATCTTCATATCCCCTGCTTTTGTTTTGCAAATCCAAGGTTACCCGAACTCATTAAGGAATATGAAGAAGCCGGGTTTTCCCTCCTGGTGATGGTCCCTCCTTCCGATGAAGAGACCCCCGCTCCCCGAGGTGGACGAGGTTGTTGTCTTGAGATTTCTTCATTTGTGGTCTCGATTCCTGACACTCAACTTCCCGCTATTCTTGAGAAATTTTATGAAGATGCATCGCTTGACACCCAACTCTTCTGGAGCTCTCAAAATTTTCTGGGTCATGAAGACTTTCGTGATGCTAAGGTGATATCTTCACTAATTCGAGCTTGTTGTTGAGGAAGGATGTCATCAAGCTTGACGACGGAAAGTTCTATGAAGCTCACTATGGGTGTTGTACCTTCAACACTGTGAGAAAGAATGCTAACCGTAACCTTACCGCAAGATTCAACTTGCCCCTTGCAAGAAGAGCAACTTGCAAGATCGCATCATTGGTTCTATGTGAAGGTTGATATGTCTAAGGTTCCCTAACTACACCGTCCGATATCCCTTTCTATTCACCTATGTCCCGTGACCGTTAGCACCGCCACCTTCAACGCAGAGAGTCTCTAGTTTCAAGAGTGCGAAAATGGTTTCTATCTTGCCAAGACTATTCTTGGCGGTCGTGATGTTGTTGAAGAATTTGTTGCGCACAAGTCCGGCCCTTGTCACATGGCTGGAACCTTGAAATAATCCATCTTGAAGTTATTGGCTTCTAAGGTGCCCATTTCCACGATTATGACTTGAAGATGGTCGAGTCTGACGATTTATTCTTGAAGTTGAGGAGAAAGTTAACGATATGGTTGGCGAATTTACTAAATGAGTACAAGGCCTTTCAAACATATCGTGAAACACAAGAGAAGAGTGAACCGTTTTTTCTCGAACTTGGTGCAAAACCGCCTCTTCACCTCACCCGCTGGCCTGTGGACAAGAAAACTCCAACTTGGGCATCCATTCTTCGTGTGCTCCCTCTAAACCTCAAGGAAAAGGGCTTGAAAAAGGAAAATCCAAGGCAATGAACACTTCCTCTCCCGCTGCCCGCCCTTCAAGACTAAATGAAGTCCAAGAAGAGGAAGAGAAAAGCTGAAGCACTTTCGAGATTCAAGCGGCATCCTTTTGCTTGGGCAAGAAAAAGGCCAAGAAGGTTGTGAAGAAAGTCTGATGATTCAACGTTGGTTCGCTTTCTCCGACGGATCAAGAGAACCACGCCGATAGGTTATTTTCCTTTTTTGCTGCATGTTGAGATGGGGGTTCATCGGTTTGTACTCCAAATTCAAGAATGAATTTGTTGATGTTGAAACTTTTCGACGTTGTCCCGCTCAGCTCGAACCGCCTCGAAGACTTGTCACCGCCATTGTTTCCTCCAAGGCTCGAAACCTCCAAAGCTCTTGCCACGATGATGAGGTCCAAAATTTGTGAAGACTTGGAGCACACCGGATCGGAGTTGGGATCTTGAAGATCCTTCCTTGATTGGGACTCGAATCGCGAAGATATCCTCAGGATCCCACTGATGTTGCTGCATGAAACGAGCTTTCGTGGTGAGCTTTTGAGTGTTGAGGTCTGATGATAAAATGGTAGTCATAGTTTTCCGTGTTGGAGGTCCTCTAAGTTTATGACTGAACAAATGAGTGAAACAGAGGAGATGCTCAAGGATGCCTCTTCATCGAAAACAACTTGCCGCTCGAGGACATACTTCTTCTTCCTAGAAATCTTTGAGATTTCGATTCCACAGGACAAGTCTTCAAAGGTTTTCGATTCGAAAGGTTTGTTTACTATACTTTTCCTTTTTTCTGCAATTCTTTCTATTTTGTAATCTATTGTTTTTTGCTTCCTTCTTTAAGCTTCGAAGAGTCATCTATCCAACTCTCTCCTTTAACTTTCTAAGTTCAACTCCCTTAGCTTGAAAGAACTTGTCGTAAAGGTTGTCTCAAAATGAGAGAGCACATGTTTCCGTTGACAAAGAAGTCTCATGATCTGAAGCAAGATCTGAGAAAGCTCGCCTTCGAATCGTGATTTGGCAACTCAAGATTAAAGAGCTAAGAAGCTTTTGAAGTCTCAGAAGAAAGAAGCTTGTAGAAACCGCTCATCATAACTTAAGAAGGATCATGATAAACTTGGTAAGAAGCTCGAAGCAATGATGTTCAAATGATTGAAGATCTTCACAAGTCTGTTGATGAGAGCACTATTACGAGTGGCACTAATGCCAACTCCTATAAAGAACATCTGAATTCAAAGTTAGCAGAGCAAACTATAGAGCTTGAGAAGGCTTTGACAAAGGAGATGAGCTTGAGCGAGGGTCGAGGGAATTCAAGAGCTCAAGCTTTTGTTTGAGGAATATAGAGAGGTCGGCTTTGGGGCCTGCACAACCTTTCCCGAAATATGATGCGAGATAATGGATGATCGAATTCAAGGCTCTTCCGATGTCATATCTCAGGACTTGCCGCTTTTAGTGAGAGCTTTCAAACTTCTTGAGAATGTGTGTTGATCTTGAGAAGTTTCATGAGGTGCAAGTTTCCCGATGCGCTAGCACTTCTCATCCGGCCGATGAAGATCTTGTCAAGGTAAATTTATGAAAGAATTCGATCGCCAAGGAAAGAATTCAAAAAGACCGCGTGAAAAGCTTGAAGAGGTTATTTTTTTAAACTTTAAACTTCTAGTCTTTTATTGTTTTTTCTTCTTAGTTGATTCTTCATTAATTTTCTTTGATTATTCAACTTTTAGCCTAATTCAAAGAGACTAGTGACTAAATTGAGAAAGCTCTTGAGATGATCCGAATCGGAAATGAAGGTGAAGTGATGATGAATGAAGAAGATGGTTCAGAGGGAGTGGCAAGTAGCAGAATGGTGGTAATGAAGAGAGGAAGGCTCTAACAACGCAAGTTCTCCAAGGTTGATATTGTTGGATGAAGCGTAACTTGTCCGAACTATTGCTTTTGATGTTTAAGAGTTGTGAACTTGTATATTCATGGGTTATTCTAAACTTTGTTTTGTAAACTTTAATCGCAGTCCCGCAAGGTGGGCTCTGCAGACATCATACCTTTGCGTATCCATCGCCAAGACCAGATAGTTAGTGGTGAAGCTTGGCGCTTGTATAAAGAAGCTCATCCTGGATGCAAGTTCTCCGACTTTGGCTTTTTGTTGTCAATATTTCTCGCGTAGCTTTCAGCTGAGTTGGTTTTTTCTTTATCGATGGTTATGCTCTGCAACCAGGCTTCAAGTTCACGCACTTCGTGAAGACGAGCCCCTTAGCCCCATAAGTGGTGATTGCATTTTGCTTATGCTAGTGATGTAAAACAAAATGGCCGTAACTCCGTCGTATTGTTGAACTACCTTTATGAACTTTCAGCTCATCAAGCTATGTAATCGTACTCTATGAAATTTTGTATGAAACTAAGGCAATAAACTCGTTTTTTAAGAAAAAACGTCACCCTTCCCACCTTGCCGTTTTCATGCAAAATTTCATGAATGGCTCCTTTCGTGGACTTGGTTTTCTCTCAAAGCATAAACTTGTATCTGTGAGTACAAGTCGACAAAACTTGCTTCACGAGTTTTGTGGACTTGTGCCTATGCAAAGAAACTTGCTTTCGTTGATATCGCAACTTTCTGCTTGTTTCAACCTCTTTCACTTGACATTTTTACGAGGGCCGAGCCCTTAGTCTCAAAATAGCATTTTAGTCAAAACTCGAAACATTTTCAGATTTATTCCAACATCACTTCGTGATTGTTCTTATTCTGCATACACTCACCGAAAATTTTGGATTCTTAAACTTTTTTCACGAATATCTCACGCCAAATTTAACTTTCTGGCACAAATTTGTTGTCTCGGCCTTTCGTGGATGTCCTTTACTCGGGATCTAGGCCACAACTTGTTGTTGTCTCAGCCTTTTCAGAGGATGTCCCTTTACTCGGGATCTAGGCCACAACTTGTTGTTGTCTCGTGCCTTTCGTAGGATGTCCCTTTACTCGGGATCTAGGCCACAACTTGTTGTTGTCTCAGCCTTTCGTAGGGATGTCCCTTTACTGGATTTTTATCACGAGCCTTCGGCCATCAAGGAGCCTTTTCACAAACTTCTCTCTTTGAACTTCGCCATCACGGAGCCTTTCTACAAACTTTTTCTTCTTTGGAACTCGCCATCACTGAGCCTTTTCACGAAACTTTCTCTTTCTTTTGAATTCGCTATCACTTTCCTTTCTAATCACTTCTTTTCACTTTTGGAACTTGCCATCACGGAGCCTTTTCACGAAACTTTTCTTTTCATCACATTGGAATTTCGGCTATAACGGAGCCTTTCACGAAACTTTCTTTCTCACTTTTGAATTTCGCCATATCTGAGCCTTTTCAAAACTTTTTCTTTCTCACTTTGGAATTAGGCTATAACGGAGCCTTTTCACTAAAACTTTTCTTTTCTCACTTTGGAACTTAGGCTATAACGAGCCTTTTCATGAACTTTTCTTTCTCACTTGGAAACTCACAAGACACATAATTGGGGAAAACTCTTTCATAAATGATAGAAAGAGTATTTACATAGGATCCGCCTCGTTAAAAACCTTGCCCCTGATTTTGGGCCCCCTTTGCAAGGAAAAGAGTACGGTCCTTCTTATTGTAAAGTAAATGCGTAAAGTTTTTTGTTCTCAAGCCACTTATAGCTGTGGCTCGGATTTTACATTTTTCTTATGGAATTTAAATCTACGAAAGAAATGCTGAAAACTAAATCTAACTACTTTCATGGCTTTCACTTATGGGTAGTACCTTCTGGAGATTATCTCGATTCCAGAATGCGCAGTTCACCGGTGGATCTGTTAGACGAAAAGCTCCTCGCATGCTTGTCTCTTTTGCTATGTAGGGTCCTTCCCAAGATTCCTGAAGTTTCCCAGATTCTCCCAATTCTTTCTTTTTAGCACTAAGTCACCTTTTGATATCTTTCCCGATCATCTTCTTGTCTCTCCATGCTTTGGTTTCTTTCGGTATTTCAATGTTCTGGCTTCGAGGATTGTGAGCTCAATCATGTCTTTTCTATTTTCATGTCAACTTCTTGAATTTCTTTGGCCTTCAGAACTCTCAAGCTTTCATTTTTGATTTCTTCCTGTCATTGCCTCGCCCAAATAGCGGTAAAAGGCGTGAAACCTGTTGCCCTTGACATCGTTGTGTTGTGAGACCAGATTACCCTTGGCACCATCTATCCACTTGCCCTTTTCTCGATCATACAAGCATTTTTGATTCCCGAAAAATCAATCTGTCTTTTTCTACAGCCCCCATTGATCGTGGATGATAGATGTAGAGAACTTCACGTGAGTGCCCGTAGTTTTGCAATATTCCTTGAAAGAATAGCAATCGAACTTGCTTTTCCGTTGTCCAGTTCTCTTCTTGGGACCGAATCACAGATTATGTTTTGCCGTAAGAATTTCTGAATCACATGTAGTGATGTTCGCCAATGGTTTTGCTTCCACCCATTTGGTGAAGTAATCAATCGCAACCACCGTGAACTTGCGTTCCCTTGAGTCTGCAATGGACCAAATCCATCCCCACCTTTGCAAGAGGCCATGAAGGTGGAATCGATGAACCGGCATAGATGGTAAGTTTTCTTGATTCATTGCTTTTTTGGCAAGCCGCATTCTCGAACCAGCTTCTTTGCATCAAGGTTTATGGAAGGCCAAAAGAATCGCTTATTGCCTTGCCCGCTAATGCTCTTGTTCCTATGTGTGCACCATGTAATCCGCTATGAATTTCTTTGAGAAGTTCTAAGCCTTTTTCAAGTTATGCACCTTAACCATGGTTCAAGAATCTGCATTTGTATAGCTCTCCATCCACTACAAAGATAGCCCCTTGCCCTTTGCCTTAGCCTCTTTTCCTCTAACTCATCTTGTGGTTCATAATGACCCCTCAAATAGGCCATGATTTCAGCCCTCCAATCATGACTTTCTATGTTGCCCACATTTCTTGGCTTCGGCTCTTTGATGGATGGTTCTCTGATAATTTCGAAGAACACATCCGGAGGCATTGCTTGCTTGAGCCGCTTCGCTAACTTATCTCGCCTCGTTGTTGTCATTTCTTGAGATATGCTGGACTATGTAGCCTTTAAAGTGTTTCTCCATTTCTCTAACTTTCTCAAGATATTTCACCAAGATCGATTCTTGCTTCGCTTTCTTTTTCGATGTGTTCTTGAATCACTTTCGAATCTGTTTTGATGACGAAAGTTTGCTGACCCAAGGCTTTCATCTTTCTCAGAGATAGAAGTAGGGCCTCATATTCTGTTGTGTTGTTCGTAGAAGGCACATCATCCGCGAAATCAAGTCGAGCAAAGATATCTTATTACAACTCGCTTGGAGATGTCACAATCACTGATATTCCAACTCCTCTGTCACACCAGGCCCCATCGCAGTGTACTACCCATGGTGTGGTTATATCTTCGCCAGAGTCTAGAGTTGGCGATGTCCACACGACAAAGTCTCGCTAAGACCGAGATTTGATTGCACTTCTTCTTTCAAGTCCAAGTATTCTGAAAAGTTCACGCCCATTTGACGATTCGGTAGAGGCTTCTTTGTTCGTGAACAAATCGTTCAGCAGTTGATTTGTGATCACTCTTATTCTGTGTCCCTCGAAATAGTGTCTTAGTTTTCTTGCCGCCATGATTATCGATATGCTATCTTTTCTAGCTCGAATAGAACAGTTTGGATCCCGAAGAGCTTCCAAGCAAAATACACTGGATTTGTTTCATTTTCCTTCTTCTTCTTTTCTTGTACTAGTAAGCTCACAGAATTGGAAGTGCAAAGTATAGCAGTGGTGATCTTGGCTCGAGGACATAGCTTTGTCATGTTCGACAAATAATCTCCGAGTTCTTGAAGGCTTGTCTTTGGGATTCTGCACCACTGAAAATTCTTGGAACTTCGAGAATTTGAAAGAAGGGTAAGCTTCTCTCCGCAGCTCTTGGTATGAATCAAGGGCAGCCACCTCCCTATCGCCTTTTGCACATCTTTCACCAAACAGTTCTTGCATCTCGATTAGAGCCTTGATTTTGTCCGGGTTTGCTTCAATGCCCTTTGTTGAAACCAAGCCCAAGACCTTTCCTTTGTGAATACCGAACACGACTTCTCGTGATTTAGCTTGAGATTTGCTGCTCTAAGATTCGCTGAAGGTTTCGCTCATCGATGTGGTCGCTTCTTTTACGCTTTTGACGATTATGTCATCAACATATGCAAGAATATTTCTCCGTCGAGGATGTAGCACAATTGCTATCATTCTAAAAAGGTGCACCTCGCATTCTTTAGCCTTCCGCATTCTTACGAAGCAATAAGTTCGAATGGTGTGATGAAACTTGTCTTTTCCTCATCTTCTCTCGCACTCGACTTGGTGGTATCCCGAGAACATGTCCAGAGTGAAAAGCATTTCATTTGCGCGTCATCAACAACCTTGTCCACCCTTTCCAAGGGAAAATCATCTTTCTTGCAAGCTTTGTTCAGATCTGTGAAGTCCACACACATTCTCCACTTCCCATTCTTCTTCTTTACTGGCACAGTGTTAGCTAGCCACACAGGGTACATGACTTCTCTGATCACTTTGGCATCCTGAAGCCTTTGCACTTCGGCCTCTACTGCTTTGGCCTTTTCTTCAGACATTTTCCTGAGTTTCTGCTTCTTCGGAGTTATTTTTTCATCTGTGTCAAGGGCATGTTCGATGATATCCCTATCGACACCTTGCAAGTCTTTTGCTGACCAAGCAAAAACATCTTTGTTCTTGTTCAAGAACTCGATGAGCTCTTTCTCTTCTTCGGGACTAAGATGAGCCCCTATCACTACCGCTCTATCTGGCATGTCATCTAGATACACTTTCTTTGTTTCACCATCAGCACTTATCTCAACTTTCTTTGTCTCTTTGGCCTCGACATACGGTTCTTTCTTTTCTTCGGTGGAGTTCAAGTGATGCACATTGCTTTGGCCTAGTGTATGGCCCTTCTCTATGTTTCTAGCTTCTTGTTGATCACCGAATACTGTGATGACTCCTTTGGGTGCCGGAATTTTCATACATAGGAACTGCTGCCTTATCACGGCATCGAACTTATTGATGAACCCTCTGCCGAAGATTGCGAGGTATGGATGATACATGTCGACTACATCAAATGTGAGACTCTCTGTTCTAGCATTGTCAAGATCTCCGAAAGAGACCGGAAGAGCTATCTTTCCCGGCTTGATTGGCTTTCCTCCGAAACCCAAAGAGTGGTATTCTCGTGGTCGTAGCATGCGACTCAAGCTCATTTTCTCGAACTGTTTTCATGAACAAAATATCGTATAACTTCCGTTATCCACCGTAACTTTTTCCGATCACCCATCCGGCGATATTTACTTCGATGACCATGGCATCGTTGTGATCAGTGGATTTCAACTTGAAGTCTTGTTCGGTGAATGTTATTGGCACCTTGGCCCATTCTGGTCGTCGCTGCTGGGCCGTCATTGATGACCGTGTTCACAGATCTGAAGTAGTTGTTCCTTTGCCTCTTTGTTTCAAACTCCATGGCTGAGCCTCCAGTGATAGGCATGATAGTTCCGAAGGAGGGCAATGCTTTCGGATTATTGCTTCTTGAACTTGACTCGTTTCACCAAATTGCCGGTGGTGGTGGCAACATTATGGTTGGCCGAATGGTTTGAATTGCCTCGAGATCGAGGAAAGAACTGCATAAGGCTGCCATGATGACTGTGCCTGCTGAAATTGCTGAATTGGGACTGGGTTTGGTTGGGGACCCATCACACGGTTGCCGTAAATTCGACGGAACTGGTTTGGCATTGTGGAGGCGATGGACATCATTGTTTTCTCTTGCTGGATTCTTGCTACATTCTTCTTAGTTTCTGGGCAAGCTTCGGTACTATGACCCCTCCCATGATATCTGCAGTAGAAGTACGGATCTCTTGGATCATGATTTTGAACTTTCGGAGGTCCTCTTCCTCTTCCTCTTGAAGGGAACCTCTTGTGCTTGGCCTGTTGTTTTGATTGAATTGTGGTGAAGGATTTTCCACGTTATTGATGTTTCGTGGGGTTTGGAATTGAGGCCTCCATCCTGTTCCTCTATTATTTTGTCTTGCTTGGTTTCGTTTAGCCACTCTTCTTCGGTGATCTTCATCAGATTTGATGTACTTTTCCAGTTCATCGAAAAGTTCTTCAATGGTTTGAGGTTCTTCTCTGGATAAGTGCGAAGCTGTTGGTCCTGGAGTTAGACCGCTGATTAGTGCTTGGATTGTTGTTTTGTCATCTGTTCCCGGAGTTTGAGATTTTTGTTGCATGAATCTTCTTACGAAGTTCTGCAGTGGCTCTCTGTCTCTTTGCTTGCAATAATAGAGATCTGATGGCTTTGCAGTTGTTTCATGGAACACTTGAAATGCTTGAATGAACTTTGTCTTGAGATCAATCCAGCTGCAGATTGAGTGTGGAGGTAGCAGGGAGTACCAATTGAGGACTGGGCCTTCGCAAGCAATGATGAAGGATTTAGCCAGCGCAACATCATCTCCTCCTGCTGAGTTTACAGCGGCTTCATAGCTCATAAGGAATTGTCTGGAGTTTCCATGCCCATTGTACTTCGGGAGAGAGACTGGTTTGTACTTCGGAGGCCATGGTGCAGTTTGCAACCCAAGAGAAAGTGGCGATTCTAGATCTCGAATCGCAAACTCCGCTGTTCGTGAAGAAATTTTCTGGGTTCTTTTTCACGCCGTAGCTCGATTTGGCTTAATCGCCGAGTGAACTGCTTTTCTTGTTCCTTCATTTCATCAATTTCCTTTTGCATTCTCTCTAGTTGTTCTTTTGCTTGGTTGAGCTTCTCCAGTTTCTCCGAAGCTTTTCTTTTTGCTTCCAAATTTGAATCAGAAATTTTTCCTTCTCCTTCTCAAGCATTAGCACTTTTCTGCTTCACCGCTTCCAATTGTTTGTCCACGACATCATCATCCTCATCTTCATCTTCGATGTGTTTGTGAGGTGTGCAGTTTTTTCGCTGCGTGCTTTCTTGAGAGCTTCGAGTTTTGCCTGCCTTTCTTGGTCTGTAATCTGTTGAGGTTCTGTAGCAAGAGAGTTTCCATTGTCTTCTACGTGGTGATCTTCCCGGTCTCGCATCGGTGGGTGTGTTCTTCTTAGACTTCTTCCGTGGAGGCATCGTGGGTTCTCGTTGGCTTAGACCATGGTGGGCGCCAATGTTGGGAGTTCAAATCGGATGGAACCCCGAACACAGTGAAACAAGGAACTTAAGAACAAACACGTGAAGAACTCAAGAACTGGAGACAAAGAATCTCCAAGCCTCGTATTCTCCTCAAAAGTTGTGAACCCTTTACACGTGCCTCCACCCCTTTTATAGGGAGGCGAAAGGACTTTACATTCCGAAATTGCCCTCGGATCTAAAGAATATTCCAAATGGGAACATGTACATGAATGTCTTTACATCTCGTGATTCTGAGCTAATTTCATACATTTACAAGCCGACCACTTGTTCACACCTTAAACCCGGACTTTTGATGCTTTGTCTTTGACTGGTCCATTCATGAGTTTCGCCCTTCTTCGCGACAACCTTCCAGGCACAGATTCCGTCTCGAATCGCAAAACCATCATCAAGTAGAGTTTCCCGAACTGCGAAGATTTCAAGCTTCCATCCTCACAAACGATAAACAAACTTGCGAACTTGAACTCTTTCACAATCTTTTCGCCCGAGAGCAATAGGTTAGCAAATTTCCGGGAATCATGAAACGAACACTCCGCTTGATTCTTTCCCGCATCTCCGAATTCATAGGAGTCATGGGATCTCCGAAGTTTCGAGGGTGAATGATTTTACCCAATTCCCCAACACTGCATTATGCACTTGTGATCTTCCTTCGCAATGCTGATCTCCTTTGCTGTTCAGATATACTCCTAGCGTAAATAAAATGTTATTCACATCACATGCAAAGAAAAAGTATAGATTTGGTTGGTCTTTAGATGTCTGTATCGTACATTTGTTTAATGATGTAACTAGGATCTTGTATTCATTTTTGTTCTTGTTTTACATTATAATTATTATCATGTTGAATCCAATATGTCCTGTAATATAAATGTTTGTAGCATGTGGAGAACGCACGCACGATCATAATAAATTTACTTAGGGCAATCTGCTCTCATAGCCTCACATCCCCAACTCTGAATATTGAGGAACACCTTGAGGCCTTTGGAATGAAAGAATAGAAAACACTGGAATCAAGGAATCAGCGAAGGAGAATCGTGGATTGTCGAATCGGATGCTCGTAGTCTAAGAGGGAGGGGTGAATTAGGCAATCTAAAAACCTTAACCTATGGCTTCACTACTTTTTCTCAATGTAAACTAGAACATACTATCTAGATGTGCAACTAAGGTTGTTCTAGTGTGAAACTCCCATCCCAAAACAAGGTTTGCAACCTATAGCCAATCCTAGCATGATACTACTCTAGGAAAGTAAAGGCAAACAAGGATTGCAAGAGAGTAAATGCGAAACGTAAAGGGGATGAGAGTAAGCAAACTCTTGACACGCGATTTATCCGTGTGGTATCGTGAGGCACTAAGCCACCCCTAGTCCACGTTGTTGAAGCACTCACACAAGAGTATTGCTTCCCGATCACCAAGTCTCCCAAGAGCACCACTTGACTCGCCACAAAGACTAGCCACTTAGGCACTTGCCAAGCTCCTTGGTCACCTTGATGCCGCCTCCACTAAGGAGCTTCTCCAAGGAAGAGGGTCTCCACGTCCCCGCACAAAGTGTCCTCGCCACCCACATCAAGCGGGAGGGTCGATGGCGATTGCCGGGTGAGCCACTTAGGCCCCAAGGCTTCCGGTGAACCTTGTATACCTTGATTCACTCAAGAATCACCTCACAAGGTTGGCACAACCTTGCACTCACTCGCTCTAAACTAAGCCTAGCACTAGCACATACACTAAGCATATGCAAGTCTATGGATGAGCAATTAAGCACTTGGATGGATTGGATATGATCTTCTAGGTGTCTTGCACTTCTGCGCACTTCCACACAATCTAGCAACCTCAAATGGGTGAGTGGAGGGGTATAAATAGCCAAGGCACCAGCCGTTGGATAACCCTTTGAAAAGTAGCGTCGGATGAACCGATGCTATGCTTTTCGAGGCGTCGGTTCATCCGGTGCCTCCACGCCACTTAGTCGTTGCAGCTCTCGACACAAGCGTTTCGACGCTATACACCGACGGTGCGTCGGTTCATCCGTCTTGAAGACCTCGCTGCCAAAACGTCTCAGATGTCGCTTCGTGACCGTCGGATAGACCGATGCTTCCAGCGACCAAGGCGTCGATTCATCCGGTCTTGAAGGTTCGTCTTGGCGCGTCTACGCCTTGTTCAAACTTGGTCATCGGATGGGCAAGCGATTCGGTCCAATGGACCGCTGGTTCATCCGCTCTTCGGCTTCAGCTCTGCAACTCGTCCGACGCAACTAGAATGTGGGCCGTCGGTTCATCCGACGTGCCAATTCGATTTGGCCTATGTGATGTACCAAGTACACCGACGCCTCTAGGGTACCGTCGGTTCATCCGACGGGTGCTATTTCTTTTCTTCGTCTTTGACTTTGGTTCAACTTGCCACCTCTTGGAGCCATCTTACCACTGTTGTATAACCTTGAAAAATAGACTATCTTCGAATTTGGCATGTGGTATTTTAGCTTTAATTGTGGTTACATCCATGTGACTTATAAATGCCTACAAGGACATGCTAGACAATATGGTTAGTCCCATTGATCATATTGTCATGAATCACTAAAATCAAACTCGAACTAATGGCATATGGGGCCATGTTCGCTACATAGATGAGGAAAAGCGGAGGAATGAAAATACGGGAATGAGATGAAGATAACTGTTTAGAACGTAGGATTTGAAACGCAGGGAATAAAACACCATTACTAGTATTCAATACACATACAAATACAACTAAATGGTGCTTTTCATCTCTACTAGTTAGGGGTGCAAATTGATCCGAACCTTTTAGTTTAATTATTTGTACTACTTCAACTTAATTTTAAAGAAGTAGTACAAACCAATCCGTTGCATACTGTAGTTGCAGAATGCAGTAAGGGTTTCTTATCCGAACAGGCAAAATTGAGCGTCAGAACGGCGAGCAAAGGACACCGCGCGACAGCCCGTTCCACAGGCGCCGCCTTGCCGTTCGTCAAGCTACACCGCTGCAATGCGCCCTCGCCCGTCTCCAGGCGCCGCCGCCACGTGCTCACGACGCGCCGGCCTTGGGGGCAGGGCCGTTAGCGGCGGCGCGCGAGGTCAAGAGACGGCGGCTTGGCACATGAATTCGACTTACGGCGAGCAAAGGGATGCAGTGCCCAGTGCAGCGCGCGCGAGGCTCAGGGAGGCCGGCGGTGGCGGCGCGACTGCCGGGGCAAACTATGTCGCCGACAACAAATATTTGCAACAGACCCCTTATTTGCAACAGAGTTCACCATCATGAACTCTTCTGCACCTGAGCTCTGAATTCCTACACCAGCACCTGCACCTGTGCTTTTGTGGTGCTGCAATTGCAAATGGCAGGATACTAAAGCGTAACTGGAAACAAGGATTAGCATCTGATTCAGTTATTCAAGGTATTACTAGCTCTGATGCAGAAAGAGCACTGCAAGTAATTAACCCACTTCAGTAACAAGTGAGCATTGAGCACTGCCGCTGCCTCTGCCTCTGCCTCTTCACTAGCCAACGGCATTTCAAATCGTCATCATGTATGGTGGCGGTTGTCACTGTCACATCACATCTCGTCGATCTCATGGCCGAGATATTTTGGGTACATGAGATTTTATGCAAGCACCCATATGTTTGACAATGGCTTGTTCAGTATAGGACAGAGATTGTGATGGTCGCCTTTGTGCAAGTCAAACTGAACTATTTTGACCCTGCACTTTGCAGCGACATGTACGACAGTGTACATCTATATTCATACTAGTACAGTAGAAGAGAGAATCTGCAGGATCGCAGTCAGGGCCTGATAGAACCAAAACAACGTTCAATAAAGTGCAGTTGCAACCGTGCTAAACAGCACACAGAGGACAGTTGAGTTTAAGTCAGATTGTGAGATGTGCCCGTGTATATTCAGACTTTGATGCCTTAGTCCCATTGACTTGTGAAATCACGTGACATATTTGCAGTTGCACAAGTCGCAAGTCGGCATCGTAGCAGAGCAGAGATGCTCATATGCATGACGCCGACCAAATCAACCGAGTACCTCGTTCATAGCACAGTTTCAGATAGAAGAGTTGCTGTTATTAGCCTACAGAGATTGCTGCAAATTGAGTGGCATCTGACAAGCACAGCAACTGAACAATTCTTGAAAACTGCCTGCTCTGTGCTCTCAGTCAGAGATTCAGACAACGACAATTGCAGATTTTATTCAGAAGCAAAAAGATGTTTACAAGACTCCAAGAGCTTTTCTTTTGTAACCGGAATATGTAACTCTCTCTGGTCACTGCAAATCAGAAACATGGTAACTGATTATCTGTGGTCTTTAAGTAACAGTGAACCTACGCGACTACCGACTGACTAGTCCATGGCAGCCGACAAGCAGTAGTAGAGGCAGAACTGAATTGAATGAAAACCTAGCACACACTGAGCTGTGAGAAACTGCAAAATAATTTCGAGCAACTATCATAGTTGCATTCAAATTTCAAACTGAGGTAGATTTACCTTGTTGTCCTTTGGAGAAAAAGGTGAGATGCGCCTCAGGCATGCATGTTCAGACTCTTATGCCTACGACTACGCCCGTTGACATCTTCAGTTGCCTCTCTCTCCTTCCATCCCTCTCGGTCACGGTCAGCCATCTCCATCAGCACAAACTCCAGAGCCAAGCAGCCATGACCATGACAAAGATTACTCGCTGATTAACATAAGCAACAGGTCACAATCACTAACTCTGCTATCAAAAAATCGTGATAGCTCGTAGTAGAGATGCATATGGTGCCTAAACGCCCGACCAGAATGGAGGCGTACACACCACCAGCCAGCAGACCAAGTCGCATAGCAACATTATGGAGATTCTCAAATATTCATGTCATTGTTTTCAAATTTCTCTCAAGTATTTCATACGCACACGCACGTTATTGGTCCTCACTACATATAATGGAGATTCTCAAATATTCATGTCATTGTTTTCAAATTTCTCTCAAGTTCATTCGCACGTTGTTGTTCCTCACTGCAAGTTTGGTTTATAATTCAGCGGAAATCACTCGCAACCTCTTCAAGCAAAGATTAATTAAGACTACTATATATAGTTGCATCTCAACAGCCGGTTTTCAAAATTTAATTTCAAGTTCACACGTTGTTCCTCACAGCAAGATTTGATTGATAATTCAGCGGAAACTTCTTCAAGCAAAGACTGAGACTATCTTTACCTAATATTAAAACAAGGACCGTTTCTGCCCAAAATCCACGTCCGTCGCCCCTCTCCTAATCCGTCACGGTGAAATCTACGAGAGAAACCGAGAAAACCAGCCTTCCCATGTAAAACCGGCTTGGCAGTCGGTTCCGTATAAAACCAGGCAACCCAGCGAAGGTCTCGGTCCGACGGTCCGTGACCGTGAGCTGGCACTGCAGGGTATGAGCGCAAGAATATAGTACTAGCCTGGCAAAAAAGATGAGTGTGCCGAGAATTAATTAATTAACAAAAATACATCATGTCACATAGGATTCAAATTGAACAGCTAACAAAGACTTCAATGTTAGACCTTAAGCTATCTTTTGGCACTAATAAAATCTGAATCTACTTTTTAAACTATAAAATCAGAATCTACTTGAGTCTTTATATTACGGTCCAATACCATGCAGCAATTTTTTATCGAATACGCAAGAGAGTTGCGCATCTTTGTATTAAGAAAGAGAGCACATTGAGTTACAACAACGCGCATCGAAGGCGCCGAGATCGGACTTGAGCAGCTATTACACACTAGACAACAACCGAAACATCACCTCATGAGCCTTAAGCGGGATTACTCATGAACAAGGCAACCTAAATTTGTGGCGCACTAGCACCATGCAGCAAATTCTAAAGTGAGTATCGATGTGCCAATGTTTGGTACCCTCATGCTTGCTAGCACATGCGCCATCCATAAACACACAAAGGAAGGACCTCTAACCTTCTTCTGCTTCACTTTTAGACCAGCTGACAGATTATGTGCATGACAAAAATCCAAAAAGGTGCACATATATATAATGTATATCATCGTGATGTAACAATGTCTGAATTTTATATCTTCCTTGAAATTATACAAATGAAAGCCATGTAATTGCATATAGCAGTGTCTCCTTCACCACCATGTAAGACCACCTTGCGTGTGGACTCTGCTTGTGACACTGGTTGTAGCCACCGGTGAGCCACCGATGGAGCCACCCTAACTAAAATTCTCGGCTAGCTACGCCACTGGTTGTAGCATGGAGGCTGTGGCAATGATCGATGAGTACATGACAATGGTATCAAGAAAGGAGTAGTGCATAAATGTGTGGAGACTTGACGGTTCACAACATATGTTCAGGAGGGCGAGGAAACAAATCCTAGAAAACCCATTTTATTTCATATAGTAATACAAGTGGAATACTAGAACGGGTTAAGATCCGTAGCAACGCACGGGCATCACTGCTAGTATATAGTAAGGTATTGAGTACGTCCAGAGTCCTAAACATTTCATCAGAAATCTGATAATTGGAAGATGCATGGTTCCACACCTATCTGCATGGTTCTCAAGTTCCAATTGCTTTTAATTTCCTAGAACCGTATGTCATGTGCTTATCTGCTGACGATCTGCAAAAGATTTGCAGGCCTCCCCGTTCAGCAAAAGAAAATGCTTGTCTGCTAAAACTAGTAGTACTAATCACCAGCAGACATCTTGATTATGAACTTATGAATATCATGAGCCACACACTAATAAGGATATGCATGATACATGAGCAGGATGATGAATCACCGATCGAGAAGTTCTTTAATCCATCCATCTGTTGTTGTTGGTTTCCTTGAGGAAGCAACAAGAAACACAGGACAGACATATAACCATTAGAAAATAGTGAATACCTTCTTGATGAGAAACTCAAAGTACTATGATGATGCATGCAATGCAAATTGCAACGACCCGAGAAGAGAAGAGGTTAGAAAGTCAGAACACAGCGGCAGAATGGTAACAGCAATTTACTTGTGGATATCTGATTTTTTCCCGCAATCCAAATGTACGGTTGATTTTGTGTGATTATATTAGACAAGTAGTGTTTGGTTCGTGCTAAGATAGCGTAAATACAAAGAGAATTGGGCTTTACTAGCGCCCGGACGTTCGACGGGAGCAACTCCCGTCGGACGCATGCATCACCGTATGTTTAGATCTAAAGGCTACAGTAACACGATAATTAATATGCACTAATGTTCCGTTGAAACATCTGAATACAACATTTGCAACATCAAAATACGAGATTGCAACATTAAAATAGATGACAAAGATTCAACAGAAAACATCTTTTCTTACTTTAGAAAACTCCCACCGAAACATCAAGTGCATGTTTCATGCAACATTTTCAAAAAAAGTCATCATATAATAGGTTGAGCTGACCATAGTGAAACATCAAACACAAAAACTGCATCACGAAAAATCGATAGATGAAACATCAGACCCAAACTGTTGCAACATCAACAAATTCTCATGCAACACAATGAAGTACCTAATGCAACATGGAGTTACACACCACCACAACATTTTCAACATGAGAGGTGGCCGATGGCCGGCAGCGCCCGAGCTCCAGCGGTCGCTGGCGGGGACTTGGGTGGTAGCCGGAGCCAACACAGGGCACTCCCGTCCATCACAGGGAGCTCCAGTGTTTCAAATCTATACGAAACATCCAGATTAAACACATGCAATATCTGTCTAAAATACCTTCAACATTGCAGCATTTAGATCTACTCGGACGACACTAGACGAAGCATTTCAAAATCACGGATGCAACATTCGCAAATTACAGGTGAAACATCACAAAACGTTGTTGAAACATTGCAAGAACATGTTGCAACATCTCAAAATGTCGATTGAAACATCAAATAAGCGCAACTGCAACATCACAAAAATCACCAGATTGGGGAGCACGCCGGTGGGTATCTCGCCTGCCGCCGTCCGGAGCTCCTCTGCCCGTCGGGGAGAAGAGGTCGTCAGCTCCCTGAGTCGTCGCCTGCATGCCTGCCTCCTGCTCCTGGAGGCTAGCACCACCCGCACCTGGAGCAGCAGAGCCGCACCAGGACCGTGCGTGCCTTCACCAGCGCGCGCGCACGACAAGCTCGCGCCACCGCCAGCAGGGGCCCTGCCTACCCACGTGCCATTCATGCCTCCCAAAATGACGGGTCAATGCCGGCCGCCTCGGTCCTAGTGACCCGCGCCCGATCTGCGCGTGGAAGGAAGGGAGGGGTGGCCCCATCGCCAGATCCGGCCGGGGGAGAAGCGCCTCCACTGGGATCCCAACTGGGACACGCTGTCACAGCTTGTCCGCCCCTGGCCTGGGGTAGCTCGCCACCGAGGAGACGACGGGAAGCTGGCCCACAGGGGAAGCCCACTGGGGAGACCTGGGCGGCGCAGAGGCGGCGGCGGTGCACGGGCCGCCACGCGGAGCTCCAACGCCGGGGAGCGCTGCGAGCGGAGCAGGGGCTCGTGCCGCTCCGGACATGGGGGTTGGGAGTAGAGAGGTCGCCGGAGGTGCACCAGTCGCCGACGCCGAGCTCATAGATGAAGGGGACCGTGCTCGCTGGCACCAGGCTCAGGGGCGGAGGGCCATCGGTGCCTCGGGGAGTGGGGGCCACGCTGCCGCGAGGAGCCGCGGCCTGCACACGGTGGAGCACCCTGGTGTTGGTGGAGATCTCTCCGATGGAGCACCAGCGGCGCAAACGCTCATGGGGAAGAAGAGAAGGGATAAGAGGAGTGGATTGTGTGGCCGTGGTGGTTCAGGGCCCCACACAGATATTTGATATTTGTTTGCTCGGAGGCTAGTGTGCACACGCGGTACGGTGGGTCTGCTGTAGGAGCGTCCGACGCGCGTCCGACGTCAGGAGGCTAGCATTTCGAAGAGAATTAGATTACAGTGTAAAGTATTTGGTGGCGGAATGAGTGATTACCCTCTTTATCTGAATTAGGAAGTTGACCTTAATAGACAGTTAGATTTGATAAAGTATAATTTTTAAAATGCTATGTTAGCCTAGTATGTTTCTTTATCTTTATATATGACTCAATATTCATCCTTTTAAAATCATTGAAACTCGGTTTAGATGTAGATATTGGTGTCCTAAATTCGAAATTGGTATTGACACACAAATTTTGTTGTTTGGGTGGTCTTGAATTGATGGATGAAAATCCAATAGCGAATGGCATCGATGCTTCTCGCACCCTCACATACATTGCAAGCTCTGCAGATTTGTATTGGATTGAAATCGAAATCACCCTATCTCGGCACCTCTCGGTCCCTCCGTGAATCTCTCTCGACTCTCTTATTTTTTGTCGAGTGAACTACGCCTTTCTCGATTTCGCCGCTTCGAGTTCGACTCGGTGTTGACTGTAGAGTCTCGATGCTCCACCTCCCAATGCGTGGATCCAACTCCTCTCGCCTAGTTCATCATCGGTAACGATTCGATTCTTTGGCTGCGAGGCGATCTTGAAGGTTCCACTGGATCTAGGATATGCTAGTGTAGCGGTGGCACAGTCCTTCATCCCTCCTCTTTTCACACACACACACTCTGCACCTAACAACGCCTCTTTCTCCCCTACTTTTGTCGTGTGAACTCGCCTATGTGATTTCATGGCCCGAGTCTTACTCGAGACATTGTCCTTGTGTAGAATTTCGCTTCATCTCCCAAATGTGGATTCAACTCCTCCTGCAGGCTGCAATGATGAGTTGCTAGTAGGGAAACCTTAAAAGTTCATCTTGATCTAGGAACTGGCTCATGCAACAGCTTGCATAGCTCACTCCCCCTCATCTTCCTCTCCACCTTGATAACACCTCTTTCTCGGTTTCTCCCATACTTTTGTCGTAATTATGCCTCTGATTTTATGGCTTCAGTCCAACAGATGTTGACTTTGTGTAGAATCTCGGTGCTTCACCTCCCGACATGGATCTAACTCCTCTCGATGAATTCATCGCGTGCAGCGATGGCAGTTGTTGGCATTAGTGATCTTTAAGGTCCCTCTCGATATAGGGACAAGCTTGTGTAGCGGTAGCACGGGTCCCTTCGTCCTCTCTCTCTCCTACTTTTTGCGAAATCTATCACCCCGATTCCGCGACTTCGAGTCTCGTGCATTGACCTTGTGTAGAGTCTTGGTGCTCCACCTCGGCGTAAGGATCCAACACCTCTCGGAGAGCTCGTCGTACCTGCGGTGATGCGATTGCTAGCTCGATCCTCTCCTGCGTTGGACGCTTTGGCTTGATCACAAACAACTTCTAATTAGATTTGACTATTTATCTTTTCTATCAAAATATGTTATGTTATATTATTTTATTTTATTCAAATTTAGATATTAACTAATCATATTGTAAATGAGATGCTTAGTAAAGCGTTCCAATATAGACTCGTAAAATTACAATGATCACCACATGCATGACACATGCACACACTCATTGACATGTATTGTACTTATAATTGCAACTCTCCTTGTGAGACATGGGTACCCGGGTCCCCACCGACCAGTGCTCACGGCCCCCGACAAGTGGGTCCTACCGAAGACCCGACTGGCCAGTGGCCCGTCCACCGACATGTGGACCAAGACGAGAAGGCTTGGCGTGCCAAGGAAGTCCGCGGATTAAGGTAGCTCGGATAAGCCTTCCATGTTGTAAATTGACTAGAGATAGGTTTCGTTGTAAGACTTGGACTCGGTCCACCGACCTTGTCCGTCGCCCAATATAAGGCGAGCGCGTCCTCCGGGACAACCCATCGATCTCGACCTCCACCTTCGCCACGATCAAAACAATACAATCAAGAATCTGGAAGGGTTTTACTCTCCGGAGGCCGAACCCGATAAATCGCCTTGTCCCTTGTGTCTCGCCGTGATTTCCGTGTGCTACGTTAGCATAACCATCGCGTTCTTAGCTCCCGATCTCGAACAAATAAACCACGGGGTTGACTTCTGTGGATCGCGCGAACTAAACCTCGGCGGTTGGCGCGCGGTAGGGGTAAATTGGGAGCTCTTTGTGTAGCGCGATAGCGTTCGCCCTCGGCGATCTTCGGCGACGACGAAGGCGATATCTCGCAAGCGACCTGCTCGCGCTGCCACCCCGATCTAATCGCGAGGTCGACGCCTTCGTTCTGACGGCACGCCAAATTTTTTTTCGCACCTACCCACCCACCCGACGATCTACAGGCGGCGTTCACAGGTTCGACCACATCTGCATGTGGCTCGGAAGAATACATCTGCAGCAAAAATCAGGTCGGCGGTAGGTCTTGTGTTTGCGTGAGTCGACTCCTGTCCACCACGTACACGTAATCAAGGCCAAAACAATCGGCAAGCATAAACAGCTACGGTGATGGCGAGGACTCCGTGTCTACGCGTAATTGTTGTAATTGCGTGAATTGCTCTAGCCTTCATGCACGAGTCCGTGTTCTGTACGAAAAAAATCAATATGGAAGATTGCCGCCAGGCATCACCACTTCGACTTTGGAGCCAGCAAAAAAAGCAAGACCTGGAGATCAACGTGTCCGCATGCGTGTACGTGCATCAAGCAATTGACCATGTACGCGGGCGCACGTCTATTACCTGCTACGTACCTCGATGTACGGCAAAGACTCGGTCCTACAATTTGGCGACCTGTTGCGGTGCACTGGCGACCTTTTCGATGGCTCCAGCTGGCCACCTCGACAGTTCGGCACGGCTTCAACAACTACAACGATCTTTCGTCCTCCTCGGCTGCACCCACAAGCTAAGTGCCAGTTTTAATTAAATATTTTACCACTTCAATTTATTTCGTAGACCTGCTCTACATGCTGTTCGCTCTTGATCCCTCCCTCTCGACATGCTGGGGGCTTGACAATGCCAACACGTAGGTCGCCGACTGAGGGTTCAAATTTTTATCTTGTGCTATGTTCCCTCCCTCGACACGCCGGGCTTGGCCATGCCAATCTAAGGGTCGCAAGACCGTGGGGTCTATCCCTTTAATGTGTGTTCTTCCTTTAACCGCTTGACTCTCACATGAGTATTCGATGTTGTGTGGTTGCAAAACCCGAGTCCTAGACTCCTCCGTCGTCGGCTACATCTAAGGCTCCCACGAGCATTGTAGAGGGTGAAACACTTTGCGCTTCGGAGCTTTCGAGTCCGCATATTACGTGTTTGTACGATAAGTGCAATGCCCTTTTAAGCGAAACATAGCACAAGAATGTTCATCTCGCTAACATTATTCAACTTCTACTTGTTTAGCTCAAGTTGATACACCGAGCACGGTGTTTATTTTATTTTATAGGACCAGCTCTTTGCTTTTTTGTCGATTTCGTCGTCGCTAGACCTCTCTCACTCTGGCGTCGCCTTTAGCGAACCTTCACGGTGGCTCCGTCATATCGCCGGATTGAGGTCGGCGGACCTCTCGGTGTCTCTGTCATCGTCGTCTTCAGCTCGGGCGTTGTCTTCGTCAGTCGCTAGACCTTCCGGCTTCGCCATCATCGCTCTCGCCGGTCGCTAGACCTCCATGCTTCTCGTCATCGTCGTCTTTCGGTCGCTAGACCTCATGTGTCTCCGTCATCGTCGTTTTGGGTCGCTAGACCTTCATGCGTCATCGTCGTCGTCTTCGTCAGTCGCTAGACCTCCCTACGGCTCCGGCTGTCGCTTTCGTCGGTCGCTAGACCTCCCTATGGCTTCGCTGCCGCTTCGTCGGTCGCTAGACCTCCCTCCGCTCCGTCTGCCGCCTTCGCCAGGAAGACCTCCCAGATTTTACGTGGGGATGAAGGCCTCCCTGCGGGTGCGCACCTAATGCCCCCAAGTATCCCCGGATCTGGGCGCTATTGACGAGGCCTCTTTGAGGTCGGCACGCCACAAGGCCTCCTCGAGGTCGACCGCCGGAACTTCTTGCGACCATCTTGGGAGATCGGTGCTTCTACACTTCGTTCGATCAAGACGATGACTCGTTTCTTCTCTTTGTTAAGCATCAAACCCGGACATCTTTTCGCTTCAATGCTCGGGGACTACTCTACGAGGCGTCTTCGACGCCCTCTTGAATTCTTCGTGCAGGCACATTTGGGAAACCTCGTTTATCATCACGCGTCGTTACTCGACCTACTTTTCTTCTTTTTCTTTTTTGGATCATCATACCGCCATCCCGCCCGCCACGATGCTCGGATACTACTCTATGAGTGCGTCTGACGCCTCGAATTTTTCCATCGTCGTTTGATCTATTGGAAGCCTGCTTCCTATAGGTCGCTACCGACATTTCTTCGTTCGGCAAAGACTTAAAACAGTCGGTGCTAAGTGGCTAGTTCTTTTGTACCGACGTGCACGCTATTCGACACTGTCGATATCTCTACGACCGTCATGACCTTTCTCGGTCGCTGCCTACACATCGCTCGGGGCTTGTGGAGACATGGGTACCCCCGGGTCCCCACCACAGGCTCACGGCCCCCGACAAGTGGGTTCGGCCCACGGAAGACCCGCCGACCCGGTCAAGAGCTGTCCGACCGACATGTAGGCGAAGACGAGAAGCGACTTGACGTGCAAGCCAAGGAAGTCGAACCAGTTAAGGCAGCTCGGATAAGCCTTACATATTGTATGTGACTAGAGATAGGTTTCCACGAACCGACTTGGACTCGATCACCGACCTTGTCCGTCACCCAATATAAAGCGAGCAAGGCGCCCTCGGGACAGACCACCTCCACATCGACACCACAAGACAGGTCATCATGTAATCTCGCCACGCCAAAGAATACAAATCAAGAACTAGACGTATGGTTTTACTTTCCGGAGGCCCGAACCAAGATAAAATCGCCTTGTCCTTTGTGTCTTGTCGTGATTTACGTAGCTACGCTAGCATAACCATCGCGTTCTTAGCTCCCGATCTCCCGTCGAACAAATAAACCACGGGTTAACCGGCTGCCTGTGAGATCTAAACCTCGGCGGTTGGCGCGCGGTAGACCTCTCTCCAGACTCCGGCGTCACCTTTGACGAACCTTCCGGTGGCTCCGTCGTCATTGGATTGAGGTCGGTGGACCTTCGTCGCCAGCTTGTGTCGCTAGACCTCCCTCCGACTCGCTCGCCGCTGTCGTCAGTCACTGGACCTCCTGCGGCTCCGCTATCACCTTCGACAAGACCAAGACCTTCCTTCGGCTCCGCTATCGCCCGTCCTCGCCGTCGCTGGACCTTCCTCCGGCTGCGTCTGTCACCTCGTCGGTCGCTAGACCTTCCTCCGGCCGCCGTCATCTTCGTGGTCGCTAGACCTTCCTCCCGGCCTCTGTCGCTCGCCTGTCGGTCGGACCTCGGTGTCTCCATCGTCGTGCGTCATGTCGCTAGATCTCCTCCGGCTCGCCACCGGTGCGTCGCTAGACCCCGTGGCGTCTTCGTCATCGCCGGCTTTAGGTCGCTAGACCTTCTTGCGCTCTGTTGTCACCGGCTTTAGGTCGTTAGACCTCGTGTCTCCGTCATCGTCCTCGTCGGTCGTCGCCGGACCTCCTCCGCTCCGCTTTCGCTTTCATCGTGTCGCTAGACCTTCCTCCGGCCTTGTCGCGTCTTCGTCGGTCGCTAGACCTTCCTCCGACTCCGTCGTCGTCTTTGTCGTCGCTAAACCTTCCTCCGGCTCCATCGCCTTTTCACTAGCTCGGAAGACCTCCTGTGATTTTGCGTCGGAATGAAGACCTCCACAGTAGTGCGTGCCTAATGGCCCCGTACATCTCCGGGTGCTTAGGCGCTCACGATTTGAGACCTTCTTGAGGTCGACATGCCTCGGTGGCTCGCTGCACTTTTGCTGACTATGCAGATATCCGGGTGTCTCTACACTCCATATGTTCAAGATCAATATTTTTCAACACTTCATCATCGACCCGTTTCGACCACTCATCAAGACCTCTTCATGCGACGCTGTTTCAAAATCGGGTATCCTCGGATCTTGGGCATAGTTGATTTGAGGCCTCTTGAGGTCGGCACGCCTACAGGCCTCCACGAGGTCGGCTCTACAGAACTCCTTGCAGCCATGGGAGTGCAGGTGCCTCTACCGCCGTTCGATCAAGATCATGACTCGCTTTCTTCTTGAGCATCAAACCAGCCATTCGCTTCAATGCTCGGGGACTACTCACGAGAGCGTCTCCGACGCCCTCTTGTTTTCTTCGTCGTCCCGACTGTTGAAAACCTGCTTTCTCATCACGTTGTTACTCGACCTACTTTTTCTTTATTCTTTTTGGATCATCATAAGCCATCCCGCCCGCCACGATGCTCGGATACTACTCATGAGTGCGTCCCTGACGCCTCTGAATTTTTTTCATTGTCGTTTCGATCTATTGGAAGTCCGCTTCCTATAGGTCGCCACTTGACCTCTCTTGTTCGGCAAGACTACAACAGTCGACCGCTAAGCTGGCTAGTTTTCTTTTTGGACCGGCGTGCATGCTATTCGACTGTCGATGGCTTCAAGACTTGCCATGACCCCTCGAGGTCGCTGCGCCACACATTGCTGGGCTTGTGAGACATGGGTACCCCGGGTCCCCACCGACCCGAGCTCACGGCCGTCCCTCGACAAGTGGGTCCGCCTACTGGAAGACCCGCCAACACTGAGGCCCGTCCGACCGACATGTGGACCAAGACGAGAAGACAACGGCGTGCAAGCCAAGGAAGTCCAAAGGCGGATTAAGGTAGCTCGGATAAGCCTTCCATGTTGTAAATTGACTAGAGATAGGTTTCCTGTTGTAACCGACTTGGACTCGGTCCACCGAACTTGTCCGTCGCCCAATATAAAGCGGGCAAGGGCGTCCTCGAGGACAACCCACATCGACCTCGACCTCCACCTTCGCCACGATCAAAGCAATACAATCAAGAACGTAGAGTTTTACTTTAGGAGGCCGGACCCGATAAAAATCGCTTGTCCCTTGTGTCTCGCCGTGATTTCCGTGTGCTACGTTAGCATAACCATCGCGTTCTTAGCTCCCGATCTCCCCGACGAACAAATAAACCATCAAGGACCCTCGTGGACCGTAGAACTAAACCTCGACACTCCTCATTTTTAATATTAACCAAAGACAATTAGCAATCGGCTATAGGATCAATATGTGTGCTCATTGAGATTATGAGGTCTATAATTTTTTCACTCCAAGTGCACATATGGACGAATGACCTTGACGTCGTTATTCTTACATTAATTAGCATGGTTCCCAAAGGTAGAGAAGGAATTAAGGACATATCAAATACTTGCAGTTGATTTGTGTCAAGCATATTATTTCTAAGCACAATATTACCTTTCCTGATTTTTATAACAAATTTAGTTATTTATTAATTGTATTTGGTATGGACTTTTATTTAGCTATTTCTCTTCTCAACCTGTATATAAATTTGCTTCTAAGTTTGTTGTTTTTAAAATTCTGAATTTGCATATATATTTATTAGTTATATTGGATATGGATTCTTTGGATTGATTTAATTTAAACCGTTAGGTCTTCATAAAATTTAACGGTCCATATTCTTCTCTTTTTATTAACATGGGAATTTTTAGACCCTCTTAGTGAACGTGTGGAGTTTAAATCGCCGATTTTCATAAAATCTAACGGTCCATATTCTTCTTTTGGATCAACGTGAGAATTTCTAAACCCTCTCGACGAACGTGGTGTCTTCTTTTAATCCGTAGTATTAATATAATAGATTTCTAAACCCTCTGCGAACGTAGTATCTTCTTTTAACACTAGTATTAATATATTAGATTCGATTATAATGTTAATTAATTACAAATTATCACAACCAAACATATGTAATGAGATCCGTTACCTCCAATAATCATATTGTGTTACATTTCAGCCAACAAAACACCACCGATTTAATGCAGGTGATTTTGTTAGGAGGCATATATATTTGAAGCTATGACTTGTGCTAACAGGAGACACGATCTAGGAATAAATTTGAGGGGCTTTCTCCTTCGCGTCTTCTTCTAGCCTCTCTTTCCCCATTCTTCTTTCTCAAATTTGTAGAAGAGACTTAAGGGGCTCTATTGGATTTCAGTGGTAGGAGGCTCGAGCCCCGCCTTCCCAACTGGATCCGTCCCTGTGCTAAGATCCATTATTGAAGGTTGGCATCATCGTCGTTGAGCATCTAGAAAGGAAAAGGTGTTATGTAAACCATAGAACAGCACTGATCGTTCAAGCAAACTTAGATACTCTGTTCCTTCCATCACGCAACAATAATGCAGGATAACAAAATTGATGTCGTCGACACATATCCTTGTCTGCCAGAATAAAGGTCAGAAGACACGTCGGATTCGAGGAGGCAAAGTCAGAAGGGGACGTCGACGTCGCCGCCAAGAAAAGTCCAACCCTTTCCGTACGCACAGGTGTACGACGACTAGCGAGCGAGGCCACGTCACCCAGATATGCACGCAGCCGTGCCGACCGACTAGTGACTACAACAATGAAAAACTGAAAACTTATTTGTTCATCTCCAGTTGTATACGACTGGGGTTAACTATGTTTTGCATGCATGTCGAGAGGATTAACTACACCCAAATAAAATCTTTTATCCCACTTCTACGAAATACTACTATTTAATATTTGTTACATAGTATTAAATACAGCGTGATATATACACATATATGATACATAGAGTTGCATGACGATAAAGGTTATTGGATATACAACCCACACGTGTTGCTTGTGAAGTTGACACGGTTAGCTAATGCTCCTCTGACTCCTTTAATTTGGCCTCCATCTGCTCGTCAATTCTTCACTTTAGTTTCTTGCAATATAATTTTCGCAATGTCAGACCTCAGGAAGCATTGGATATATAATTTTATTTATGAACGTGAATAAACATACTAGCAATGTAATCAATGGACGATTATCACTGCAATTTTCTAGTCATCCTTCTTATCCTCAGCAAATTCTGTATAAGTCAATTTTGTTCAAGATTTTGGTATTTTTGCATGTCATTTTCATCTTGCAACTATGCCTTGGCATGTCTAGAGGATTAATTAGGGGAAAAACCCTTTGATGCAGTTTTACAAAATACATTTAATCTTTACATAGTATTGGAACTTTATTTACATACTATTTAATCTTTTATTGTTACATGTTAGTATGTGTACTACTGGCTGTCTAGCTTGTTGTATCGATGTAAAAGTTGACACGGTTAGCTATAGCAACTCTGACTCCACTAACATAACTCTTGGCCTCCATCTGCTCATTGACCTGTATATCCTTCAATTGCTCAGTTTGGCTTCTTTGGTTTTGCAAAGTCAGACCTTATTGGGAAGCACTGGAAAATTTTTATTAGGAATGTGAAGTTTAGTTCAAGGGATGAATATCTCTGTTGCAATCTGCAGTTTGGTTCATCCTTATCATCAACAAAATATAGCCACCGCATCTACCACGCAAGTCAAATTTTGTTCTAGTTCCGTATTTTGCCTTCATTTGCCCTCATGAGGATTGCATCGCCTTGATTTTGACGGGCGAGCTAGAAAGTTGATTTGGCTTGTTCGTTGAAGCGAGCAAAACCTCGCTTCGTAAGCCATCAGGTGACGGCAAGGAAAGCAAGCATGCTATATCTTGCTTCTTGCCTAGCCTAGCAAACAAGGAGTGGACTTCTAAGGTCAGTTTCAATGGAAGTTTTATGGAATTATATTATATGTCATATCACCAATATTGATGATGTGGCGATGAGAGAAAATGAGGGAGTTTATTGGATGTCAAAGGAGTTTCATCCCTTCATCATGCAACTGTGTCTGGGCATGTCTGAGAGAAATAATTAGAACAAAAACTTTTACAAAATACTATTTAATCTTAGTTTCATAGTACTGAATCTTTGTAAATGGAGGGCACATACGCAACCATGTAGTGGCGGGTAACGTACCTTATCACCCTTTACATCTGTTACTTGTTCATTACTAAACATGGATATATAAGTTGACCACAAGCTAACTTGCTAATAACGCGCATGCACCACCTGCAAGCCAATAGTAGATATGTGCACGTATTTGCCAAGTCAGAGGTAGGGATGAAAACAAGCAATGGATGATGATGATGCTTCCTTTAGTATTAACAATTTCAGACGTTCAAATATGATTTAGTTCCCACCCTTTTGAAAAAATTGAACCACCTGTATTTTTCTTGTGTGCATATATATGCAGGTCTGTAGTTTGATCGATTTTGATTTGAAACTTGCATTGGTTGCCATGACAAATTTGCTTTTGGTAAATGCTCCAATGCTAGAGGCTACTAAAGCTATACTACTCCTTTGGTTCCAATTAGCACTTCTAGATTCAAATCTCTTACTAGTCATATAGTAAAAGTTATTATGAATCTAGAAATGCTAAAATTACCTAGAATTTGAGATGGAGGGAGTACAAGTTTTTGTTCTTATTTATCAAAACTTCAGTATACTTTCTCTTCTTTACTAATTGTGTACATCCATGATCCATCCTCTTGTCGCGAGCCAAATGCTGACTAGTCAAATTTGTGCAAAGCCAAGTTGCGATTTATCAAATGTTTGATCTGGTTTGTAATTGGTAGAGTAGATTGGACTCTGCACCTTGCATAAAACACAGTCTTGATTCACAGACGTCCATGTGATAGTGCTGTCATAAGATGGCAGGTAAAACGTGAAAGAAACGTACACCACCTACATGGCCTCCAAAAGTCCAAACTTATCATATCTTTTATTCCAAGTGTGCCACAATGATAAGCTGCCCACAGCTCATCGTCAGGCCGGGTTGGGCGCTTATATATTTGCTAAAAAATCAGCCCTCCTTCTTAGAATTTATAAACTCGATTTTGAATTTAGTTTTGCAAGGTCATACATCGGACGAATAAAACAACATATAATACAATGTATAATGTGCATATGGTAGTACTATATTTTAGTACGACAAATGGCCCACCTCTGCTGCTGAGTTTAATAATTTGTTTTCATTCATTTGTGAAAGCAACCACTGGAATGCAGTCTCCAACCATCCAGTTGACACCAATGCACTGAATAGTTAATTAGCTAGGATGTGTACTAAGCGCTATAATTTTGCTTCCTCTTAGCTTGGTATGAACTGGTACTACAACAAATTACTTTATTTGCGGCTACGAATTAGATGGAGTACTTGGCAGCCAGTAGAAACACATTCAAATGTCAACTCTTCAAGTGCATTATTGCATTGGCCAAAGCCAATCACAAAGACAGGCGCGTACTATTTTGGTTTAATTAGTTATTTGCTTTTGAGAACGTATTGAATTATTATTTGTTACATCTTGCATTGCATAAAAAGTGATGGTTTGGAGACGTACAAAATTATCGAAATATTTGTACTCATTATTATATGAAAGTGGTATGTGTTACATTTTATTTTGTAAATTAATTACAAGATAACCATTTATCTATTTTGTTAATATAAGTTAGTGATCGGAGTTTCCAACTTACATGTGGTTGTAGGACGTACTGCAGGTAGCCATTCTCTTTAATTTAGTTATTTGGAAAGCCAAAATTCACGCAAAGCTACTTTGATGAAACAAAAAGAGTGTACATCAGACAACATAGGGCACTGGTGCTTGCTAGGGAGTGAGAAATGCTTTGGGAGCCAATTTGGGAGGACTTTTACCGGCTCTGGCTTGACCTAACTTTAGAAAACGAGACATTGTAGGTTGTAGCACAAAACCATTTCACATACCGTGAAAACACAAACTAAAAGTTGGGCGAAGCAAAGCTATTTATTTTGCTTCACTGGCTTTGATTTTACCAGTGAAGCTATTTGTTAAGAAGCCTCCTGAATACCCGCCCCTTTCCTTTAGCAAGTGTAGCCGGATTATCATCGTTGTGTTGCGACATATTTTAATAAAATCATTGGAAGTTCCGATAATAACCGAGAGTTATACGTTATTCCAAAATATAACATTATATATTTATATTTCTGTTTTCCTACTACTCATATCATCTTGAATTTCGAATCTCTCTCTTAACTCTGAAACTTATTATAAACTTTTTCACAATGAACGGCGTGTTAATTCTGAATATATTATGCATAAATTATATATTATCATTGTAGCACTATGAATCTTAACTACATACTCTCCATCCCGAATATAAGGATTTATTGACTTTTGTTGATCACGTTTGACCATTCTTCTTATTCAAAAGATTATAAAATATTATTTATTTTGTTATGATATGTCTTATCACCGTATACATTTTAAGTATATTATAATTGTATTTATTTTGTTATGATATGTTTTATCACCGTATACATTTTAAGTATATCATAATTATTTTTTACATTTTCACAAATTTTTGAACAAGAAATGGTCAAACATAAATGAATATATATGTTGGACAATCTGATTATCTGTGTAAATATCACGTGTTTAAAATTAATTTACTCACTCCGTTCTAAATTGTAGATCATTCTGAATTTTTAGCTGCATTGTTTATGCTATGCGCTTAGATAAACTATTGATGTATGTCTAGATGTTTATAAATTGGTACTAGAAAAGTCAAAGCGACCCAGGATTTAGGACAAAGAGAGAGGTCGCCATCACACATGTCCAAACGGGCCACACCGCGACACGGCACTAGCACGACATGGCACGGCACGCGGCGGGCACGGCACTATCAGCATCGCGGCGGCTGCCGTGCCGCATCGTGTCACTGCGGTTCGTCGCAGCCGTGCACGGCACTACAAGCCATGCGAGCCGTGTGCGTCGCCTTGCCGGGCACGCAGCCGCGGCCGCGAGCTCCTGCTTGCCGTCGTGGGCGCCCATGCGCTGCGCCGCCGCCGCCGGGCCTGCTGCACGGAAGCACTTGCGCCGCCACCGGGATGCGCCATCGGCTCGTGGACTTGCGCCGCCGCTCACGCGAGGACGACTGCCGCTGCAGGCGACGCGACCGCCACGACCGCGGGCGCCATGAAGATGCACATCCGCCGCGCACCGCTGCAACCCAAGCCACGAGCCGCCCTTCTTCGGCGGTAGCATGGGCGAGGTGAATTTGAAGCCACGAGCCTCCTACTCCTTCCTGGCGTGGGCTAGGGAGAAAGCAAGGAAAGTTGTGGCGAGAGGGAAGCATAGAGGACAAGGGAGGAGTGATGTGGGAGTTTGCTTATATATAATAGGTTTCCTAGATCCAACGGTGGTGGATGCTCTAAATGAATCCAACGGCTAACAAATAATCGTGCCGCTTATCGTGCCAACCTAAAACCGTGTCCGTGTCGCGGTCGCCGTCAGCTGAACCGGAGTTTGGGCACGGCACTACACCGTGCTCGTCGGTCGTGCCGACAGGTCCTGTGGTAGTGCCGTGCTTTTTCGGACCGGGTCCGTGTCGCCCATCGTGTCCGCCCATTTGGACATCTATAGTCACCATCGCCCCACCCACAACCTTGGCTGCTTCCTATAAATACGCTGATACACACGCACCCCATGCGTACGGACCCGTATCCTTTGGCGCATCCAGCTAGAACGACGTGGTCATTGGTCAAGCCATCAGCGAGCTAGTAGCTAGCTTAGGTTGTTGTTGAGGTCGATCTCGAGGAATTGGTGTCGATGGCGAAGGTGGCGTCGAACGGCGCGTTCCAGGGGATAACCCGCTGAACTACGCGCTGCCGCTCATCATCCTGCAGATCTGCCCTCGTCGTCGTCGTCACCCGCGGCCTCGCCTACCTCCTCCGCCCTCTCCGGCAGCCGCGCGTCATCGCCGAGATCATCGTAAGCGAGCCCCTGACAGTGCCATTTACTCCATGCATCTTCGTCGTCGTCGTCCTCCTTTGCATAGCAGCTGGATGGCTGTACTATATATTGCTGTTGCTTTGAACGACGACATCGTCGCCGGCGGACGTCGCCACCGCCGCCGTCGCCAGCTGCATATATAGCCTCTGCATCGTGTGATCAGCAGTGCCATGGCCGATCAAGGTTTCTTTTTTTTTTTGGGGTTGTTTTGGTGCACTCCACTTATCAAGGATACTGTTAGGTTTAGTCTTGTCTTAAACCAAATTTATCTAATTTTGATGAAGCCTAGATTTTTGGATGCATGTAAAAATTTGACTACAAAACTTATTAACTTTGCACAAAGTATTTTGTAGCACAGCTGGCAAGAACAAAGCCATTTTGTCAAAGTAATTTTGCACACCGACCAATGTAGCTAATCACCTTATCTTGACTACTACGAGTACACACAAGATTTGTGCTTGCGTGATCTCTAGAAACCTAGATCATGTGACACAACAAATGGCTGTCTGCCTGTCTCCGAAAAGCTTGGACTGCATGCAAGTCTGTTTCTGATCGACTGGCAATGGCGGTGTGTGCAGGAGGGATCCTGCTTGGCCCGTCGGCGCTTGGCCGGAGCACCAAGTTCATCAACACCGTCTTCCCCAAGGAGAGCATGACGGTGCTGGACACGCTGGCCAACCTCGGCCTGCTCTTCTTCCTCTTCCTCGTCGGCCTCGAGCTCGACATCGCCGCCATCCGCCGGACGGGGAGGAAGGCCCTCGCCATCTCCCTCTCCGGCATCGCGCTCCCTTTCGCGCTCGGCGTCGGCACCTCCTTCGCCTTCCACGCCACCATCGTCAGGACGCACCCACGCGCCGTTCCTCGTCTTCATGGGCGTCGCGCTCTCCATCACCGCGTTCCCGGTCCTCGCCCGCATCCTCACCGAGCTCAAGCTCCTCACCACCGACCTCGGCCGCATGGCGCTCCGCCGCCGCCGTCGACGACGTCATGGCGTGATCCTCCTCGCGCTCGC